>CM065398.1:10502500-11052500 GCA_033060915.1 Euryodendron excelsum | reverse complement strand
GATATTATATTATAAATATTATGAGATTTAACTTATTATCCATTGCTCTCCTGTACGCATTGCTGTCATTGTTAAAATTAAAGACTGCTCTGCTTTTATTCTCTGCAAATATTTGCTCCAAAACTGCAGATTTTAACAGCACGTCACCAACTTGTTTTTACGCAAGCTCTTAAAACTTCTCCTTTTTCTTCCTTTCTCTTCTTGATGGGGGATTCCCGCTTTGGTTACACTTCATTCCTGGAATCCAGTTTTGAACAACAAATGACCCATTCAAGGTACTGTTTGATCTCTCTAAGGGCTATGCTTGTTGAAGAAATATTTTTCTACAATATTTATTTTTTAAGATAGTTCGTTTGAACTATTGCACAAGTCTTCAAGATTGTACCTTGTTCGTAAACTTATTACCATCAGTGCAGACCAAAATGAAGCGTTTTCTTGCAAAAATCATTGACTTAATGAAGGAGGAGAATCTATTTGCATCACAAGGAGGGCCAGTAATTCTTGCGCAGGTGATTTCCTCTTTATATTGTTGGCATGCCTATGACATTGTACTTCTTATAATTAGTTTTCTTTTTTATTTTTGAAATATGCATTTTGTTTTCTTAAGCTTTTGCTATCTTCTAGATAATTTTATCAATTATTCTGACTACAGTAGACTGTATGAGTAACTACGTAGTAATAATGAAGTATGGTTTATAGACATTTAAAGGCATGGGTTTTTCCTTGTCCCTAGTGAATGATACAATAAGCAGTACTTATTCATTTTTACTTCAGATTTAACTCACTGGTTATGAGTTGTGACAGTGGAGTCAGTGGACAGCTTTTCCCTGGCTTCAATGAAACTAATCATGAATCCGAGGATAAATTGATCCATTTCTCTAATAATATCTTTCTGGAATGCTGCCTTAGTTTAATTTCAAGGCAATTATATGCTTTCACATGGCCTCAACTGACATGCTTTTGACCGACCTCTTATGCTTTTGCCATCTTCAACTTAGATTAAATCACACTTCCATGCCAGTGTGGGTTGATGTATGCCACGTTGGCTACTCCATCTTAGACAAGTTTCCTCTAATTATTCTGCTGCAATGCTGCCACATCTAACTTCACATGTGTTTTGTTTTCTCTTCTGTCATTTTTTGTATGTGCTCTTACAGCTTTGGAGCTGGCGGCTCTGCTATACTACAACTTTTGAAGATGTTTTTCCTTTGTTGTCCAAGATTTTTACCATGATGCATGGCTGGCCTACTAGCTATGTTATGAAATGTCGAGCAGGCAAGAACTCTACAAGGTTAAACAACAGTTAGGAAGCGCGATATGTCACCACAATACTTTGATTCTGCGGGTAATGTCTTCTTGAATGTCTCCTTCCTTATTAATTACAAAAATCATTTCTTGCGATCAAATTTGCTAAATTTGCACTAATTTTGTTTTGAATGAGTCCTACTTAAACTAAATTAGTTTCTGTACTATCCCATTTTTCTAACTTAAAATTCACCAATGGCTGAACTGTTGATCTTGTTTGAAATCTAGAGTTTTATATAATTCATGGAATGCATATATGTGAAAACTCATGTTGTGTTATTGTCACTTCTTACATTTTTTTTTTTTTTTTGGTGTTTACATCTTACATTTTAAATTTAAAAAAATGATGGTTAATTTGAGATGAGGGTATCTGTTTATAGATCTGGTCTAGTGAATGGATTCAATAATGGAAATAACAATTAAAGCAGATTTTTATTTATTAATTTTTGTTTCTGACATTGACTTAATAGCTTTTCTACAGGCATTCAAGGTTTGAGTCCCCGTGGTATTTTAAGAGCCTCAGAAAGTGCCAATTCCAATGACATTTTTTTATGTTTGGTATTATTAGCTTAACAAAAAATTTTGACACTCATGATTTGTTGAGTTATCTAACTTTTTTCCTTTTCATCCTGATTGATATGATACCAATCACAAATCAGTGACATAGTTGAGTTAAAGGATGAAGATTTATTTAAAGTGAACATCACTTAATTATTTTGATTTAGATCTCATTTTGTCCTGCAATAGGTTGAAAATGAGTATGGAAATGTTCAATTGGCCTATGGAATTGGAGAGTTATATGTCAAATGGGCTGCAGAAACGGCTGTTAGTCTTAACACTTCCATTCCTTGGGTGATGTGCCAGCAGGACGATGCACCTGATCCAGTAGTAGGTGTTCATCATATAACCAGAATTATCTTTCCCCTATCAAGTCAAATGCGAGCAATTACTTCATATTGTACAACAAGCATCAAATGTAAAGCTATCTTGTCTTATGTATTATTTGGCCACTGCATATTGCTGCATTTAGATGTATGAAGGCTCACATGAGTTCTGCAGAGCAGAGGAAATGAGAATTTTGATTCTTGCATTTGTGAGCTACTAGAAATGCATTGTAGCTGGGCACCAGAAATGCGATATTTTCAAATAAAAGTTTATGTTTTCATTGTTCTTGGAGCTTACCGTGGGTTGAGATAGTAAGACATTGTAACATGTGATTGACTCTTAATAGAGTGGAGTGGCAAAACAGAATTCATGATCCCACGGCAAATAGTTGGGATACGGATTTGTTGAGTTGAGTAGCTACTTATGTTAGCAACGCACGTCCTGTGGAAGGGATATCATGTTACCACCAAACCAACTTAGTCGTAGCCTTTTAGGAGCTTCTTGTAGGATGCGGTTTTTGGGCAGACAAGAGTGACAGGACCTGTTTGAGAGAACCAGAATAGAAGATCTTTTGAATATGAGGAAGTACCCATTGGAATATTAAAATGTATGATGTTGAATGCATTAATTTTTTGGATGGAGGAATCTTGTCCTGATTGATTCTTTTTGTAGTGGTAGTGTATATAATATCTTAGTGTATATTATATATATTGTAAGGATTTGATTTTTTTTATGGTTGGATTCGTATTTCTGAGATTACGAATCCGATGGTGTGGTTGGATTTCAAATCCGGACATAATGGGTTTTGGCTGCAAAACAAAAAACGTCTCGGAATAGTGAAGATGGTGATTTTGAGGCAAATTAGCATAACAGTAGTGAAAAACAATAGGTTTAAGGTTGCGAAAGTAGGGTTTAGAGGTCGCAGGAGCTTATAACTTTGATACCATGTTAGAATAATTGTAAGAGAGAGAGAGAGAGAGAGAGAGAATTGGGTAGAATTATCTCTGTATGAATTGAATGAATAAATCAAAGATAAGTGCACTGTATATATAGCAAAATGAAGAATGTTGACCAATAAACTCTGAACTAGGAAACTAAATCAAATCCCTAAAATATGTATGATGTACATGTAGGAACATCGGAAGGGTAAGTTAGTCTTGTGGATTGCTTAAAATATATATGATATACACTAGGATATTATATACACTAACATGTAGGAACATTGGGAGGGTTGGTTAGTCTTGTGGATTCCTTAAAATATATATGATATACACTAGGATATTACATACACTAACATGTAGGAACATTGGGAGGGTTGGTTAGTCGTGTGGATTGCTTTTGTTGGCCTTTCTGGAATTTGTAGTTTACAGCGCACGTACAGAGGATGTGCTCCATTTTCAGAGCCCTCTAAAGGATCTTTTTGCGCGTCCAAAAAGGTAAAAAAAAAAAAAAAAAAAAATCTTGCTGCACGTTGTTGTAGATTTTGTCCAGCTAGTTCTAATTATGCTCATGGCACAGAAGTGAAATAACAAAATGCAAGATTGGAGAGGAAGAATTGCGAAAGAGAAGGATGACGAAGAAGCTTTATGATCTTTTGACTAAACCACCGATCTTATTTGAATTTTTTGTAAACCAAAATTTTTTTGTCATTGGCATGGTACTAGACATTTTAGTCTAAATATGTTATTATTGCCTAATTGAAAGTCACATATTGGTAATGTAGATAAACACATGTAATGGGTTTTATTGTGATGGATTTATGCCACATTCTCCTTCCAAGCGTAGTTATCAACGCCACAACGCACCGCACCAGATATAAAACGGTACAAAGAAGAATAAGTTCTATATCGGTTAAGATACTGAGTAATACCGGCATTAGGCAATACTGGTTTGCACCGGGTGGTATTAGACTGCACTCTTTGATTTTGAAATTGACGCGTGTGTCTTAAATTTAGTAAAGGTTCAGCTATGCATGGGGTGCTACATGAACATGAGATTAGGGGTTAACTAATGCTTCCTAAAAAGCTCGATTCCCGAACCTTCAAACTTCCGACATTCACCCCCGAAAGGGTGAACTCTATCTTTAGTTGGTGGTTCAAGCGAGGGTACTATTAAGAGGCCGTTAGACAAGAAACCAATCAGCATCCGTTGACAACCAATATATTGTTTCCCTTTCTAACTAGAGTATAACCAAATAATTATGCAAAAATACAAATGCAAGTAGACGCGCCAAGTGTGTGTAGAATTTTTGAAAGTGAAGGAAAATGTCCAACAACTCTCATCCATCTTGTCATTCATAAATATATGGCAGTTAATATGACATAAAAGAAAAATGTGAACCAAAGTACACCTACAAAAGAAATGTATAGAGTTAGTACCTTTATGAAAAACTCAATGCAAGATACAATTGAATATTAAAGCAATGCAAGATGTATGCATGCAAGAGTAAGTTATAGATTCAAGTGATGACATCTTTTTGATAACATTTTAAAAAATTTTGAAAAAGTAGACAAAATTGGACAAAGGAATAAGAAATTCTAGGTGAGTGAGGGGTGAAGAGATTTGACAATGGCCTAACCCTCTTAGTGGTCCCTAGTGGAGTCGTCAGCTGTTGCTTCCCAGTTTTCGGCCTCCAAGTCTCCGTGACTTGGGGGAAAGCACGATATTCTCTCATGTCAAAACTTACCCTAAAAAAGACAAGTGCAACGGGGGTCTGAACTTGAAAACTTGATTTAATTAAGGGTTTTTGATAAAAGGTTTGGAGTTGCCATCTAACATGATCAAAGGTGTGTTAGGTCACGCAAAACTAAATATAATTCGAGGATCAAACTTAGTTTTTTTGTAAATAATTTGAAAATGTCCTCTTGAGATGTGTTTTGAAAAATAGGATTGTTTGGCAACTTTTGAAAATGTTTAAAACCCTTTTGAAAATGTGACTTTGCGATTTTATGGATCTCGAATATGTTGGGGGTAGTTTGTATTTATAGGCAAAAGTTAGAGGAGGTGGTACTACTAGTAGTGGCGCCTAACCAAGTTTTGGTCTGGCGCCACCTCAGTATGGAAGTGATCTCAAATATTTAATTCGACCTTGGGCTGTAAGGCAAAAATCTAGGTGCCACTTCTAATGACTCCAAGCTATTTTTTGGTCTGGCTCCGGTTTGATTTGGAAAGTTGTTGAACTGCAGGGCCAAGCTGAAAAAGAGATAGAGGTGTTGGGGAGTGTCCCGAGAGTTTTAGTTCGACACTTAGAGTCAGAATGGTTGAAAAGAATGACCGGCCCACTAAGGGCAAAACTATCATTTGTATGAGAAACACCGGAACTGACCCGAAGTGGACTGGAATGGCACTTGAGGGTCGGGAACACTATTAGGAGTGTCCCTAGGGATTACCGGTTTGATACCCTGAGTCGGTGTGGTTGAAAAGAATAATCGACCTACTAGGGGCAAAAAAGTTATTTTGATTGGTATTCACCTAGATGATCCTGGAATGGACCAAGACGATATTTGGAGATTGGGGACACTCGTGGGAATGCCCCGGGGGTTTACTAGTTTGATAGCCAGAGTCGGTTTATGGTTGATGAGGGCGATCGGGCGCTTAGGGGTAAAATAGTCATTTTAACTGAGAATCACCGAAATTGGTCCAGAGTTGGTTTGAATAGCATTCTGAGTATGCTGGGCTATTTGGGGATAGTCTTGGAAGGGTGACCCTATCGCTTTGAGGACTTGAGTACTTTCTCAAAGAGTGTGTCAGATTGAATGACATCTCAGGGGCATTTTGGTCATTCGACTTCGATTGCTGGGCTTGGGAAACGATTGATTGACTGTACTGGATATTGAGAAGCCTGTTTGAGCTTGAATATGCATGTAAAGTTTGAATGTGAATCTGGTTGAATCAGAGATTGCTAAGCAGGCAAAAATAGGGTGCTTACACACAATATATCGTGATACTTAATGGGGATAATTACACTTTACCCTATTGTAGTTTGAGCCAAATTAGATGACCCCCTTGTGGTTAATAGTGAACACATGACTCCCCTGTTGTTTAAATTTATCTGCAAAATAGATGAAAACTGTTAGATTTAACAAAAATTTTGTCACAATGGTATTTTTATTATTTTATCTTTCCAAATTAGAATATTAAAAAGACAATTTGACCCTTTTATGCTAAAATAAAGGGTTATCTTGCAAGGATTTTTTTTTTTTTTGTTATTTCACCAAATCGTCTTTTTGATATTCTAATTTGGAGATACAAAATGACAAAAATACTCTATGACAGAATTTCAATTAAATCTAATGGTTGTAATGCATTTTACAAATAAATTCAAACCACAAATGAGTTATGTGTTCATTTTTAAACCATAGGGAGTCATCTGATTTTGGTTCATACCATAAGAGAAAAAGTATAATTACCCCTACTTAATAATTGGAAACAAGCAATCCAAAATGTTTAATTATTCCAAAAGATGCTTGGTGCTATGTGATATTCTTAAAATTGCTATTAGAGTAGCTATAGGAGAATGAGGGATTCCTAGTAAAACAAATTTGATACACGGACCTCTCTCTCTCTCTCTCTCTCTCTCTCTCTCTCTCTCTCTCTCTATAACATAGTATTAGAGCTTAGTCTAGTGGCCCCTTCTCCAAGCCTCCTTGCTGCCGGTGAGTCTTGCAATTGTACGTCACTTAATAATATATCATTTTTCATATTCTAATCCAATCTATTGTGATCTTAAATTATATTCTGAGACCACCACTAGATTTGCCTTGATCTTCTGAACTTAACAAACAAAATTGAACCTCAAAAAAAGTTGCATGTGCCCACACACATCATTCTCACTCATAACCCTCTTATCATGCATCTCACGCACCTAATCTCACTTCCACTCACCGCGCGTGTGACATTCTACTCACCCTACCGCATGTTTCATGCACTTGCAAGTCCAATCACCGCGTATCACATCAGTGCATCAGCCGCTCAACTGCCAATCACCTCAACTCGCATTAGTCGCTAAGTGCCCTCAGCTGTTAGCTGCCAGCTACCTCAGCTCAGCCTCACCCCCGTTTAATCCCAAATCAGTCGAAGCTTTTGGCTGATTTAGTCTCATTTTGACTTGAACCAATTTCTAGCGAATTTTGACCTTCTGAATCTATTTATAAGCTTTGCTTTGTCTAATTCAACTTCTTCAATATAGCATTTCTTTATTCAACTTCTCGTTGTATCACTATAAAGTACCGTCATTGCACACTACAAAGAACCGTCATTGCATGGACAATCAATGAGGACAAAATTTGACTCATCCCAAACAAGAATACAAAATTCGTTTCGATACGTTATTTTCATTTGTTAATGTTGGTATTACGTGATTATAAGATAATTTTAAATTTTATGTATTTTTTAATGTATTAATTTTTAAATAAATATTTAAAAATTTTGGCCTAACTGAATTATAGTGACAACAAATAAAATCTATTATCAAATAATAAAGACAACATAAATTATGATAATTAATAATCAAAATTGTCAAATACATGTCAAAATAACTCATTGTCATTATTTTAGTATGTTTCATAGTATTTTTGTGAACTTAAGTGGATTTCAATATGTTTCAATAGAATAATAAGAATTTTGGTATTAGTAAAAATGTTTCGTTTTAATTTCTTAAGAAACGAAAATGTTTCGATCGTTTCGATGGAAACAAAAAGAAATTATATTAGTTAATTCTCATTAGCACAGAGCTCCTGCACGTACTGTAACAAGCATGATCTTGTCTTAATTAATTATCTTATTAGAGTGGTCTGTCAAAAGGCGTGAAACATGGCACAACAAAGAGAACATAGACAAGGAGACTAATGGACAAAAAACACAATACCTATATTGGAGTAGGAGGTATCAAATTGTCAGATAAGTAAGTCAATAGAAACCCAAGATTGATAACCACAAGAGGTGGTCGAGTGGTTGACACAACCTCATGCTAAGTATGAAGTCTAAAGTTTAATTCGTGCTCATGTTCTTTTGTAACTAGCCATCATTTATACAATTGTATAAAATTTACACGATTTGTGCAGACAGTGATCTTGCACAAGATCAAGGGAGTGTCGGTCGAAGGCTTTGACACTCTATTTCAAAACAAAAACAAATTAAAAAAATCCAAGATTGATGTTTGGATACAAAGGGACATATCATGATAGTTTTGCATCGTAATCTCCAATATTTTTTTTTAAACAGAAACAAAAGCTTAAATTAACTTAAAAGATTGTACATAAGTATATTGATTAGATATAAAATGCGAAGCCAACACTCTCATAACATCATTATCAACAAAAGTTTTGAATGCATCAGCAGCAAAAGAAGCCAAGTTATCCAGAACTTTGTTTGCTTCATGGTAACATGCTTGCCCTTGAAGATGATGGAATTGAGGGATGAGGTGGAGACAGTCGTGAAAACGAAGGGACAGATGAATCAAGATTGTGGTCTTCCTGCACAATAAATAGAAAACAGCACTAGAATCAGTCTTGATAATAAAAGATCTAAATCCCTTAAACAGTGCAAGTTACAGTCCTTGTCGAAGAGCCCAGAGTCAGCAACAGCATTAGAGTTGAGACCAATGTGTTGAGCAAAAGCTACCAAAGCTTTTCCATGATAGTTACGAATAACTCTCCAAATTCCAGCTTGTCCTAGATTATTATGAGAATGTCACACACACTCCTAATTAGGCATCATTAATGCTATCTTAGAGCGAAAGTGATCGCACAGGTTATCAATCTGTGAACGATACCTAACAACTATCCCAAAGATAAAAATCATATAAACGATAAACAACATCATTATAAATAAACCATCCCAAAATTGTTTCATTATTTATATAAAAACTCATTTCACAATGACTATACATAAGTACAAAAGACTACAAAACCAATTCACAATAATTATAAGACCAAATGTAAACAAACTTCAAAACATCCATTCTCAAAGTGCATAACATATACAAAAGTACGATTCGACTAGTAAAGTTCCTCAAAGCCAACTCGACACCAATAGTAGTGGACCCGACATCATCATTTTTCCTATAAAACAACCTGTGTGAATGTGAGCTATTGTCAACATGCTCAATAAGATAATTAAACTCATAAAGAATAAATGATAGATAAATACTGAGTCAACCAACAATAGATAATTCACCTTTCAATGATATATAATAATACACTTTCCACCAACATCAAAGAGTAATGCCTTATGGAATGCAATGCCTCTTGTGATGCATTGTCTGATATCACCACAAATGTGCGCATCTCTTGATAACATTGGATCAATATATCAATAACTTGTTATCAAAGAATATCCAACATCGACACTCTTTAAGTTAGTCCCACACTTAACCTTAGCTTAGTCCTACATCGACTTAACCTTCTTCATGCAATACAAGATATGCACACAATGTATGTTGTATGCAAAGTCACCTCATAATCTAACAATTAACACCAACATAGATGATAAGACATTCAATTCAATATAAGTAAAAGTATCTTAAATATTTTCATAATTAACACCAACATTTACAACATGACATTCAATTCAATACGAATGAGAATATCTTACATCCTCACAATCAACACCAACATAAATGATAAGACGTTCAATTCAATATAAGTATAAGTATCTTAAATCTTTCCACAATCAACAGCAACATTCACAATAACACATTCAATTCAATACGAATGAGAATATTTTACATTCTCACAATCAACACCAACATTAACAACAAGACATTCATTTTAATACGAATAATACTATCTTGAATCCCCACCTCAACTTACTATACCAAGAGGATTAACTCCTTTGGTGGAATTGGAGTGTCTTTAACCATTTTTTAACCCAACACACACAATATAACATTAAACTTGTGAGATTACAATGTTATATATAATAAATCATGTATATGCAAAGCTTATAGCTCACCAACAATAAGAAATGATACTACAATGACATGGTAAGACTTAATGAGAATGCATCATGTCATAAATGCATAATCAATGCATTTTCATGACTTATGCAATTCAAATATAAGAAATGATATATCAAAAACACATTAGGAACTCAATTAGAAGTGTTAAACCCTTCTCAATGTGACATATGAAGATAAAATACAAAACGGAGGTCAAACCGACCAAACCAGTCAAGGGACCTGTGCTAGTGCGCCCTTCTAGCACTCCCTGGCCAATGAGGTACACCATTAGGTCTGCTCCTGGAGCCTTACTGGCGCTCCTCACCAGAGGACCACACCAGTAGGCGCCTTCCACTACACCAATATGCCCTTCCCCCTTTTGGTCCGAAATTGGTGTTTTCAAGACAAGGTTTTAGGTCTCCCTTGCCGCTTCAACTCAAAACAAAGTCCTCTAAAGTTTAGAATGAAGTTCTAAAGTCTCAAACAAGACTTCAAAACATTAGAACATGAACATCATGAAGAATCCTAGGTTTCCTCCTTGAATTCCAACCTCTTGGACTTCAATTCTCAATTCTAAGACACGATTGGTCTTTTATATGCAAGAATCAATAGATATACATTAAAACAAGCATGAATTTGAGAATTCTCACCTTAAACAATGAAAACACAATCTTCTTCATTAATTTCCTCTTCTTCTGTTCACTTCTATCCTTTTTTTTCTCTTTTCCTCTCAATTTCTTTTTTTACCAAACACAATTACTACACAAGCTCCTCCTTCCTCTCTTCCCTTAACTTAAAGCCAACTATAGATATAACTTGTATCTAACTCTCCACATGTCACACATACACAAATGCTACAAATGAAGCACACATTTCAGGCACACACGTCACATGCAATGAAACACACACCTAAGTGGCTTGAGATTAACCTCCCACCTAACACCTCCTTGCTTTACCACACATCACTAATCCACATTATTAACATAATTAAATATGCTTATGATAATTAATCATCATTAACATTAATCTAAGTATGAATATTAATTAAGGTAATTAATTATGCTTAAAATAAATCACACTTTACATGACAAGCTACTATTAAAACATGCTAATCAAGCTCCTTGATTAAAGTAATCATGCACTCATAGACATGCTATTAAACTAAACATGATCCTAAGCAAGATAGGGTTTTACAATTCTCACCTCTTTTAAGAATTTCGTCCTGAAATTCACTTACCAAGTTAAAATAGATATGGATACTTATTCCTCATATTTTGGTCATCACATCATACCTGTTGCCACTATAAGAGGTTCCTGAGCATCCCTCTAAGTCATTGCATATGCTCGTACATAAGTTCGTGGTTTAGAAGTAATCTCTTGTCCCCGTTGAGCACTCCCAAATGCTCCTCTTCCATTATCGGCAATACTACCCACAAAAGAAGTCGTTGTAAGGCTTTGAGTACAATTCCTAGCCATATGCCTCGACTGTCCACACTGATAACATTTATCGTTTCACGATACTGGACAATCTCTTATCACATGTCCCATTGCTCCATATCTGTAACAAACAACTCATTCACTTCTACCACCAGAAAATCCCGAACCTGAGGATCTCATTGAAAGTCTCCAAAGTCCTTGACCTCTATGACTTTTCGATATCAAACTCTCTGACCTTTAACTCGGTTATGCTTTACCTTGACCACTAGACTTTGCAAATTCTAATGGTTTTCTCCTAAGGTTCCAACCCCTACTTCAAACCTTTCCTTTTTAATTGTTCCCTTCTTCTGGATAATTCTTTCATATCTTATTCTATAATTTTTGCTATATTTACTAGATCTGCATACATTGTTATTTCAAAGACTGAAACTTGAGATCGAATACTCAATTCCAATCATTGTTGAAGTCTCCTACACTTAGCTCCCTTAGTACATACCAGATCAAGTGCAAATAGAGACAACGCCGTGAATTGCTTCTCATATTCAGATACTGACATCTTTCCTTGCTTTAGAGATATAAAACTCTTATTCCTTCTGGTAACTATAGATGAGAGGAAAGTATTGTTCATTGAATGCTTCTTCAAATTGATGCCAAGTGATAGGTACCCTTGTTGCCTAAGAATCAACCATTCACGTAGCAGCTTCCTACCAATTCCTTGCTTTCCTTCTCAACATAAATGCAACCAACAACAATTATGTTCATCAGTTACAGCTACGACCTTAAAAATTGTTTCTAACTTCTTTAGTCATTCCTCCGCTACCAATGGATCTGTTGCTCCAGTAAACTCTGGTGGATTAAGTTTCATGAACTGTTTCTACAAAGTGCTAGCTCTCGACGTAGGCTTCGTTGACTAATACTCTATATAATGTGTCAACACATTAGCCACTCTGTCGACTGCATCTAGTGGATTCTGAACACCCTGTTCTTGGCGCTTTGCCCCTAACTGGAGCTTATGACGCTTCTTCCTCCACTCATTTTGGGGGATCTCTTTATGTCATTCTTTCTGCATCAATTCAGGATTAGCATACAATTTAAATGACCCACATATTCCTACCAACTTAAACCGACACAACAACATCCTACAGCCCACCGTAACTCTAGACACCAACTCAATAACATAACTTTGGTCTTAAGCCTTAGCCTTAAATCTCAGCTCTAATAACAATCTGTCACACACATTCTTAATCAAGCGTCATTAACGCTATCTTAGGGCGAATGTGATCGCAAAAGTTATCAACTTGCGAACGATATTTCATAATTATCTTAAAGATACAAATCATATAAGAGATAAACAACATCATTATATAAACCATCCTAAAACTGTTTCATTGTATATATAAAAACCCATTTTACAATCACTATACATAAGTACAAAAGACTACTAAACCAAGTAGAGTTTTTCAAAGCTCTCCAACTCAATACCAATAGTATTGGACTAGACATCACCATGTTTTCTGCAAAACAACTTGTGTGGATGTGAACTATTGTCAACGTGCTCATTAAGATAATCAAACTCATAAAGAATGAATAATAGATAAACACTGAGTCAACCAATAATAGATAATCAATTTTTTAATGATATATAATCATACACTTGCAACCAACATCAAAGAGGAATGTCTCATGAAATACAATGCCTCCTGTGATGCAATGTTTGATAGCACCACAAATGGGTGCGCCTCTTAAATCGACATGGGACTAACCTAAAGAGTGTCAATGTGGGTGTCGCGCCCCAATTTTTGGGTGTCTAAGGTCCATTCGGCTCGAACACGAAAAACACGAAACTCTGTCACTAGAACTCGTACTCCTAGAAGGACAAGTGCGACTAGGTTTGAAAATTGATTTGAATTAGGGCTTTTTAGAAAAATAGGAGTCGCCACCTAACTTGACTAAGGTGAGTTAGGACACCAAAAACTAAGGGTTAATCCGAAGATTAAACTTAGGATTTTCGAAAAAAGTTTTTGAAAACTCCCTCACGAGAGGGTTTTTAAGAAAATAGGTTGTTTGGCAACCTTTGGAAAGATTTAAGCCCTTTTGAAAAGTAACTCTATTTTGGTCATTTGAAAACAGAAATCTATGGTTCAGAGGTTGGTTACGTGTAGGGAAGACATCCTAAGATCATCACCCTACCCCGCCCTTTCGGTACCTACATGTCTAATCACCCTTTGTTCACTCACTAGAATAACCGGTTACTATTGTCCACTTAATATCCACTTTAGAATTTTGAAAAACAAGGTCTTGTCATCACTTTTCGGATGGATGATGCATGATGCAAGCTTTTGAAAAAAGTTTGAAAATAATGGGGGGTTTTGAAAGAGTTGAAATAGAAACTTTGAATTGATTAGAATTTTTTAAAAAGGGATTGGAATTGAAATAAAAGTTATGACCGCACCATTTCAGGTTGCCTACGTATCTCATTTGGCGAGAATCATGTCATTCGTAGTTCGGGCAAGAGCCCGATGGAAAATAGGCGCATTAGGGCCTTTGGAAGGTTTGAAGATACTTTTGAGCCTTTAGAGAAGTTTAAAACACTTTGAGGTCTTTGAAAAAGTTTAAGACACTTTGAGGTCTTTGAAAATTGAAGACCCTTTTGTGGTCTTGGAGGTTTTGACTTGAAATTGAGTGGTGGAGTGTTTCTTGAAAATGTTTTTGGATCAACTTGAGGGGGTTATGGAAAAATGCTTTGGCATGTCTCAAAGGAACTTGAAAGTGTTTTTGAAGTCTTGTTTTGAAAACCTTGGAGGCATGTTTTGATGAATTAATTTTTGAAAGTAGTTTTTAGAAAGGGTTAAGGGTTTGGAATCCTAATATAGACAACCTTAGAAGTTGTTCTTGATTTATCACTTGTTCTTTGAATCCCTAACCATGAGAAGGCTAGGGACACCTTAGGTTTGTGACCTTTTGAAAACGTTTTTTGAAATACTTTAAACATGGAGTGTAGGGACATTAGAAGAGTCTATGGAGTTGGGTTCTTAAAATCATGGGAGTAGGAGGTTTTGGAGGAACAGGTTATGAGGATAATTTGAAAGTTTGAATGATCATTTGAAAAAAGAGTTCAAGAGTTGGAATCTTGAAGTGTATTAACCTAGGGTGGGTTAGCCTAGGGTTAAGGGAACCTAAGGTTAACTAACTTAGGTTAGGTTGACCTAAGGTTAAGAAGACTAAGAGTTAACTAACTAGGGTTAAGTTAACCTAAGGTGAGTGAACTAGGGCCAAGTTAACCTAGGGTTGGACAACTAGGGTCAAGTTAACCTAGGGTTATTCAACTAGGGTCAAGTTAACCTAGAGTGTGGTAACTAGGGTCAAGTTAACCTAGGGTTAGGTAACTAGGGGCAAGTTAACCTAGGGTTGGTCAACTAGGGTCAAGTTAACCTAGGGTGTGGTAACTAGGGTCAAGTTAACCTAGGGTTAGGTAACTAGGGGCAAGTTAACCTAGGGTTGGTCAACTAGGGTCAAGTTAACCTAGGGTGTGGTAACTAGGGTCAAGTTTACCTAGGGTTAGGTAACTAGGGTCAAGTTAATCTAGGATTGGTCAACTAGGGTCAAGTTAACCTAGGGTTGGATTGAAAGATGGTTTGGTGCATTTTTGGAAAGAGTTTTGGAAAACAAAACATGTTAAGCAATGGACCTTAGTAGGCCATCTCTTTGAAGATCATTTCTATGAAAATTTTGACTCTAGTCAAGAGTATGGTTTGTATGGGTGATGCTTGGAGACCATTCCAAGGAAGGTTTCCTCATGGCCATTATAACCACTATCTTGACAAGAGTATAAGGGGTCAAAAATCAACATAATGATGGCAATTTTTGAAAAATCATTCTTGATGCAAAGATGGAGAGAATGCATTTTTGAAAATCACCTTTAGAGAAGGATTTTGAAAACCATTTTTCAAAGGGAACATTCCATCAAGAGAGAGTTCATATGGCCAACAAAAGGGAGACCACTTAACAGAGGGTTCCATGGGGCCATTCCAATCATTAAACTTGAGAGAATAGGAACCATAGAAATCAAAGAGTTTGAACATTATTCTTAGGCAAACATAAAGAGAAAAGGGAACGATTCTAACAATTTAGGGCTCCTATGGCCAATATAAAGGGAGACCACTCAAGAGAGGGTTTCATGGGGCCATTTTAACCACTAAATTTGAGAGAATGGAAACTTTGAAAATTTGAGAGTTTGAAAGCAACTTTTATGCAAGTTGTAATGCAATGATGCAAAAATGTGAATTAGAGGGTTAGTAGGGGGCTCTTCTAAGGCATAATTCTAAGATCTCATCCTAAACTTTAAGGGGCCAACTTTTGGATCAATTTTTGAAGGAAATGTATAACTTGGAAATGTCACAAAATTAAGAGCAATGCAAGCATTGTGGAATATGGCAATAAACATAAAATGAAGCCAAGCATACACGACATGATCAAAATAGTAATATGCAAGGGGTCATGATTCACATACAAGGCTTTTAGGCTTCACCACATAAACAAGGGGCTCATAGGCCATACCATCTTAAAGTAGGCTAGTGAGAGGTCCTCCTACACGGTGGTTCTCACTTACTTTCCTCTAGGCATGATCTAAGAGCTCTCTTGGCTCAAGCATGCAAGAAAGGGGGGTTGAAAATGGGGATTAAAATAGAGAATAGCCTAAGTAGGCTAGGAGGGAGAAGAGAAGAGGGGGGGAGAGCAAAAATGTAAAAAGGGATACCACCTTTTGCCTTCAACACACTTATAGTCTCCAATGAATGTCTTGATTGGAGCTTAAGTGACTTCAAGAGGGCTTGAGAGGCTAGAGTGAAGTGTATAAGTGTGTATGAGACCTTGTAAGTGGTAGAATCTAGCCTAAGTGTTGGAGGGGAGAAATATATGTGGAGATTCGAGTTTCTAGAGTGATTTCAGTAGAACTTCGTATCAATTTCAGACCTGGAATATGCAAAGGGGGAGGCCTCTATTTATAGGCAATCTGGAACAGGCCTTGCACATGTGCTACATGCGCAGCGCCAAATTTTAGCCTTGCGCATGTAGGACATGCGCAGGTACTGATCCATTGCTAGAATAACACGTGGCACCCTATGTACTGGTTAAATCTCGATCGTTGATCAAAAATCGGTCGATCTAATCAAAATTTGAGCGCATGTAGCATACGCTCCATCACCAGGAAAGTTCGTCCAAACTGTACCTCGATAATTGAGTTAATCGGAAAGGTTTCGGGGGAATCGGTCGCACTCGGGATGTTCTTCTAATGCCTCCGATGAACTTTCATGTTTTCAAAAAGTTTGAATTATGTTTGGAAGTGAGTGATATCGTCTTAGAAAGTGTGCCAAAAAGGTTACTTTTGCGGAGCGTTTGTGATACGGTCTGGGGGTGTTTGAAAGTGGTTGTTTTCATTTCGTGTGATCGAGGCCTTCGAGAAGTAATCTATTCGATCGGACCGTACCGATGAAAAGTATTCTGGAAATACTTTCAGGAATTCTCAAATTTACGCATTTCTCAAGTCATTTGACGGTGCGTTTCGATTAGGGAATCGGAGAAAAAGTCAACCTTGGCGGAGCGTCTGTGAGACGCTCTAGGGGTTGCTGAAAGTTACAATTTTTGCACCATACGATGAAGGGCTTTAGGAAACGATCTACTCGATCGAGCTGTATCGATGGAAAGATCCATGAACGAGCTTTCGGGAATTCCCTGATTTACGCATTTCTCAAGTCAGTTGACGGTGCGTTATAACCAGGGAATCAGGGAAAAAGACAATTTAGGCGGAGCGTCTGCGAGATGCTCCAGGGAACTTTTATCGCGTCGTGTGAGCTTAGCATCGTAGGGTCCTCCTTGGCTTAAACAAGGGCGTGTGGTGAAACCCTCTGCTCGAAATCCCAAGGCCGGTGCTATTTCGGGGCATATTTGGGCTTCTAGGGGCAAAACGGTCATTTTGACCAGGGTTGGCTAGAAATGGTCAGGAATGGTTTGGCATGTTGTGTTAAGTGTGTAGGGCTGTTCAGGGATGGTTTTGAGAGAGTCTTTTACCGTTCAACAGGGTTTGTGCCGTGCTGAGGCGTTCAAGGGCAAAATGGTCATTTTAACCAAAGTAGGCCGGAATAGGATCAGATTTGGACCGAATGGCGTGTAGGGGACGCCTGATGGTTTAACAACACTTTGGAAGGATGGACTTATCGTTTTAAAGGATTTTGAACTTTCCCAAAATGTGCCTAGAGGCCCAAGGGGTAGGTTTGGTCATTTTTCACTGAATCGAGCTAGCAGGCGCCGGTGTTAACCTAGGTGTTGGTTCTCGAGACTGCCCGGTTTCGGAAAACTACCTATGCGGTGTTGGTCTCTAAGAACGCCTGGTCTTAGAGAATTACCTGTAAGGGTGGTGTTGGTTCCTGAGAACGTCTGGTCCTAGAAAGCTACCTAGAAGGGTGGTGTTGGTCTCTGAGAGCGCCTGGTCCCGGAGAACTACTGAATGACGGACATTCCACATTGGTGGGCTAGCAGACGCTAGAAGTGAACCGTCTAGAATTTTGATGAGGTGTTGGTCCCCGAGATCACCTGATCTTGGGAAGCTACTTAGATGGCGTTGGTTTCCGGGACCGCCTGGTCTGGAAAGCTGCTTGGAATAATGGTGCTTATGGCTCCGGCGGGTCCTTGTGGGCTCGAGAAGCGACCAGTTGACTGCATTGGAGATTGAAAGGCTCATCTTAAGCTTGTATGTGTTGTGTTATTGGAAACTGAACCCGGTCGGGCAGGAGATCGCCGAGCTAGCAAAAATAGGGTGCTTACAGTGGGATATTCTTTTATAATAAGCTATCGATATATTGAGCCAACCACACACTTCACATGGCTTTCACAAGTACATACTTTATGCACACACCTAGGTTGCTTGAGGTTAACCTCTCACCCAACACCTCATTGCTTCACCACACACCACTAATCTACATGATTAGCATAATTAAACATGCTTATGATAATTAATCATCATTAACATTAAGCTAAGCATGCAGATTAATTAAGTTAATTAATCAAGATTAAGCTAATTAATCGTGTTTAAAATAAATCACACTTCACATGACAACCTACCTTTAAAACATGCTAATCAAACTCCTTGATTAAGGTAATCATGCACTTATAAACATGCTATTAAGCTAAACATGATACTAACCAAGATAAGATTTTATAGAGAGACTCCATCTATGTTAAGTTTATGCAAATGTGGAGGTGGAGGAAGAGGTTCCCACTTAATATAGATGAGACAACTTTGGGGTGAAGGTGGTTTGCTCTGCACCATGCTCAATGTCACGGTCCAACACTTTCAAGGTAGGTATCTGCAAACGCCTTTGTGGTATTGAGAATAAATGACAAATGTAAAGCCTTATGATTAAATAAAGAATCATTACAGCACCTCCAAATAGTTTGTAGAATCCAGGGAACCAAAGAACAAGAGATACGGGAGGGATAATAATGACTTGCATGATGAAGGTAGAGAAGAAGATGAGATGAAGATTGAGGATAAACCTGTCCAAAGTTGTGCGTAAAAAATTCCAAGCTAGACATTTATAGAAAATATGATCTATATCTTCCTGAACCGATGTACAAAAATGACAGAGACCCATTTGGAATAATGTCTCTCAGCAAGGAGACTAGCTGTTGGAAGCACATTATGAGAAAATAGCCACATAAAATATTTAATTTGAGGAATGGATAGAGACCAGAGTGTAGACCAAGGTAAAGTAGGAAGATAAGGTAGCCTAGGGGTAAGAGGGCTACTCGCATGTGATTTGGTTATAGAAAGTCACAGGTTCAAAGCGTGTTGGTGCCTCTTTGAGCTTTGTAATCCGGCTAGGCCACCTGCTTGTCCTCTTGGCCTTTGGTGGTGCTGTAGTGACAAGCTTGCCTTCCCAACAGTAGCTATGGCTCAAAATCGAACACTTAGTAGCGATTGAGAACCCTTATGGTCAAGTCCAGAAAAAGTTGTTACTATCTGGTCGCCCCTTCTCACCTTTCTTGCTCAGCAAAAATATGAAGATAAAAAGCAGATTTCTGGAGCCATTGATAAGCAATTGTAACAGAAACAATACCATCTTTGCTTGGATCCCAGATGACTTGATCCTTGGAGGAAGATAATGGAATGGGAAGGCCCTGAATTAGATGAATAACAGAATCAGGCCACAGGTGTTGAATCGCGAAAAGATTCCATTGTGGACTAAGAACTCCATTGCTGATAAGATTGTTAACTGACAGGTTAGCTAAAGAGGAAGGAATACTATTGTGAAGCAAATCAGAAAGCTTAAAGGAACCAATCCAATAATCATTCCAAACAGAAATAGAAGAACCATTACCCACTTGCCTAGCAATACCTTTTTTTTAAGTAAAATTTGATTCAGCGATCCCTTTCCAGGCCCAGCTACTGTTAGATTTAAAATTAGCATGAAGAATTGAAGTGTGGGGAAAATATTTAGCCTTCATAACCATAGACCACAAATTAGTTTCTGAAACTTACAGCTTCCAAACAAGCTTCATGCGCAAAACTTGAGAGAATAGAGTGAGATCGCGGAATCCTAAACCCCCAATCTGCTTGGGAAGACAGAGAGTATACCATTTAAGAACTGGAGTTCTTTTTTTATGAGGAGAAGAATTCCGGAAAAAATTCCTAGCTTTACTTTTTAAAAGATTCGAAGTAGAGGAAGGAAGCTTGTAAAACGCCATGGTACAAACTGGAATAGAATCAAGAGTATGTTGAATCAGAGTAGATCTTCCTGCATAAGATAAAAGCTGGGAATACCAATTCTGAAGTCGACCATGAACTCTCTCAATAATGGGGTAAAAAGTATGTTTATTCACAAGCGAAGTTAGTAGAGGGAGCCCTAAATAAGTCGGAGGCTCAGTTGAAGCTTTAAGATGAAGAAGATGGCACAACAGAGACCTTGTGGAAACAACAGTATTATGAGGAGCCAGAGGATCGCCTTGTCTAAGACCACGGCCAGGAAGGAAAAGATAAAACAAATGACCGTTAACAAGAATCTGAGAAGAAGCCCTTGTAACACACTGCATGGTACAATTAAAATTATGCTTAGAAAGGATGTAGCGAATGAAAGACCATTCCAATTTGTCATAAGCTTTTTTCAAGATCTAGTTTAAGACCAGCAAAACCTTTTTTCTGTTTCATAGAATGAAAGAGCTCATGAGCAATAAGAATATTATCCCCTATATGCCGATTAGGAACAAAAGCATTTTGATGGATAGCATCTGTTGGACTATAATAGTGGAGATAATAAGTTTATAAATAACATTACACAAACTAATAGGACAGAAATGGGAGTCCTGAGTGGGATCGTCAAGCTTTTTAAGAAGAAAAATATGGGTTTCATTCAATTTCTTTTGGGCACAAAACCAGTTTGAAAAAATTGACGAATGACAGCCTTAACCCAAGGACCTACAATGGGCTAGTTTTGTTTGTAAAAAAGAGCATAAAGCGCATCAGGCCCAGGTGCTCTAAAAGAAACCATTCTATTTAGCCCTTATAGAACTTCAGACTCGGAGACAGGACGAAGCAGAATAGAAGCCTTTGTTTCAGACAAAGTAGGAATAGAAGGATCAATAAGAAAAATAGGGGACACCGGATTAGAATATGTAAAGAGGCCTTTAAAATGATGTTTAAACAAAAAAACACAACTCCGAAGACTCTGAAACCCATTGTCCTTGATTATTCTTAATAGCTTGAATAGTATTAAACCGTCTCCGAGAAGAGGCAAAGGAATGAAAAAATTTTGAATTCATATCCCCAAGACTGAGCCATTTAATTTTTTGCACGTTGTGCCCAAAAGTGTTCAAGTTGGGCCAAAATACACACATTTCTGGGTTAGCAGGAAAATAGTTTTTTTATTTTAAGCAGTGGGGTTGCACTGAAAATCAAGATGGGCCCTGGTGGAATAAATTGAAGAAGCGAACTTTTTCCTGAAACAGATTAGGAATATTTTCTTTTTTCCAAATGAGAGACTAGGCCGCCAACAGAGCACAATTTTATTTTTTAAAATTGAAAACCTACCAAACCACAAATGTCATTAATTTCACTTTTCAAGAATTATTTGATAATCTCCAATATTTTGAGACCAAGTTAACATACCATTTCGCAAGGCTTAAAATCCCAATATATTGAGCAAAAAATACAATGTTTTACATTGCATTCTTTGTTAATAGACAAGAACTCACTCTTATAATGAATATAATTACAAACAGCTTGAGTGCTACAAAAACTGACCGACTCAAATTCAGTAAGATACTTTACAATCTTTCTGTACACACTCTGATGAAACCCTCCTTATATTGCTCCCAAAAATACTTACTCTGTAACACATACCTCATATAACTCTGCCTTATCAACTACGTCCCTCAAAGCATCTGATCCCAAATTCTTGAGAACCTATGACCACAAATTTGATTTTTGATCAGAAAGGAATGTACAAGACCAATTTCATAGCATTTTGAAGAAACTGTTCTAGCTTTGCAATGAAAATGAGTAAACATCATAGGCAATGGCTCATGAAAGCAATTTTCATTTTGACAAGGGAAAGGCAAGAGGCAGAAGAAAAACAAGATTAATGCCGGAGTAGCATCAGTAGAGTCAATTCTACCACCACCACAACCACTACTTTATTGAGAAAAATCAGGCAAAATACTTTATTGAAATAAATCAGAGGTGAGAATACAGTACATGATTAAAACCATAATAGACAACAAAGACAAAAAAAAAAATGTCAATAACATTCATAAAAAGGCAAAACCAGTTTGGATATATTAGATTGGACAGTGTAGGCAAAATGTTCGGGATCCAATGATTATTTTGGATAAGTTAGATTTGTAGATTTCAAAGAATGAAGCAAAGGTAAAACAATGTTTTAATGTCATAGCATGTCAACATTTGTGTTGATAGTATCAACACGAAGGGTATTTGACATTCTAATCATTGCCTAAATTTCAACGTTGACAGGTAAAATATTAAGGTTAAAGGGCATTCTGAAATACCAATATTGCTAATGTGTGTGCACAGGTGAGTAAACAGCTTATAAACCTTCTTTTTTTCCTTTTTTCCCTTTTTGGTGTATTAGTAGGAACACCAAATTATTTCAAACTTCAGAAGACACAATAGCTAGATGACTAGGTACAGACCTAGGCCTTGACATTATTTGCAAAAAATGGTGAGCCTCAAACTAGAACTGTGTCCTCACTCTGACAGCCTGCTATTTTACCAAATCACCAAGCCACAGTTCCTCACTGCCGTTATTGCACATAACAAAATGTACCCACTTAATGCCTCATGTACAGGACGTCAGCACAAGAGACACCATGCCATCGACAAGCTTTAAGCTGGAGTCAAGAACCACATCCGCAAGTGTTGGCCGTTAGCTCATGGCAATGGTAGCCCATGAATGGAGTAAGGACAGCTATGTTACTTAGACTAGGGTATAGGTGTTGGCTGCATGTACGTATCAAAGTGTCGGACTTCATTTAATTTTCACGTCCAATGACACTTTGACATGGATAGATTTCATATTTTTTAAGTTCTTTTTTTGCTTTTTTAAGATAAAATGGTATTTACAAGATAAAATATAGCATTTCATGCATAAAATGGAAATCCTATGCTTAGTTCTATACTAAACTCAATTATTTATACAAACTTGTTAGACGCATGTCCAAAGAGCCATATCGGATACATATCTCATACGCTTATTTTAGTGTAGTTTTTTTTTATTTTTATAATCACTGGTAAAAAAGGGATGGCAAATAAGCATTTCTCCAAGCCTCTTTTTCACTAAAATTAAGAATAAAAAATAATGAGATGAAGAAGTGAAAGAAACACTGGGTGGGGCAGGGAGGAGGAGGAAAAGAGAGAAATGTACTAAAGATCTTCAATAATTTTTGTGCAATGAAAATTTCATACCCTCCTTAAAAACCCCAACCCCAAAGTAACCAAAAGACACTTGTACCCCACACATGCTAGATTAACATAACAAATCTCCTCGATAAGTTCTAAAAGAAATTGTAGATTTACAATAAAATTTCAATCCAACTTTTCATCACAAAATAATTGAAAAAATGGCAAGTCAAAATAAATTATACTTTTGCAACTCTCTTGAACACCAACCTCCTTGGGTAAACAAGCAAAGGAAATATGTTGAGATTTCCAATTTTCTCCTGAGGCCATCCAAAATCTGTTAAATTCACAGCTTTCTCTCAAGATACCTTTTCCTCACGCACTTACGACTGTTTTTCCCTCCCAATTCTCAGTATCCATTCTAGGTGAAACAATTACACATCTACTATTCTGATATTAATTTAAAATTGGTGGACATTGCAATCAATAATTTCCCTGAAAGTATATACTCTAAATTAGAGACTTCATGGTCAAAATTTTTAAGTTCTACACAACGATCAAAATTTCTTTTCGATAGGTCATTTCGGTTGGCTCCGAAACGAAAACATTTCAAAATCATTTTGAAAATGTTTCGGAATGTTCTGAAATATTTTGAAAGTAACAAATATTAATATAGTAAAATATAACCTTTTGTATTTTTCTAAATACAAATTATCCAACGTTTATGAAAAATTTTAAATTCGTATTGATACAACTTATTGTTTTCGTATATAACGTTGTGTTTTCATGCATTTTTTTATGTTCTACTGTGTTTTGATGGAAATAATAGAGTTTTGTTATTCCACTGGTGTTTCATTTCGGTCTCTTTGGAAACGAATACGTTTCGACCATTTCGATGGAGACAAATGAAAATTTTGTTCCTTGGTTCTACATAGACTTGCAAGTTTGATAATCAATTCCCCTTACACCTATGATGTCAAGTTCTTTACCAAAAGAACAAAGTTTGCATTAAGACCAAAGTTAGAGTTTACACCATTACGTTCATTAAAATAGAAAAGACGAAAGAAAAAGAAAAGGAGAAAGAAGGGAAAAAATCAAGAGGGGACTATTCATGCTTCTTGTTGTCTTATTCAGATTGTGTTGTGTGTGTGCACATGCTTATGCTGGCTATTCGCACCCTCATATTCACCTAAATGTGAGACAGTTGTTCTAACTTTCTTTATACTTTTTTTAAAAGGTATTTTACAGTTCTTTTGCAATTATAAATCAAGATTCTTTATCATGTATTAATGTTTTGTAAGTGTGCCCAAATCAACTGCAGCAAATTAAAGGACCTGGCATCCGGCAAAGGATGTTTGAAGTAGGAGGTAATGGCATACAATGAATTTTTTTATTCTATTTGTTAATTCATTTTTTGTCCGGTTGTCTGGAGCAAATCAGCCAACACTGTGTTCAGATTAAGATGTTAATGGCTCAGCCATGGGATGGAGATCCCCCTTCCTGACCCCACCCTACCAAGCGGAGCTCCTCCCCCAACCCTGCCCCACTACTGCTATAGGTTACAACCACCCCCGATCTTAGTTCTTAACCTGCAATTTTAGAGTGGGGTATAAATTTAGATATTAAAAACACAAGCCTACACTCAACCGTCAAGATCAAATCTCAAATAATCAAATCCCAACAAAATAAAAATAAAAAAGTATAAGCTCAAATCTCATATCCAAAAAACACGACAGTTGAAGACCAATAGCATTCTTACATATGCACAATATATATACATCTCGATCATCATCTTCAACAATCATGTTTGACATCTCTATATATATAATTGTATATGCGTCATATGTATATTCAAAGTATACATATACATACATGATTGGATGAATATATATACATATAAAACATTACATGATTGAAAAAAGGATAGCAACAGGCAAAATCTCAGGGGTGGCATACTACGATGGCATCGCTTTCAGCATTGAATAGAAGGAAAGGTGAGAGGGGCAGTAGGGTATGACTATGGAGAGAAAGAAAGAACATCTACTCTAGAGAAACCATAAAGACTTTCAATGCATTTATGTAGTAAGGTTATTTTAGAAATCATTACATGTTAGGAGCATTTAAGAAATTTACAATATTAAACAGGGTGGAGCAGGCAGGAAGGACAGGAATACCCTGTTTCCAACCCCGCTGGAAACCTGACTCTGTTTATACCTCCTATCCCAAACCCAAGCCTACTCCGTTTAACACCTCTCCGAGGCCTGCAGTTTGGGATTTTTTGCCTGCCTTGGTCAGATAACAAAAGTTCACACCAAGAGCCTACCCCTAAGAAGGTGTAATGTCTGTGTCTGACACAATACTCATTGAACACTCTCTCAACAGGTGTTGGCCATGCATCCAAATGTGTCCTATTATTTTATTACTTTTTAAGAATTGAACACCCTTTCGGACACTTAAAGGATATGCGTGTTCATCACTTGCACATGTGTATCTGTTGCAATATTAAAGAAAATAACTTGGAATCCAATCGTAAAGTACAAGCAATATAATTTTGTACCTAATTTGATGTTTAGACTGTATAATATATGAATTTTAAGTTTAATTTGTGTTATTATGTATTTTTTATTATCTTTGAGTAAAATACTTGTATATTACATGTAAAAAAAAGTACATAACATATAATTTTGCAGTGTCCCTTTCGTGTCTAGTCTTGCATTTTTTGAAAATTAATGTGTCCGTGTGTATGTGTCCCATGTCCATGTCCATGTCCATCCTTCTTAGGCCTTCCCAATTTCTTGAGGGTTGTTATATAGAAAACAAAAAAGAAAAATGTGGGAGAAGCAAGTTAAGGATGTATTTTTTATTGATGGATTTGAAAGGAAGGATCTGAAGCCCAAATTCACAATTTTTAAGATTGGCATTTTTGCAGTCTAATGAGGATACTTGAGGGGGAGAATAGAGATTCAAAAGATATATGCTCCGGCTCTTGCCCTCCCCGGACTGCCTTCCAAATAGCCATCAGAGTTACCTCATGTCCAGATGGGAGAACAAAAGTCCAGGCCACAAAATTCTCAATTATGTGTGGGTTTGAAATGGAAGGGTTTGGAGCTCAAATTCACAAATTTTAGGATGGTTGGCATTTTTGCAATCAAATGTGGAAACTTGATGGGACAATAAAGATTCAAGAAATATAAGCTCCAGCTCTTGCCCTTCCTAGATTGCATTCCAAATAGCCATAAGAGTTACCTCTCGTCCACAAGGGAAGTCAAGGCCATGAAATTCTCAGTTGTGTGGACTAAAGGACTCATCTATTAGAGTAACAATTCTCTCTAGAACCTGATCCAACAATCGTCTTACTTGAATTAAGGGGAAGAAAGAAGTTGCAGTTGTGAAGGCTGTTTGCCACGAAACAGTAGCCTTGATTGTTTCTATCCTGCTTCATTTTGGCATCTATCTAGTCCTAAAGCCACAGAGGGGAAGATACTAAATGTAATTAGGTTGAGCCGTCTAACTAGTCCCCAGATTATCGCCCTCCTCCCATTCCTCATATTCCAGCTTGTATGAAGTTTTGGTAGTGCATCTCTTCATTAATCACAGTCCCCAAACGGGCATGTCCTCTACTTGAGTATGTAAACCCGCTATAAGTATGTCAATCGACACCAATACTAGGAGTTGAAGTGTAAATTAGGGTTAGATGGAAAAAATATATATGAGGCAGAGAGAAATTGGAGGAAGGAAAATAGATTTAGGATTACGTAAAATAATTCCTTCACCTTAACATTTATATATACTGGTGAAATATATAGCATGATTACAAAAATACTCTTATAAGAAATAACACTCTAACACTCACCCTCAACCTGGAGCATGCAAATCAAACATGCCGAGCTTGGAACACAAAGACGGAAAAGAAGAACAAGTTAAAGGCTTCGTGAGAATATCAGCCAACTGAGATTTGGAACGGACTTAAACAGTAGCAATCTGTTTACATAGCAAAAGATCCCTAACAAAGTGACAATCGACTTCAATATGTCTAGTGCACTCATAGAAAAGCTATAAAGATGGCAGCTTGATTATCACAGCACATCAACATAGGAGTAAGAACTACAATACCAAAATCTTGAAGTAAAGAGCGAACTCATTTCATCTCGGAAGCAGTATAAGATATAACACGATACTCAGCTTTAGCACTAGAGCAAGCAACAACATTCTGCGTTTTACTCTTATAAGTAACAAAATTGTCATCAACGAATGTACAATAACCAGAGCTGAATCGTCTATCAAAACGACTATCAACCTAGTCAGCATCACTAAATCTGGTAATAGACAAGGAAGTAAAAAGTCGATCCAACAATCCACGGCCAGGTGCACCCTTCAGATATCGCAAAATTCGAGAAACAGCTACAAAATGTGGGTCACGAGGACCATGCATATACTGACTAACAGCCTCAACAACATAATTAATGTCAGGATGAGTAATAGTAAGATAAATCAATTTGCCAACCAATCATCGATAACGGCCTACATCAAGAAAGAAATTTTCATGCTCAACATCAAGCTTAACAGTTGGATCTATAGGAATATCATCCGGTTAAGAACCTAAGAGGCCAATCTCAGACAAAAGATTAAGTATATATTTCCATTGGGAGAGATAAATGCCGTGAGAATAACCTATAACCTTAACCCCAAGAAAATAACGAAGAACTCTCAAGTATTTAGTGTGAAACAGCGTACCCAAATGATGCTTCAAATCAACAACACTACTAGAGTCACTCCCATAAATGATAATATCATCAGCATAAACAACCAAAACAATAGTACCAACAGAAGAATGACGAATAAACACAAAATGATCAAAGGTAGAACGTTGGAAACCATAGTCAAAGCAAAACGAAGCTGAATCTATCAAATCAAGCATGAGATTGCTTCAGGCCATATAAAGCCTGTTGAAGGCGACAAACAAAGTGCTCACTACCAGAAACAACATAGCCATGCAGCTAATCCATGTAAATTTCCTCCTAAAGATCTCTATGAAGAAAGGTATTCTTTATATCAAGCTGATATAAAGAACAAGAACGAGCAACAACAATAGCCAATAGAATCTTAACAAAATTAAGGTGAGCAACAGGAAAGAAAGTTGCAAGATTATCAATACCATATGTCTGAACGTCCTACAAAGCCATCAGGAGGGTACTCAACAGTATAAACCCAACGACAACCCATTGTTTGTTTTTCATGCGGAAGAGAAGTAAGTTCTCAGGTCTTGTTAGTATAAAGGGCACTCATTTCGTTAGCCACAGCATGCTTCTAGCCAGCCAAAGATAAAGCCTATTTATAAGAACGGGGTACAAAAACAGAAGACAAGGTACAAGCAAAGAAATGGAGAGAAGATGAAGTACGGTTATAAGACACAAACTGAGCAATAGGGTGTTAAGTACAGGTACGTTTACCTCGGCGCAATGCAATAACTAAATCATCAAACTCTGGAGTAAAGAAGGGAACATAAGGAGCCTCAAACACACAAGATGTAGAAGTCGGGCCATAAGAAACTGCCGAGCAAGTCCTAGATTGTTGATAAACCTGTAGAGGAGGATTAAGCACCAGAGAAGACATTGAAGATGAAAGTGAGGAAGACAAGGGAAAAGTAAGAGTAAGGAAAGGAAAAGAAGGCTCCCTCTCACGACAACATATAAGGTCTGATGATAGTTATTGACTTGTGTGGAGAAGAAGGGTATAGACTCCAAAAAGGTAACACCGTTACACCAACTTTGACAAAGTATCAGCACGATGGAGGATAGCAATAACAATAGCCTTTTTGATTTGAGAATATCCAAGAAAAGCACACTTGCGAGCCCACGAATATAATTTATTTAGACTAGGATCAAAAATATGGACGAAGGCAACATAACCGAATATACGAGTAAGTGAAAAAGAAGATAAACCAAGATATAGGAGGGAGAAAGGAGACTTGTGAGCTAGAACTATCAAAGGCATTTGATTAACAAGGTGACAAGTAGTAAGAACAGCATCCCCCCAAAAGTGTTTTGGAACCTGCATTTAGAACAATATGGTCCTTGCAACATCCAATAAATGGCAATGTTTCCGTTCAGGAACACCATTTTGTTGAGAGGTATGAACACAACTCATTTGGTGAATAATGCCATGATCAACACAAAAAGAATAAAGAACAGATTGAGTATATTCTAAGGCATTATCAAAACACAAAATATTAATAAGTTTACCAAGTTGAATAAAGATCTCATTATAAAATTTAGAAACAATATAAGGCAACTCAAATATCTGTTTCATTAAAAATAACAAAGTCACGCTGGAATAGTCATCAACCAATATCACACAATAGAGAAATCCATTAACACTAGGAGTTTGGGAATGACCCCATATGTCTATATGGACTAAATCAAATGAGTCAGACTGACGACGAACACCGTGACTAGAAAACAAACTACAATAATGCTTTCCAACCTGACAAGCTTCACACTCTAAGCAAGACACATGACTCAAACTAGGAAAAACTAACTTAAGCTTGGCCAATGAGGGATTACCCAAACGACTGAAGAGGAGAGACGGTAGCACTCAATACAGATGAAGTAATGGGGAGAGAACTATCTGGACCCAGAAAATACATGTCATCTTTCTCATACCCCGAACCAATCATCTTCTTGGTCTTGAGGTCCTAGAAGATACAAGAAGTAAGAATAAAGGTTATAGAATATTGTAAAACTGTAGTCAGTTGAAAACCTGAGCAAGTTGACAGAAAACTAAGAAACATAAAGAGTTAAGGGTAAAAAGAAAAATTTATTAGGATGCGAAACTCCCTTATCAACAATCAGCCGAAAGGATTAATTAGCCAAGACAATATGGTGTTTAAGAGAATGCAAATCAATAAATAAGAAAGAATTACCAGACATGTGAGCTAACTCCAGAATCAATTACCCAAGATTGGAAATGAAGTAGCCACACAAGCAACATTACTTGAATTAGCTAGGGTAGTGGTGAAAGGAGAAGGAAGAGTAGTAGGCAAAATCTGAACACCTCGTTAATCTGAGTAATAAAGGAGGAAAGTGCATTACGCAAGCTTTGGACAATATCATTAAGCTGAGTAATAAAGTCATCAGTAGAACCATTGGTAAAATGATTCAAAAGAACTAGTAATAGACACAAAACCATCCATTCTGGTGTACTTTACCGAAAACCAAGGTTCAATCTGATTAGTTCTACCACAGTAATCACACTTCCTATCACCATTGCCAAGGTTGCTCTATCACCGTTACCAAGGTTGCTATCACCATTGCCAGGAGGACAACCACCTCCATGAGAACCACCTCAAAAATTAAAACCTCTACGACCACCACGAGACGCACCATGAAAAGGACCATGATAGCCAATATTAGTTACTAAGGTAGAAGACTCTAAAGAAGAAGTAGTGGAGCCACCCCTTATAGAACTCTATCCCAGAGATGAAGCCAACAAACGAGAATAAGCATTAGTAGTAATAGGTAGGGTCTCACTAGCAAAAATTTGATCCTTAAGCACCATGAAGATCAAGATCTAAACCGAAGAGCAAAAATGCACTCATAAAATCTTCTCAATATTGTTTCTGTTGCTCCAAATCAATAGTAAAGGGACGATGCTGCAACAACTGCTCTCACAAATTCTTGAAAGTACTGTAATCATCAGATGAGGGCTTCCCAGACTGTTTGGTGGTGAAAATCTTCTCATACAACTCAAATACTCAGAAGGCGTTACTCTGTTGTGAAAAAAAATCAGCAAAAGGAATCCCAAATCTACTTGGAGGAATAACAAAACTCAACGGTAGTTGCAATATGAGGATCCAAACTATGCCATAACCAACCAATAACAATGAATCCTCACTCAACCAATCATCATAAAATGGGTCCTTGAAAGGAGGTAAATTGGTGATGTATTTCAATTTTCGCTTTCCACGTAAAAAAATTTCATTGCATGTGCCCAAGCAAGGTAGTTTAAATTATCCAATTGCTTAGAAGTAATTGATCTAGGCAAGTCATTTTCTTAATCAAAGAGGATTGGATTCAGGAGGTTTTGACTCAGAAGTCTTTGGAGCAGCCATAGAATCAAAGAACTTCACAAATCCAACAACAGAGAATCAAGCCAGCAAATCAGAAGTGAGCCACAAGAGAAGCAATAGACTAACCAAGAGCAACTAGAAAGAGAGCAAAGGAGAAAATCCCAGAAAAAACAAACTTTCATGAGAAAATGCAATTCAACCCTTAATGGAGGTTAGAAAAGGTAATATTTTTCAATCAATTGCAACATAGTTTAGCCCTATGTTCCATGAACTCGGGTTCATGTGTCGGCTGTGGGTATGTGCCTTAAGTCTTGGATTCATCTAATTCTTATACTCAAGTACACAAGGACGACTAAATTTCATATTTATTAAATACTTTTTATTTATTAAAGGTAAAATGATGTTTACAAACTAATATAGAGTTTTTTATGCATGGAGTGTGAGTATTATACATAGTTTCATAAAAAAACTCTCCTGCTTAAATAGATTTGTTGGGTGCATATCAAACTAATCACTTCGGACACATACCCATACCCTAATCCAAGCGTCAAGTGTCTGACATGGATATTTCACAAATTTAGAAGAGTCCATGTAACATAGGTTTAGCCGGTTCATAAATAAATCAGGTACTCTTAACAACTTTAGTCAACTACAATATAAGATGAAACCAAACTCCATATAACCTGTAATTGGTCTATTCTTTCTCAATTTAGACCCTAAAAGGAATTAGTAATTGAGGCATTTAAAATAACATTATATTCATTTGTTGTCTACCTTAGCATCCTCCCATTCAGCCCATTCCACATCGGTTAAAATTAACTCCATTAAGAAGTACATTATGTACTAGGGACTGTTTCTCACCACCATCAACAGGCATAACTGCATTGGCTTACATCTGAAAATTCAAAGGTTCAAATACAAGAATCAAAAGTTACCAGATGACACTGTAATTTGACTAAAAATTCAAGGGACAAAATGAAAATTCAGCCAACTAAACTAGTGTTGCCCTCCCTGCAAGCATGAGTCATTTAGCTCACGATTTCTAGCATCAATTGCACCATCTCAAGAAGTTCCATAAAGTATGCTTGTTATCTTTTTCAATTAAGAGAAGGCACTCTCAGATACTTTCCTAAGCTGTAACGGGAATCTCACTAAGCAATCGAGAATGGCTGTAGCAGTACATCTTTGGTTTAAGAATATTGAACTTCTATCCCAAGATAGCATAGAAATCATCCAAGCAGTTAAGCATTCCATCATGATTTGTACTTCATTTGCTTTCCGTTCAAAATAAGGCGACAAGAGCGTCCTATCTGATAGGCTTCCACCAACTATATTGAATACAATGTCCTAGCTTAGCCCTTGCAAGAAACTTCAACTAGAGTCATGATGGAGTGCCTCTAGCAAATCACTTATATAGAAGTATTATAAATCGTAGTGGTAAGTGCAACCTTAATGATTAGGCTTTACTGGGCCTAAATATAGCAATATGAGTGGAGGACTAACTATGGTTGGAGAAGGGATAGATAAAGCATTTTCCTAGGCCAAATGGAGAAAAAATTTCCCAAAAGCAACTGTCAGAGTCTCAGAGACGTAACTAGAACTAGATATGACCGTTGCCTGATTCTCATTAACCCTGTGGGGGATCCCTACAACCCTTTATCCAAGCCATTCTGGTTTGAAGCTGCTTGGGTCCATCATGAAAGCTTCAGAGTTTCCGAATTACTGATCAGAATCCTAAAATAATGACAAACCAAGCTCAGCTGGAAAATTACATGTTTAAGGTTAAGGAATGGAAACAGATTATTTTTTGGCATTATCTTCATAAAGAAGAGGAAGCTGCTAGGCAAAACTGAAGGCGTTCAAAGGGCCTCTAGGCATAAAGGAAAATACTAATTAATACTTAATTTGGCCGGAGAATGAAGCTGAAAAACAATTCTGTTATGCTTGAGAAATCTAGAACAATATGAATTTGAAGCAAATAGAGAGATACAAAATTGTATCAAGCCTGCAACTTGGTTAGACGAGGAGAAATATGGTTACAACCAGGGAAGATGGGAGCAGGTGTATAGATCCAATCCCAAAAAGGCTTTCACAAATTTAAATTCCTATTTCTGCTGAAGACATGAACTCAAATCCCTCCCTGCTTAGTTAAGATTTCCCAACCAGTATCAGAGACAATTGGAATCGATTCAACAGAGAAACCACTATTGCAGAGTTCAAGAAAGCCGTGTTCTCCATGGTAGCTTATAAAGCTCCTTGACCATATAGTATCAACTGATCATCCACAGGCAGTGAGATATACATAAAACTTAAAACTTAAAACACAACTAGTCACTTTACTCACATTAACTAAAGAAGTCTTCACATCTGGTGTATCCCACAGTTGTTACTGATATTCTTTCACTTGATATCCTTATGGTAAACAAGAATGAAACCCCTACTTCACGAAGTTGAAGACCCTTGCCAATGTAATTTTATTTATAGGTGGAAAGAGGCTATGTTCTTGGAAAAATGATGTTGGGAAGGCAGACGATCAATGGATTGAAAGCTTCTCAAATTATTATCAACTATAATTGGGATTTCAAACAATTGGATTAGATTGATCATGTGTAGTCTCCACTTCACGGCTAGTTGGTTACTGGAATGGGGGAAAAACTAAGTTTTCTAACATTCAATTGTTTCAATTTAAAATGTTCACCCAAATATATTTTATAAATTATGCCACTAAAGTTTAAAATAACTTACAGATTCAATCTCGCTAAGTTATTTTATGAACCTAAAAGGACCAAATATGGATAAGGTTATGTTGAAACAAACAGGGTATAACATTTTACTTTGGAAAAAAAAATTGTTGGTAATAGAGTGTTGCTTACCTTACACATCTATTGTCTTGGTTTCAATTGAACCTTGGTTCTGTGGCTCATTGACAACCAGGGAAGGATTTTGAGGAAGCTCAATGGCCAAAAGGACTTGTTCAATATCCAACACAAGGATCAGGTGGTCAATCATTCCTTTAGCGCCCAATTGTGGGGATACTCTTCCCTCTCTATTCCATGGCATTTTCTTTTCTACTTTTACATAGTTAAAGAGTAACTTTTATGTACAACATTAAGTTATTTTTGTGGGCTTATAGTTCTTAAGATCACCTGATAATATGTTAAGATAAGATTAGAACTTTCAATAAACTCTTGATAATCATAAGAAAAATCTTGTAAATCCGAGTTTGTTTCGAAGTTCATTAGACCCTTAACCTACAAAAAGTTAATCGTATGTGATTAAGTGGTGTGTTAGCATTAGCATTAATGCATAACAAATATATATACGTATATATACACCTATATATGTACATTTGTCTTTATACGTACATATTTCTAAGTACATATATACAAACACACTATCCAAACAATTTTATAGGTAGCGGAGATTTTAATTTTTTTTCCGGTTGGCGAGAGGGGCAAATAATGTAGCCCTCAAAATTCCCTACTTATCTCAAAATGCTAATATGCATTCATCTTGACATTACCACACCATTTTGAATCACATACCACTATCTTTTCGTAAGTTTAAGGTCTAACGAACTCCACAAACAAACTCCGATATGCTACATTTTTACAAACTCTGATTTAGTAGGTTCCTTTCTAATCATAATTATCAAGAGACCTTTAAAAACTCCATTTTTATCATTACCATAATACCAAGAGTTCTTAGAAACCATAAGCCGCTTACTATACCTCAAAGAAAATACTCACACAGCACAGCTATAAGAAACAAGCTAAGGCTACCTCTGGATGGGTTTATGGTGAGGACAGATTCACAAGTTAAGATACCAAAAGGTGGAAGCAAGGATTCAGGCTTTTGGGATTTGAAAGGGGTTGGTGATTACATTGTAAAAATGCAATTACAAGTTCCTAATTTGTGTTTGTTAGCATTAAAATAATTATAAATAGTTTTAATTGATTTACTTTTAATCCTAATAAATTTTGCTGAGATTTTGTAGGCATTTAGATAAAAGATAGAACAAACTCACATGGAAAGAAAGGAGTCTTCATTGATTGGAGCCCACCCACATGGGCAAATATCCATTTTCCAACAACTCCACCAAAAAAAGCAAGGCATGTTTTTGCTTTTGGATAAAACAGAGCAAACTCACATGAAAATTGCCATGAAAAGATGGCAATTGACATGAAAACAAGGCAACTCACATGAAAATTAATATGAAAATATGACAATTGACATAGAAAGATGGCAATTGGCATGGAAAACAGACAAAAGAAGAAATTAATAATTAAAAAAAAGAATAATGCATCATTGTAAGGAATGGATGGCTTCATCTTGTGAGTCTATAAATAGCAACACCAAGAAAGGCAAGAGAGGGAGCTTGAGAGGAGGCAAGAGAGAGAGATATATGTAGGAACTTCAATTATTTATGAAGTCATTTTTTTCAAGTCAAGTCTCTTCAATATTATGAGTAGCTAATTTTATTCTTGGAGCTAATTGTGAAGATCATCCGAGGATCTTGGGATATCAACAAAGGTAATTGGTATTTCTTGATAATTAAATTCTAAATCTTTGAGAAAACTTAGATTATTGACTATGCTTGTAATTCCTTCCACTTTGACAAAGTAGCTGGTATATACAAATCGATGATATGAATCTATGACGTTAATTTTGCTATTCTAGATTTAATTATTATTGAAATTATATTTTTATTGCTAAATCTTCCAAATCAAAGGCTCAAGACGAAACCAATGATTTGAATTACAAAATCTCCATTGATATTTCGGGTGAATCGAGTCGTCTAATTAATTGGATCCAACACCGTTTTTGTTATTTAAAGTCTAGTTCTATAATCATCAAATCTTCCAAAACAAAACATTTTTCTTTTGGTTACTATTTTTCTGCACCAACTATCCAGATCTCATCGGTACTATTCTTAGTGAAATTCAAACAGGTTGACTTAGATTCTAACTAAAGCCATTGCACTACTACGGTATTTAGCACGGCTTAGTAGATATCTAATCTTTTACCGTGAGTGAATTTCTAGCTCCAACTTTACATGTTTTGTTAATCGTTCCCTGTAGATTCGATATCGACTACCAAGTTATTACTGCATCACAACCGCACACTAGCGGATTTCAATCACATTATTTACAAGTGATCAGCTGAAATTAACTAGCATTCTTTTTTTTTCTTTTTGGGATAAGTTTGTAATTAATTGGCTTAGATTTAAAAGTGGTTGCTTGCTGGATTTGTAAAGTGTATTAGAAATCTCAAAACAGTGGCTAATTTTGGGGGATTTGGTGTGGAATTAAAGGCCAAAGGGTAGGCGAAGGGTTAAGAGTCAGTGAGAGCTTGATTGGAGAGGTTGTGCACAGTACACCTGAGTATTTTGCAAAGAGAAGAAAACCAGTTAAATTTACAAAAACTCAAATCAATTCATAATATCCAACTACAATAAAATAAGGCCTTTACATCAAATGTACAAAGAAAGTCAAACTTGGTCACCAAGTTTTGAATTTTGGACACTTAACCTGCCAAAATATGACCCAAACAAGATTCCCAATACTATATTGAAAGAAATGGAAAAAAAAAAAAAAAAAGAAAAGAAAAATCTCTATAGATCATACAGAGGTTCCCAATACAAGTTCACACAAGAAAACAAAATAAGCATACTTCTAAAATACAATACCACCTAAAAAGCATATTTATAATTTGGAAATTTTCTTTATATAACAGATTTGATTATAGGTAGCACAAGCAGCAAAAAGAAACAAAGTGCCATTCCCTAATTTGTCTTGAAGAGAGAATTATTAATGAAATTTTGGAAGTAAACTGTGGAAATGATAAATCTATTTCAAATGCTCAAGGGTCTCCGTATTATGCCAAAGATCAATGCATCAACAAAGGAAAACATCTTAGAAAATATACCGATATAAAACCAATTAAACTATATAGCGAGGTTAGTTGCATCTAGTTAGTGGTTATCAAATTATAGCGAATGTTCAAATAATGTACTTTTGATGTCCTATATCCCTGTTAATGATAAGTTTTTCATTTAACAAGATTGTACTTATTATTAACTTTTATTTAGCTTTTTTTTTTTTCCTATTTTTCTATTGTATTTTCTTCTATTTTTCCCAGATTTTTATTATTAAAATCTCACACTCTCAGGATTTTCAGATTTTTGTTATCTGTTGGATTGTTAGGAATATCCTCAATATTGTTGTGTTATGGAACTCTTACAATACCGCAACATAAACCTCAAAAAGCAAGGGAAACTAGGGTTTCAAGATAAAAAAAGAGAACAAAGAAGTGGGAACCTCGTTTGCATCTTTGAAATAGCTGAACCCATCTTTCTTCGGCCAACTTATTCGCCAACATCTGATGGTCAACAAAATTAACATAAGAATTAGATTATTCAAAATTCTTCTGTCTTATATTATTCTTTAAGAAAACAATTTGATCAACATGTAGTCAATGAGCTCCAAACTTAAAAGAAGGGTAATGAAATCACTATAACAAGATACAAGGCGCTATTGGCCTGTAGTGAGGTACATCACCAGATAGACCTACCTGGATATTAGAATTTTGTCAAAACTACTAGATCAATGATTTTTAATAATCTTACAAGAAAACTAGTAGAACTTTTGGCCCTGCTAAGATCTCCTACTGTTGAAAGCTAGACAAGACTTAGATGATTCAGGTATCCTAATCAAGCTAACTTTTACCGCGTAATTTGCTAGGTATGAACCACTAAGTTCTAGGTCCCACTCATCACTTTCTGAGCTACACATGGAGTCTATGGAGAGCTACTATGCTTCTTGTTATTCAGGATCAAATACCAATTAAAATGTCCCTCAACAACGAAACCAGGAACACTGGAACAGCTTATGCATTCTAACCTTTCTCTTCCAAGACGGCGTGCAAGCTCTTCAGCTAATGCCTGGCCAGGTACATCACCATCAGTTGCCAAGATAATTCGAGTTGCCTAAAAACAAACCGGGACGAAGAATATCAGCAGAATTATCTCTGCTGCACCAACTAAAGTTCAGATGAAAATACAAGAACTAAGACTGCCAACCTTGTCCAAGTACTCTTTGCAGTTCCACAGATACAGAAATCTTGAATCCTAACTTCATCGACACATATACAGAACAAAAAAAGGTGAATAACAAGCAGAGTTAAAGATCCCAAATTCAAGATGAAAGAAGACAATCTATTAATGATTACCTTTAAAATATTGAATTCGAACTGGAACATTTGGTAAGACATAATTACAAAGGAGACATTTTCAACTGCAGGTCAAGGAACAGAATGCACAAACAAGGCACAACTAGAAAATATAGGAATTTTCAGAACTTTATAGAAGGGAAATAAGCACTAGACTGTAAATTTATCTCTCCCTCTCAATCACCCCGGTGAAGTTCATGTTCTTGTAGTTATTATGAAACCAATTTGCTTAGAGATCTTTGAAGTGATGCCTTGATGAAAAAGCAATCAGCTTTCATATAAAGTTACAAACTCGCAATTCTAGATACTTCAGTATATTCAAAGCTGAACAATAGCAAAAACTAGTAATTGCATAACTAGCAAACGCCAGTAATTTTAGGGGATATGTGGCACAGAGATGCATTAAAATGATAATATTTCCGTCCAGAAGTCGTTATTCATGGATTAATAGTGTATGTTTTAACATGATCCTAAGATGAGCATAGTAATTATGGGGATTGTTTCCCCCTTGATTATTTTGTCTTATAAATTACTTTATTTGTCAAACATAAGAATTTTTACATTTTTATGTTTTTTTGGGTGGTGAAGGAGCAGGCAAGTGTAGCCTTAATGAAAAGACTAAAGAGTGTGCTGACATTTCTAGCACCAATAACAAGTCTTGAATAACTTATTGACAGTTCCCCATCTCGACATATACATATATATAAAGACAGATACTTCCAAATACTACGAAACTATCATGAAAAAATGTGATAATGTCAACGATTTCAAATAATGTGGACCCATCAGAAGGAAGTTAAACGGCTTCAAAATCCATTGTAACGAGGCTGCAAAATTTTGGTTTTTCCCTTGAACCTCCACCAACTAGTGCTGAAGATCCAGCCTGTGCTTTAAACACCAGTTGACAGCTGAATACTTAAGTCCAAAAATGTGGAAAACTGACATTAAAAGCCACAGGGGTGTAGAGGGAGGGAGTAAAGAAACACCATACTGATCCAACTTCTGATACATTACTCCCTGATTTTAGTGGTTGAGTTTTAGCTTTCTAATATTAACTAATGGACTCAACAGACTGAATAGCCAAAATTGTTCAGCTAAGGGATAGTCGGAAAACAAAGAAAGTTTTTTGTTGGGTCCTCCTAGAACAAGAAGAAATTTTTTTCGACATTCCCCCCTTTGTAAATTTTCCCTAAACATTAGTTGACTGGACATTTAATAGCCAAAACTGTAGAAAAACAGAGCAGGGCATTTGATGAAATGGTATAGAATAGAGCATGACGATAGGAAAAGGGGAAAATCATGAGCTTTACATGCTTTGAAACTTCTCTAGTTAAGTTTTTGGTTGAACTCGAGTCTTATTTGAATCAGATTTAAGTATGTTTGATGGTGGTTATATTTATCTAGTTTTCTTGAGCTTTAGAGTCAAAGGATAAATTGATATTTATTCATGGTGTTTAGGGCTTTAGAGTCTTATTCATGATCAGTTTATGTTGTTGGATGGTCTTTGTCAAGTATAGAATATTCTTAGTGGTCGAATTTTTGGAGTCTCCTACTAAAAAATCTTCTGCTGGTGAAGTTAGGAAACCAAGCACCTCGGGAATATTTTTGTAATCTTTCTATTCAATGGAATTGAGCTACATAAGAATTTGCGATTGTGTTGGTGCTAGGAGGCTTAGTCCTTGCAAGGGTGAAGCCTAAAGGAATTTTGAAAGAAATTCCTGGACTCTTATTTCCTCTTCATAAAAGATGAGCCAAGTTACTATTATTGTCATATTACTCACAGTGCTAAAACAAACCCTATTCAACCACAAAATCCTAGCCTACTATCTCCTAATGAATCCTATTCCTTCTTTTACCTCTATGGCATCAATTTAACACTCTAAATCTTAAATCCGTAGCTGCCCAGTGCTTTCAACAACAGTATTCTAGACCAGCAACCTATTTTATGTCGGTCAAATTGAAGGAATAAGGCTACACACAATAGGTTTTCTGGTGAGTTTAGGTCTAAAGCTTGTAGGTTCAGAATTTTAAAATGTAAAATGAAGGTTCTAGCGTTCACATGTGAAAAGATACTAAAATTGACCAAGTTTCCAAAGTGTTGCATATCAATATTTTGGGTTAATTACATATTACACCCTTGCACTTTACACCAAATCTCACTTCAGGATCTTCATTTTTAATTGTAAAATTTAAGCCCTTGTACTTCTAATTTGTTGCAATGTCAATCTTATGCTAACTTTCATTTGGAAAATGGATGAAAAATTCTCATGTGATAAGCACATGGACTTTTTTAAAGGGCAAAAATGTGAATCAGCATTTCCCATCTAAAGATTTATGCATATTGCACGTGAGTCAAACTAGGGGTATATACGAAGCCTAATTGCATTATACACACCATAGAGTTGATTGATTTTGGAGGGATTTGTGGTAAATTATTAGGGAAGAAGTTAGATTTTACATCTTTGCCCCTTGATTTTAGCCAAGTCCTTGTCACATGCAAATTTTTTACCCATTTCCCAAATGAAAGTTAGCGAAAGTTAACATTGAAACAAATTAGAAGTGTAAGTGTAAATTTGTACACTTAAAAATGAAGGTCCTTACGTGAGATTTGTTCGAATGCAATGGTGCAAAATACAATTAACCCTATATTTTCATAAACTAGTCCCTATATAAATCTGAACAAGAGGTAGGCAAAAGACTAGGGTATATTAGGACTTAAGAGAATACGGTTTTGGGGCTAAAGTAAGTTCTGTTTGGCAAATGTTATCAGTACCACAGAAACGTTTACCCTTGGGTATACCTTAAAGCGGGCCCAGGGGAGCCGAAGCAGCACCAGGTTACAATGAGAAATGAGCAAGGATTCCCATACTATTGACAAAAGCAGGTAAACAAGCAAATCCATGATAGCAGGCTTATGTTCACAACTTGGAGTTTAAGAGCCCTTAAATGTAAATTGATGGAGTTAGTAGACGTTATGATTAGATTGGAAGTGAACATAGGATGCTTACTAGAAACTAAATGGGTGGGAGAGAAAACAAAGTAGACAGAAAATATTGGGTATAATAACATTTATTACATTGGTAAAGATAAACATGGAGATGGCGTAAGCATACTAGTATAAAAAGATATACATGAAGATATTATAACTCTTATTAGAGAAAAAAAGGTTAGGCTAATATTAGTAAAACTTGTATCAGGAGATAATGTAATTTATGTAATTAGTGCTTATGATCCTCATGTAGGATTAGATGAACACATTAAAACACAATTTTGGGAAAAATACGGATGAAATTATGCAAGGGATACCTCAAGGAGAACAAGTATTTGTATGTGATTGTGCATGATGGAAATGGATTTCGGAATAGAAATGAAGTTGGGAGTTCCTACTAAATTTTGAAGAAGCCTATAAACTTATGATAGCGAACACATTTTTTGAAAAGAGAGATGAAAATCTAATAATCTTTAAAAGTGGACCAAACATAAGTCAAATAGACCTTTTCAAAATTAAACGAGTAGATAGGCTAACATGCAAAGATTGAAAGGTTATACCAAGAGAGACAGCCAAGGAAAGACAAATTAAAAGCTGAAGAACTAGGTGGTGGAATTTTAATGTGGTGAGAGCATAATGCTCAAAGATGAAATGGTAAACGGAATCTATGGGAGATTTCAATGATGAGACGGATGTTATGTGGAATAAGAGAAGCAAGTGCATTAAAAAAGTAGTAAAGCACGTTATTGGTGAGTCAAGAGAGAAAGGACCATTATTTAAGAAGACTTGGTTGTAGAATGAGCTGTTCAAAAGGTCGTGAAAACAAAACAAGCTTGTTATGAAACTCGGAAAAGAATTAAAAAAGGGGAAATTTTTAAAGTTATAAATGTGCAAAGAAAAAAGTTAAAAGAGCAGTTAAAAATGCTAAATTTAAAGCATATGAAGATCTTTATAATAGTTAAGTACAAATGATGAGAGAAAAATATATTCAAACTTGTTGAGGAAGAGGAAAACTATAGATTTTAATCATATTTAGTGTATTAACAATGAAAATTCACAAGTGTTGGTGCAAGATGAGGAAATCAAAGAGAGGAGTTTTTGTTTTTTTAATGAGTATACTTTTATAGGTAAAAGAGAAGTGCTGATAATTAATTTGAGATATATGGAATTAAGTATTAGAAGAAAGTGGTAATAGTAGGGACAATAAAGGGAGTAGACTTTCCCATAGAATTAACATTGATTGAGATAATAATAAAAAAGACTTTTTTTTTTTTTTTGATAAATAATTCTAGTTAGCTTGTGCTTTAACTAAAATTATGGCCCTTGATTGAGTGGAATGCCGAAACAGGATTCATACAGTTGACCTTGAGTAGCTGGGGCAAGGCTTAGTTGAGTTGAGTGACAAGCTATTTCAGTCTACTGCTTGCGCTAGGACTAAGATTTCCAACTAAGAAACCGACAAGCTTTAACCAATAAGAATATTGCAGATATAATATAAACTGCATGTAATGAGACAACAATATATGCTCACCCATAATATGACCTATAACCCATGTCTAGTAAACTGAAAATTAACAGAATACCCTTGGCTCCTCAATCAAAATAAAAATAAAACATGGGTTTAAATATAACAGCTACACATTATCTGCAAACTAACATAAACTAAGCCTTAATAATCCCAAAACTTATTACACAGGGTCATAGACACATCAATATCACTTTGAGAATGAAGCCCATTCCAACCCTTTTGAATTGGTAAACCCTGCAACCTTTCTACCTTAATAAACCAAAAACCTACAAGCTCTCATTGACCAAACCTACCACAAAAATGGTGTGGACAGTATTAGCTTAAAGCTTCCTAAAGCATCTTAAAGTTTCCTAGAGCCATCAATATCTTTCCTATTTTTTCCTTTCCTTCTTTCACTATTGTAGCTGTGCAACATCAGCACATCAAAGAAAGAAAGATTGTATTGAATGAAACCGTTACTTTTAAAAGATTGCACAAAAAGATAAGCTATTTCTCTCTTTTAAAATCTCCATCCTATTTCATTGCATTAATGTTCCAATCAGCACAACTGTTTGCTAATCTCTATCAATCACTACATAGAATTGATGGGCTTGTCGTCAATACCACGATTTCAATTTTAAACAGAATCTCCCAAAAAAAACAGAAAAGAAAGGAAAACACAAGTTTTGAGTCAGCCTAGTGACTGATTACATTATGCAGAGCCCCAAGAAAGAAATGAATCACAAGTTTTGAGTCAGCTCAGTTCAGATATCAATGAAGCCACAAAGTGATGGTGATAGGTTACATACTAAAATCAAGTTTCAACAAGGATTAGTTTTAAAATGAAAAGCATTTTACATTAAATATATTTAAGAGGGCCACATGCTCTCCCAATAACTACAGACATTTGAACCAAACCAAATTCCGATGCCAGCACATTAAAAACTAAGTAAAAAAGACAGAGATATCATCATGCCAGGTTTAAGGGCAGTTGGAATTGAATTCAACTGAATTAACTCTTTAGTCTGTAGTCTAACTCAGATTAGCCACAATGGGCCAGTAGGATGTTGTTTGAGATTTGAAAGACGGCAAAAAGTAGTTTCTCATGCTTAATTTTTTAAATTAATTAAAATGTCATTGACTGACAGTAATAAGAGCACTTCCAATAAAGATCAATTAAATCACAGCAAATTCTGAGAAAAGCAGCATTTAACATTGGCTTGATGTGTCTGATAGGGAAAACAATAATCAGAGTCTCCCAATTCCATTGGAGTCCAGCTCCTCTAAAGTTAGTTTGTGCAGTATTTTATAAAGTAAACTCTTACTTGGTCAATATCATTCCCTTAAATATGGATGCACTACATAGGAACATTGCCTTGCTCATTTTATTTATAGTAAAGTTTCTTGCTGGTATTTATACTAATAAAAACACTGTTTTTATTATTTTGAAACACCACAGCTCTCAATCCTGAATAAATGGCATTTCTTCTCCTTTTGTATGCTTTTTCCCTCCTATGTTGATGAAAACTGTGCTTGCGTTGGCTTTTTCTTTTGAAGATCAAACAACAGGTGTAATAATGGTGGATTTAGCTTTGTGTTGCAAAAAATAAAATTGGCTTCTTCTTTAAGCAAAGAGACTGCTTGGTGAATCACAATGATCAATAAATCAAAATTTGTCAAGATTGAGTGTTTAACCATCGATTTTGTGAAGTTAATTTTTTTATTAATATATATTGATAGAGTTAGAGGCTTGTTTGATTAAAATATACTGATACAGTTAAATATTGAACATAAAAAATAAAATAAATGTTAGAATTGAGTCCCAAATGCTATGTTCCACTGTATATAGCTATATATGTGTGTGTGAGAGAGAGAGAAGAAGCAAACCAAACCCAACCAAACCAAAACAATATTAGAGGAGACAAAGGGAAAGAAAGGAGAGAAACAAAACCAGAAAGAGAGAAAGGGGCGCGAGAGAAAGAGAGGAAACATGCCCTCTTTTAATAGGAATATATATGGCAAATGGGGGTGGCTCTCTGCAAAGCTGATGTAGGTGCACAACCAAGATAGACCAATAGGATTCATACTTTACATTTTACTTCACAATTTAACTTTAGAGGATCTCTATTCATTCCATTGCCCCTTTCATTTGAACATCCACAGATATGTACATTATATGCTTCAAACAAATTAATATGAGATAGAGACACATCATAAAGGGCAGGCCAATGCTGTATGGTTTTGTGAAAATAATGGACAAGGGCATGCCTAAGATGAGTAGACACTTGTCCAAGAAAGTCTGAGATGTGCTGGTGTCCAACATGTGCAGAACATAAGGTCTGTTAAAGAATCCATGGTTTCATAACGACAAAAAGAGGCAGTATCAATTCAAACCTTTCCTAAAGACGGTAATTCTTTGGCGGACACCTTCTGTGGTGCACCATCAGGAACACTAACACAATTACAGAAGCCAGCTTCTTCCATTGAAAGTTTATCTATTTCACCTTCAACCTAATGTCACATGAAAAAATAAATATAATAAGCAGGAGAAAAGAGGGTCTCAGACAGCTTGAACATAACAGCCTAAAGTGGCAACAGTACTCACAATGATGATTTCATCTGCTTCCTTTATGTCATCAAGTCCATACAATATCTTTTCTGTACCCTTCTCCTGAATATTAATTATAAAAATTCAAACAAAATCCAGGCCAGCTATAAAATCGAGGCCAGCGTAGTGGCTATTTCACATTGAAAAAATAGCCACTCTGCCGAACAAATATTATTTTGGTACTGTAATAGGAGAATGAAAAAAATACCAACTCAAAGCATATACAAAAACCAGGTTGAAATCCTACATGCAAGAATATAGCAATTCATTTAATAGGACATCCTCTGCCAGAGGTTAATATCATTATGGAACTCATATCACTATATCTTTTTCCAATTAGCTGCGTATCTACCATCATATAATTGTGGTCAGAAATGCCAAAACAATTATGAAGGCCACACATGCTCATAAAAATATAAAAATGCCATTACATGGTCTTCTCTTTTTCCCTATGAGACAGACACCTGCACCCCAACTACAACCTGAGCACTACATCTTACTCTATGAGGGTAGCAGGACATGGAAAACCATAATAACTAAAAGCACTTAAGGGACATTAAAATTTTCTGACGCAATAGTGTCCCAATTGTAAGGGCATTGAGCACGCAAAATATTATATGTAAGACCAAATAGTGGAGAGAGTAAACTACAGGTACCCACCAGGTATAGAAAGAGAAAGGAAAACTCTTGTGCCACTCTCTTAAAAAATATCCACAAATCTATAAAGGGTCCTTTTAATGTTTTATTCAGCTTAAAATTTAAGAGCACCATCAGAGGTCATATTTCTCTGCCCCAGTTACAAAATACCAGCATAAAGTGCTCGCCAAACAATCTCTTTAAAAACCAACCTCCTACCCTGACACCAACTACTAAAAGTAGATCATACAGTTATATCAGCATAATTGTTGCTCAACAGTAAAACTTAGTACCTGCCAGAATTTTTTGTCGAGGCTTCTGTATTTGCAGCTCACAAGTACTCCATTACGTCTGTACGTAAAAGCAATGACATTCTACCATGGAGAAAAAAATAAGAAAAGAAAAAATTCAGTTCCAATTATATAGTTGAACTCCCCCTAGATTCTCATTGTTGAAATGAAATGAAAACAACAAATATTCCTTGCTTACCGATATCAAATTTTAACTACATACTAATGCTGACCTATATATATGAGTCCCTATCCCTATGTTCCTATGAGCAAGAATCAAATTATTAGTCAATTAAAGAGGTCCATATGGAGCAAATTGATACAAGGAAATGCTACACATACCAATTGTAGAATCCATCGATCTAGCAGTGATCAAAAACATGTTAGTCATGTTTTATGTGTATAAAGAATGACGAGGAATTTGTAGCTGTAAGATAAAATGATAATTGATTGTCATATCCTTAGGGTTATCCCAAAGCATTGAATTATAGAGCCACTCATGTCTGCATGACACACTAAGAAGCACGGACACTTCTAAGAAGGTGTTGTCTCCATGTTGGACACGACATTCATTGAACACTCCCGACACATGTTAGTCATGCTTCCAAATGCTTCGTATTATTTTTTTTGGAACCATACACATTTTGGACACTTGGAGATACACATGCCCTCACTTGGACACACATTTATCGTTTAAACACACATGAAACATGTTGCAAGTTGGAAAAAAATAACTTGGATCCAATCATAAAACAAAAATAATGTGATTTATACCTAATTTGACGTTTAAGCTTGAGAATACACAATTTTTATTTTAATTAATTTTATCTTGCAATTTCTTATTATCTTTTAATAAAATATACCTGCTTATGACATATAAATAATTATATAAATTATCTATTTTTTCCGTGACCCCACCATGTCATTTCCTACATCTTTTGAAAATCGCCACGTCAATGTGTCCGTGCTTCTTAGTTGATATCATAACCAGTGTCTAATATAGGCTCATAACAATATCAATATACAACTCAGGTTGCGGGGATATACAGGAAACAGTAACAAAACACGGACTAACTATGCTGTTCATGCATGGATGTCAAGAAAACATCCAAGAACTAGATGACGAAGATGACCCAATCTGTAGTACAATCAGAGAATGAAATACAGGGTTGAACTGTGGCATTGAGTGGATATTCTCTAAATTCCGAAAAGATCTCACTAGCACCACCATACCCCAAACACCCAAAAAAAAGGGATCCCATAAACAGGACCTGTGACACCTGTCATAAGCAATGTATGTCCCACCTGTCGTATGTCATGGTTAAAACAACCAGTTTAGCTTATCCTTTCTTGATGTCACTCAGTTAATTTTATTGAATAAATACAATTAACACTGTGAGTACACATAAAGTTGTTCGGTATGTATTATCAACTACTGACCTGATCACCAGATATCTGCATAACAGCATTCCTCCACAGAATATTCTTTGAAATCATTCTCTCAGCGAAATATGCAATTAGCTGAAATAAGCAATGACTATAAAACATCAATGCAGGGACTAGGACAGAAGAAAATATTCAAAAACAAAAAAAAGAAGTTTCCACAAAACAAAAAATGAAGCTAGCTGATGGTTGATAAATAAAACTAATCCATTTTTCTCCTCAAAATTAAAGATACCCAGAAACTAAAGAAAAACAAGAAGTTGTAGGAGTTTGTTAATTTCACACAAAGAAAACTAAAACCGTAATGTTTTACATTGGACACATCATGTGTGAGGAGATCAAAATTCATAATTACATTCAACAAATCATGTGTGAGGAGGTCACAACTCATAATTATGCAATCACCTCATTCTTTCAATAACACCAAATAAGCTCGTGATGTAGTAAAGCTTGGTTCCAAAGTTCCACGTTATCCCAAAGTGATAAAATTTTATTTCATTACCATCAAAATGGCTGAAACATTCCTGTTTCATAGAGGGGTTAATTTTACTTCTGTGGGACAATCAGTGAATCCAACAAACTCTTAGTCACTATGATTCGCCTGTTAAACTTGGAACTTCCTTCACCAATAATGAATTGATAGTATACCTTGGGTATCCCAAGAACGTAAGTCACTGAAGAACCCTAGCAACAGCATCTCTAAAGTAAGTTCAGCAAGGACAAAATACACAGTTAACTGAAAGTGAAAATGAAGAAAATAAAATATTTTTGTTAGCAACTTGAGAGTAAAACATCATGAACTCAACTTTTCCATTAATTAACTAATTGGCATTTTCTTTTGGAACTAGTACACTTAGTCCCATGTTCAGAGCTGCTACCAGGACATGAAGATAGTAATTGAAGCTCTTGCAATATTTGTCTTTCAAGCTGCTAACCTGCAAGTGTCACCTACTGCCACAATGTGGCCATTCATAGCTAAATTTAATAGACCACTAGTTAGAAATTCCAACGGACATCAAAGGATTAAATTCAGTCTTGTAGTTAAGGAACAAATGCATACATATTTCGTATAGGTCAAACAGATAAGTTCACTATACATACAAAATGGCTAAAATTCGCTATTATCCACAAGAAGACCAACAGAATTCAGGTAGCTTACTGGACCTACTCGCTTGCACATGATTGAAAAAACAGCTGCCAGGAAAAGCTCTGTATGTCAATCAGTCCCATGCATAAGAAGACATCTTATGGATGATCAGCAAATATTTGCAGCAAGCAAGAAGTCCTCAGTTGCTTCCATTGTATGCACAGATGATTAGTCTGACTACATTAGTATGCAACCAATAATGCTGACCCCTTCAATTTTGCCTTCACCTATTATACTATCTTACCTTCCTTTTGCTTTGAAGGCATTCACACTATTAGTCAGACCTAGATAACTAGTTACAAATGTTATGCTGTTAGCTAGCAGCAGTTTGACCACCTTCATCTTTGCTTTTAACTTTATACTATCTTATGCCTCAGGCATGGTACCCATCTAAGCAGTCTTTTTTTTTTTTTCCTTTTTTTTTTTTTTTGCACCCACGGAAAAGGTTATGACGGGAGGATGCTGCCCCTACCCAAAGCCCAACAGAAGGGGGGAGGCCCTGACGGCCAGCCCATAGGCCTAAGGACCACCACACCAGCCTCACTTCTGTGACTCAAACCCAAGATGTAGTGAATGTAAACTAGCACATTTTAACCACTGGACCATCCATAGCAGTAGTAATCAGTCCTCAAGCTGGCTAGATGCCACTCACTATCATTTGTCAACTAATTTGGCAGCAAAAGGTTTAGTGTAATTCTTCCTATATTGCTAATCAGCATTTTTTTTCTCCTCCATCCACCCACACCCCCCCACCAAAGCTCAAAATTCTGGAATTAGGGGCTTATCTAAACAAGATGAACTTTTGCTTATGTATGAAAACACTAATCAAGTGACAAAAGCCCTGACAATTTCCTTAGTTCTTTCTCTAGTTTTTTACATAATTTAAATCTTGGATCTACCCACCTATGCACGGATGAGTTCCACACTTCATAAGGGAGTATGTAGTTTTACACACGGTTCTATTTACCTCTGTAGCTCATCAATTACCAGCCTCTTCGGAATATCAGCAAGGGGGGGTGCCCCACAAGCATGAAAGAGGAGACAACCTTGCCAAGATCTCTAATAGAATTTGTTTATTTTTAGATGAGTGCAAGAGCTCTCATAGATTACTACTGTAAATCAAGTGAGGGGTAGTAACAGCGTATTTAGTTACTTTCAAATCAGTATCATCCGAGACCCACGTCCCCCACGTCCTTCCCTAATGTCTCAGGAAACTCCTTTGAGTTACCAACTTCCGTTCTCGCATCCCAAAATCATCATCAAGGAGCTCACCATAACCCTCTTTCAGTCTCCACATAGGCCACGTCTCAATCAAAATACAACACAGATGCCCTAGTCATGAAGCTTACGGAGCAACAAATTACATCGGTGATAAAACCGATAAGTACACTAATTTAAGAATCTAACACAAAACCTTGGCCATTGTGAACATTGAGGTTTGCTATGATCAATAGAATAACCTGCAACACTATGAACAAAACAGAAAAACCAATGGCGCTTCTATATATATTATCCTTTACTTATCAAAGAAAGGAAAGTGTTAAAAAGTTCTAATTCTTGATTTCTTTTGCTTTATGAAAAACATTTATAGATCCTTTAAATCCTTTTGGGTTTGGCATATAAGGGAGGGCTAAAAATTTTTCCCCCTAGACAGGTTTGTTGGTGAGAACACCTAATCAACCAGAAGAAATATGAGAAATTGTAGCCACATGAAGTAATTCACAATCTGTGTAGCAATCACAAACGCTATATGCTCCAATTAAACCTATGATATAAGTTGAAATGAAAACTAGGGTTAGAAAGACAAACAGGAATGAGAGACACAGAGAAATTAAAGAATAAGGAGAAAACGTTTAGGGTTACTTAACTGTATCCCTACTCCTCATCATCATATATATAGAGAGAACAAAATAGACTAGTAAGAACAAAATACCCCTTATACAAAATAACACACTAACACTCCCCTCAAGCTGGAGCATACAAATTGAACATGTCCAGCTTCGAACTCAAAGACCGAAGAGGAGAGTGAGCCAGGACTTCGTAAGGATATCACCCAACTGAGAGTCTGAACAAACAAAGGTGCACAAATCTATTTGCACAACAAAAGATCTCAAATAAAGCAACAATCAACTTTAATATGTTTAGTGCACTCATGAAAAATTAGATTATTAGCGATAAAGATAGCAGCTTAATTGTCATAAAACATGGACATCGGAGTAGGAACAGAAATGACAAAATCCTGAAGTAATGAATGGACCCATATCATCTCAGAAGCAATATGAGTTATAGCATAATACTCAACTTCAGCATTAGAACGAGCAACAACAATTTGTTTCATATTTCGTCAAATAACAAGATTGTTACCAACAAAGGTAAAATAACCAAAAGTGGAACGACGATCAAAGCGACTACCAGCCCAATCAATATCGCTAAACCCAATAACTAATAACCAAGTAGAGGACTGATATAACAAACCACAGCCCAGTGCACCCTTTAAATAGTGCAAAATCCGACAGACAATAGCAAAATGTGGATCACAAGGAGCATGCATAAATTGACTCACAACACCAACAACATAAGTAATATCCGATCGAGTGACAGTCAAATAGATCAATTTACTGCCCAAGCGTCAACAACAACCAACATCAAAAAAGAGATTCTCATTTTCAGCATGAAGCTTAACAATCGGATCCATCGAAGTATCAGTTGGTCAAAAACCTAAGAGATCGGTCTCAGACAAGAGATTGAGCACATATTTCCATTGGGAAAGATAAATGCCTTGAGAGGAGCGGGCAACGTCAATTCTAAGGAAATACCGAAGAATGCCCAGATCTTTCTTATGAAATTGTATACCCAAGTAACACTTTAAGTCTGTAATACCAATTGAGTCACTCCCAAAAATGATAATATCAACTTAACAATCAAGACAATAGTGTCATCAGAAGAATGATGAGTAAAGATAGAATGATCATAAGAAGAATGTCGGAAGCCATAATCAATCACAACAATACTGAATTGATCAAACCAAGTACGAGAAGATTGCTTTAGACCATATAAAGTCCTACGTAGATGACAAACAAGATGGTCACTATCAGAAACAATGTAGCCAGGCAACTGATCCATGTATACTTCTTGTTGAAGATAGCCACGAAGAAATGCATTCTTTATATCAAGCTGATATAAAGGCCAAGATCGAGTAACAACAACTGCCAAAAGAATGCGGAGGGATGTAAGGCAAGCGACAGGAGAGAAGGTCTCAAGATAATCAACACCATACGTCTGAGTATATGCTTTAGCAACTAGTTGAGCCTTAAGTTGCTCAATAGAGCCATCAGAAAGATATATAATAGTATAAACCCAACGACAATCCACTATGTGCTTCCCAAAAGGAAGAGGAGTAAGTTCTCAAGTATGATTAGAATGAAGAGCACTCATTTCCTCATCCATACCATGCTTCCAGCTAGTCAAAGATAAAGCATGTTGATAAGTAGAGGGAATAGAAATAGAAAACAAGGCACAAGCAAAAGAAAGGAGACACGACGAGGCACGAGCATAAGATAAAAATTGACCAATAAGATGTTGAGTACAAGTATGCTTACCTCGGTGTAAAGCAATGGGTAAATCAATAGAAGATGAAGGGGAATGAGCAGCGGCAGAAACCTCGAACAAAGGAGATGCTACTGAGCAAATCCTGAAGAGTTGATAAACCTACAAAGGAGGATTAGTCACAGGAGAAGAAGACATGGGAATAGGAAGAGTAAAAGTAGAAGACGGAAAGGATGCCTCCCCTTTAGGACAACATATGAGATCAGACGACAGTTGTTGACCAGGAGTAAAGAAGAAAAAAGTAGACTAAAAAAAGGTAACATCAACGCTGACAAAGTATATCTGTAAGAGAGGAAAATAACACCAATAACCCTTTTGAGTACGAGAATACCCAAGGAAAACACACTTACAAGCCCGAGGAGATAATTTGTCCAAACCAGGATCACGGTTATGAACGAAGGCAACACAACCAAAGATACGAAAAGTAACCGAGAAGGTAGTAGTGCTAGGGTATAAGATGCAAAAAGGAGACTGTGAGAGAAGATCACGAAAGGTATGCGATTGATAAGGTGACACGCAGTAAGAACTACATCCCCTTTTAAGAACATGCATATTAAACATCATAGTGCGAGCCACATCTAAGAGGTGACGGTGTTAGCGTTCATCAACACTATTTTGCTGAGAAATATGAACACAACTAGTTTGATGAAGAATGCCACGATCAACACAAAACGAATGAAGAACAGACTGAGTAGCAAAACTTTTATACGTTTACCAAATTGAGTAAAGATCTCATTATAGAATTTGGAAACAATAAAAGGCAATTCAGATTGTTGTTTCATAAAAAACAACCAAGTCATGCGATAATAGTTATCAACAAATATCACAAAATATAGAAATCCATTAGTACTAGAAGTTCGGGAAGGACCCCAAATGTCCATATAGACTACATCAAATGACACAGATTGATGACTGAGACTACTAGGAAAAGAACTACGGTGATACTTTCCAAGCTAACAAGAGCTTCACAATCTAAGCTAGACACAGGACTTTAATAAGGAACAGCTAATTTAAGTTTGACCAAGGACAGATTACCCATTCCAAAATGCCATTGAAGAGAAGAGACTGTAGCACTCAATGTAAAGGAAGTGATAGGAGGAGAGGTATCTAGATCCAGGAGATACAAGCCGTTCTTCTCAGGCCCCAAACCAATCATCATCTTAGTCTTGAGGTCCTGAAAGACACACAAAATAGGGGTAATGTTATAAAATAATACAATACTTTAGTCAATTGACTAACAAAAAGCAAGTTAAAGGGAAATTGAGGAATATAAAGGCTGGATGGTGAAAAGGACTTTTGAAGATGTAAAATGCATGTACCAACAACCGGCTGACAAGAACCATTAGCCAAAACAATATGGTGCTAAAAGGAATGCAAATTCAAAAATAAAAAAGGATTACCATACATATATGACCTAGCGCCAAAATCAATGATCTATGAGGGAGAGGAAGCAACAACACAAGTAACATTACCTAAATTGGCTAGGGTGGCAATGAAGGAAGAAAGGAGTGTAGAACGCACAATCTGAGCAAGCGCGATAACCTGAGCAAGTGAGGCAGAAGGAAGAGTAATACGCAGGCTCTTGACAAGTTCATTACGCTGAGTGATAAGTGGACCCGTAGAACCATCAACAGGAGCATCATCGACAATATGACTGACATTGTCCGGCTTACCATACTTCGTCCAATACTATGATTGAGTATGATTGATACCACCACAATGAGTACACTTAATATCATTGGGGCCCGCCCTAAGTACCATCATTGCAGCTAGAAGAACGTCCATCATCACAAGAATTGCGGCCCCACGACCACTACAAGACCCACCGCAAAAGGTGCCACGAGGACCACTCTGAGTGACCAAGACAAAGGACTCCAAAGTAGGGGTGGAGGAGTCACTAATAGAAAAAGACTAGCCCAAAGAAGAGCGCAATAGACGAGATTATGCATTGGCAGCAATAGGAAGAGTCTCATTGACAAGAATCTGATCCTTGAATCCACGAAGTGAGAGGTCTAAGCCAAAAAGCAAGAAAACAATCATAAAATCCTTCCAATCACATTTCTGCTATGTCAAATCAGTGGTGAAAGGACAATGTTGCAACAATTGCTCCCATAAGTTCTTGAGAGTACTGTAATAATAAGACAAAGACTTCCCAGATTGCTTGGTAGTAAAGATATTCTCATCTAACTCAAGCACACGAGATACAATACTCCGTTGGAAAAAAAATTCAGCAAGAGAATCCCAAATCTCATTAGAGGAGTCAGAAAACACAACAATAGTCGCAATATAGGGCTCCAAACTATGCCACAACTAGCCCATAACAACAAAATCATCACTCAATCAATCATCAAACAAAGGATCATCAGCGGAAGGAGGTAAAGTGGTGAGGTATTTCAGGTTTCATTTCCCACGAAGTACAACTTTCACCGCATGTGCCCAAGCCAGATAATTGAAACCATCTAACTGTTTAAAAGTAATGAAGCGAAGCAAGTCATCCTCCTTACTCAAGGGAGATTTAGAATCAATGGAGGTAGAAGAAGCCTTGGAGACAGCCATGAGAAACAGAAGAAACAAATACTAGAAGCACCAAAAATATTTTAGTAAAATAAACCCGAAAGCACTGGAAACAGCAAGATAAGGGAAACCAACAAACCAGATAGTGAAATCTAACAAACCTGAAGCAAAGATCACTCCAGGAGTGTTAATAGGCTTAACAAAGAACCAAAGAAGTCACAATAGAAGCAAAACCAAGCAAAACTGAAAGCCAAGAGGACCACCGAACAACCACAAACAGCAAACAAACCACCAATGAGGATCAAAATGAGCAAAATCCAAGAGCTAAAGGCCTAGAGGTGTTAGTCAACACCCATTGGAGCAGGCTCAAGCATCAAAAAGGTCGAGTAAAGCGCAGAAGAGCAGATCAAAAAAAATAGGGCCGAAATTCTGAAAAATATCTGAAAAATGGAAAGATGCATCAAATGATTTTAAAAAATTATGAAAAAATCACCATAATACTCAGAGCATGACGATGATTCAAGAAAAGTGAGTTTTGACCTGCGCTGACAGTACAGAATGCTGACATCAGCATGATGTCATCCGTACGGAAGATGATGTCAACCCTATCTCTGGCAACCAAATTTACTCTGATATTTTTTTAGGTTTAAGGTAAGGATCAAGGTGCTTTAATACCAAGTTGAAGAGAAAACTCGGCTTAAAAAGACAAACAGGAAGAAGAGACAAAAAGAAATTGAAGAATAAGGACAAAACGTTTAGGGTTACTTATCTGTATCCCTACTCCTCATCATCATATATATAAAGAGAACAAAGTAGACCAATAAGACAAAAATACCCCTTATACGAAATAACACTCTAACAATAGACATACCAAACACTCAATCACACACTATGGCCCCCACAATAAGGCAACTCTGTGTTAAAATTGGAAGTCTCACCACCTATATAATTTCTACATTGCATTTCCCCCCTCAATTCTCTTAGAAAATAAGGATTCCTTTTTAATGGGTCTAATGAGTTAGGTCTTTTAGAAATAAAAAGTTTTTGTTTGGAGAACTAAGATCATAACAAGTTTACCTTTTTTTTTCCTCTTGGCACACGAACATGTATTCCAAACAAGTTATGCATGTGGGGAATACCATTCAAACACTACCAACATTAATTTAACTAATTTCTTGGGAGTGTAGTTAAAATAAAGGTGATTTCACAAAGAAACTAATCACATTCACAAGATGATGTGAGTGAGAAATTTAATGGATCTACTGATATTCTTAATTGCGTAAAGTTGTCCCTTGGACACAATGAACTTTAATGGGACCTTTTCTTTCCTTAAGGGGCAAATTTCAATAACATAAAACAATACCTATATACACACACTCTCCTATGACAATAAGAAATTAAGATAAATATTCTTCCTCTTTTTTTCCTTTAGGCTCCATTTGGTTTGACGTAAAATGTTTTCCTGGATAAGATTTTATTCATTTTTGGTTGTGTGATTGAACGAAGTGTAAGGAAAATGTGTTTCAAAAATATTATTTTATATCAAAAGACCAAAAATGACTTACATTCTAAACTTCCATAAGTCATTTTTTACTTTTAGCCCTTTGAACTTTTGACACTATTTCAACTATTTCGCCACCCCTAGCTACCACCTGCCACCACTCATCCCCACACACTACTATCATTTGCACCGTCACCCTTCACCCACCACCATAGCCCCCCTTCACCACCAACCACTGCCGCTGGCCCCCACCACTATTGCCCACAGCCACAGCCGCCGTTACCGACACCACTGTGACCCATGACCCACTACCAACCACCCGCCACCGCTACCATTACCCCCCCCCCCCCCCAAAAAAAAAAAAAAAAGCCACCACCACACCCACCGCCGCCACACCGTCAACCACCACAGCCCGCAACTGCTGCCACCACCCCCACCCACTACCACAGCCACCACCATGCACCCCACCACAAAGAATAGCATTATATAAAACAAATTCATAGATAATAATTTCCAAATGTCAACCAAACATAGAAAAATAAAAGTGAAAATAAATTGGTGTAAATTTTTTACATAGAAAAATATTTCCGGAGTAAAACATTTTATGTCAAATCAAATGGAGCCTTAGTGTGCTTATTTATTACTAATATCATTCTCCATGTATGCCCACAAGAAATTCAACTTTATAATAGTATGCATAATACCATTGCCGGAGACAATGCAAAACAATCATTTTACATACCTTTTCACTTAAAGGTTCTAACCCTAGGCTCTCCGCTGTCATTTGTCCAGGGAAATTGACTTTGCTAATTTTATTGACTCCATTATACATAGCACTGTTGTCTGCAAAGGCCTGCTACCACAGTTATCACCTGGCCGAGGGAATATGAGCTCCAACTTTTAGAAATTTGAACAGGACAACTGAGTGTGATTACAGATTACATTACCTGGCCAGCCCATCCACATTCAACACGAAAACACCTCCACATTGCAAACTCTCTACAAACACCCCCACAACTTAGTAAATATGGAAGAACAATTAAAAAGCACACAGAAACACGGTAAAAAGACAGACAGAGCAGTAAGGTTGTGTGTACCCATTTTCGGAGATATGAAATGATAGACCCCTCTCCATTGATTGCCCCCCTTTGCACTGAGTTATAAAAACAGAAAGATTTGAATACAAGTTCGATGTATATATAAGGCAAGATTGATAACAAAAAGAATTTGAATAACCAAAACCCGTCGTATTGATTGATATAGTAGCTGTGACTTGAGAGGCCAAATATGAAAGTAATACCTTGAAGTCAATGATATCAGTTATACTGTGAGATTTTACTTACACGCTTACTATGCTTTAGTTCTTTGACATGACCTCATAGACTAATTAAAAGGAGCTTATAGCTTGGTAATGGATATTATAATGTTTCTCATTTCATTTTCTGATAGTTTAAGTTGGATGTTTCATGTATTAAAGCTCAGGTTCAGCTCTCCACAGAAAAAGAAAATTAATGTTGAGGGGCAAAGAAAATAGATTTCAAAAAAAAATTCTCCAAAACCCAGTTGAAGATTTTTGCAAGGATTATTGCAAAGCTATTAAAGGGATTTAAGACCATCGACCAAATTATGGTTCTTCACAAATTGTTAGCCTCAGTTATGGTAATTGAGTTTAACATTTCAGAACCCGGTTTTAAGTACTCAATGCACAACCCTTTTGGCATAAGAAACATGATAAATGACAAGCCATTTGGGCGTGATCACAGCTTATACAACAGTTCTCAAAGGGGGTTGGGTAGTTTCCATATAGTGTGCAAGCTATGGTTTATGAGAACTAAGAAGTTTATGAAATTTACATACTCACCTTTCATGCTACTGTTGAATCAATTGATGGTGGAGTGTTATTATGGGAAATACAAAAATGTGACAGAACGTCAGCAAACCAAATGGTGTGTTTGCCTTATAATGTAGCATAGATAAACCGCCACATGGGTAATTACTTATTAATAAGGAAATCAATAAACTTTCACAACTCAAGACAACTGAAAGCAATTTGATCTACTTCAGTTTCGACCCTATATAAATCGAGATAACAGTAAAAACCCAGTCCATAGACAAAAAGTTGCAAATAAGAAACAAAAACAATCTTGATAAATATCCAATATGTCCACATATGATGGAGAAAAACAACATCACCACAATATCTTTCTGAGACATTCCAGAAGCAAGTAAACAATAGTTTAAAAGCAACATCAAAGAATCCCATTAGGTGAATTTTTTTTGACCATAGAACAAAAAGAGCCGAACCAAGGGCTTGCTTGTGGTTTTCGGACCCTGTTTCAGAAATATATTTTTTACCTTTCGGTTCATAGTTTTGACTTCCTTAATTTAATCAAAAAATGGACACACAGCAATCAAGTTTCTTGCAAGTTTTTCAAACAGGAAGCTTGTTTAGAGAGTGCTTTATACCGGACCTTGGAATCCTAATCTACCAAACAAAACCCAGACACTTTACATGGCGCAGAAAACACAAGACTAGTTACTGCTAATTGCAGAGATTCACCAAAAGCATGGTTTAATTGGCTTTCACTCTCAAAAGCAAGAAAAGTACTTCCAAAATACTAGGTAATATAATCAGCTAAAATAAAACAATTAAAGATAGTAAGCACCTCACCTTGGGACAAATCAACAGGTTGTATCGACCAGGTGTACAAGAATCGCAATTAATGCCCAGAACCTCAATTTTTTGCTTCAAAACCCTCAATTTGCTTGTCTCAGTTGCCTCTTCCCCTTCAGGATAACCCACATTAACTTTGAAAAGATTAAAAAACGAATGAAAAACTAAATGGTGAGAAAGTTAGAATATCGTATGTTGAAGAGTTAGAGAGCAAACCTGGTGTTGTGGAGAACCTGGCGTGAGAGATGGAGCGAGACCCAGAACAGTAGAGTGAGAATGGTTGAAATTTGGAGATGGGTTTAGGAGAAGAGGTCAAGAAGAGGAGGGGATGGGCTCGAAACTGGGGAAAGTGTGACCAGTTTGGTATGGGTATGGTTGCTGTTGCCGTTCCCGTTGTGCTATAATTGCAATTAAAAGGTGGTCTTGAGAATAGAAGGGTGCGGATTGGGCAACTCAAACACTGAGAAAGAGTCATGTTTTGCCTCTCGAGTCTTGCCGTTTTCAACAAACAGCACTCAACATGGAGTACTTTGTGACAATGAGACCTCGGCCTTATCCATCCATGGAGGATGTATTGTGTTTCTCTACCTCCCTCTCCCTCTCAGTTTTTGTTTTTTTGTTTTTGGAACAGAGGCAAGACACAACACACGAAAGTACCCCACACCCACACGCGCAAACACACAGCGGGTAAGTAGACCACAGCCCCAAATCAGAGCTTGGTCTCTGCTTCGTTGTCCTACGTCGCTCTGCTAAGTTTTCTTGGCTTCAATTTTTATTTAATAGACTTCTCCCTCTCTAGTTAACCTGGAGGGGGAACTTTTTTGTCAAACCCCCTTTTGGCGGTCCAACTAATTATGGGTGAGGTCAATTTAGAATTTTTTTTTTTTTTGGTTGCAATATACTCGGACCGGATACTTATCCGAAATATCAAGGATTAGTTTAGAGATTTACTCTTTTTAAGGTCTTAAGTTTGAAGTCTTTTAAGTATTATAAATTCTTTGGATTCATCTTAAAATTTTTTGTTCGGTAATTATTTAATTTATATAAGATAAAAAAATTATATAAATTTTAAAATTAGTTGAGATGTACGCAAATTAGCCTAAATACTCTATCACTAAAAATAAATAAATAAATAAGATACCCTATCCCATGTACAAGGATAAATCTATTCCATGTGACATGGGATAGGTTTGGTACAATCATTAATACTTAGGATCCACCTCATTTGATAATTATCTCATGCCAATCAAACACAAGAGGTGGAATAAATAGTTGGTCGAAGTAGTGAATATCTTAAAAATAAAACAAACATAAAAGACAAAAGTAAAACAAACATAAAAGACAAAATTAATTCTAGAATTGGCTATTCAAAGTGACTACGCATCAATTCTCAAAAATTCTAACTCTTTCACCCCATCCTAAAACTAACGTAGTCAAACTCGAGTGATGGTTTATTTCCAACGTGATAGTAGTTTTGAATCATGGTAATGGTAAATTCGACATTAGCTTTTGTGGTCTTATATTGTGTTATTGTAGTTTCGATTAGCATAATCAGTTAAAATTAATCAAATAAGTCAGTTCGTTAAAAAGGAGCCACTATGAATATGGGTGGAGTATTTATGTATGAGGTACAAAGTTCTCTAATAATAAGGGTACAAGTATGAAGGATGGTAATTATTTTGAATCTTCTTTTATGGATAAAGAATGTAATAGTCAAGTTCACCAAAAGGTTCACTAAGAGGAGCCACTTTTAAAATCTCCCTCATAACTTTCTTTCAGCTAACTTTCTTTCAGCAAGGGTTAAGATTTAGAGAGATCTTGTTTTTTCTTCACTAACAAGCATCTTCGATCTTCGATGGCAAAGTTTTTGTAAATGTTGGTATATGGGTTGGCTCAGGCGCTCATGGGCATGCTCCAACCTATGACTAGTGGATGGTTAGCCCCACTTGCCATGATGCCCACTAATTGAGAAGTTGTAACTTTCCTAAAAAGTTACAACTCCCAAACATGTATATACATATATTCTAAGACTTGGAGTCTAAGAAAGCGTGTGACACTATTTTGGGTTCTATGTTTTCTCTGTGGAGAACTCTCTCACTTTCTCTCCCTGATACATTGATAATGAGATAAACTCTTGAGTTGTGAATCATGAGATTGATTTTGGCTTTCAGAAGAAGGTTTAATTACACTCCATCGCTGGTAAATTTACAGAGTCAAGTAGGAAACGCGTGGAGTTCTTTTGATTTAAGATTTTGGATCCTTCGGGCTTGCTCTCGGACACATTTCAAGAGGTAAGCTCAGATTCCACTTCTGCTTACTTAGTAAACTGTTTATACATTGGTATCAGAGCAATTTAAAGTTCTTTCATGGATGATTGCACGCGTTTTGTTTGCTGTTTTTTTAGAAAAGTTTCAAATGGAGCTTTAATGGTGACCCAAAAAAATGTTCTCTGTTTAACCTAAAATTATAGTATGTTGTAGTATGCATGTTATTATTTTTGGAAAATTGCATCTCAAACAAATGAGCGGTTTGAGAGAAATCTCAAACCTTGGTTTATGCAGTAGAAACTTTATCGATTTATCAGTTTTTCTATACTGTGATTCTAAGCATGAAATTCATATGGTTTTATTCGTCTCTTTGATACCTTTTCATTGATAAATTATATGCATTTTTTTGCCGTATATATCTCAAGTTATGGAGGATTGAAGTTTTAGGTTTAATTGGTTCAAATTTGGTTCAGGAAGAGGATGAACCAGACCCTTCAGACCAATTTCAGTAGCGCCAAAGGGCCCGTTATGCACACACCCATATATCAAGGTCAAACCGAGACAAAATAAGGCCACAGAAAGCCCCTATGCACTGAGACGAAGCCAACAACATCGGCCTCATTGGAAACTACTGTCGAAAAGGTTAGGCGTGGCGTCCACACGCAGGCTACAGCTGTGATGGCTCCACGCATGTGGCCATGTGGCGCTACCCTGGCAGCCGCACTGGCACTACACATCACCCACTCGTGCCTGGTGGCACGTGGGGCTCGTGGCCTGCTTCCCAAGGTATATTTTGGCTCAAATTTTTTTTGTGTAGGCTTTAAAAAATATTTCTTATTTTAAAATAATTGTGCCAACTTTTCTCTCTGGATTGAAAATTATTTTTTGAAAATAGATAGGAAAAAAAAAATAGATTTTTGGGTTTACTTGCTCGCATTGGGGCGCATGCATGGGTTTCTGGGCCTCGGGATTTGTGCTTTATGGTTCTAGATACTTGATCTATGTGTTAGTGTGTTGACATGTTTTTTTTCTGATATTCTATAATATTTTTTTTTGTAATTTTTTAACTGTTTTAGTTGCTTTAAAAGTTTCAAAAAATTGCAAAAAATTCATTATTGAGACATGAAACATGTTAGCATACTGTTACTCTAATTTCTCATTTATGAATTATTGGAGTTACATTAATTCATGTGCTATGCCAAGTGATATTTGTTAGTTTTAATTCCATAATTTGAATTGTTTAATAGTATAGAAATATTTTTGTGATGATATTTATGCTATAGGGAGGGAATTGAAGTTTACTACATGCCTAGTTGTATTTTGTTTAGTGGGAGGTTGATCAGTTGAGCGAATGCTTAGAGATTTGACTCCCGATAACCAAATTTTGAACATAGTTAAATCAAAATTTTATAATAATCATTAGCGGTGCGAAAGATGATTGGGAGCATAGTGAACTTTCGATTTCACGACTTTTGAGAGTTGTCTTATTTTTTAATTTAGATTTTGCTGCAAAAAATGTGTGTTATGTATTATTCTTACATCCTTGTACTTTTATCTTTATTTTTAGTTCATCATGGCATCTAAGAATATAGTGGCTGACATGGTTAAGGGAGAGAAGCTAAATGGCGACAACTATAATATTTGGTGACGTAAGATTTAGTTTGTTCTCTACGAGCAAGGTCTCTTGGCTTACATTGACTATCTGATGACTGAGCCCGAACAGAATACTACAGCTCAGCACCATAGGGAGTTGGAACTCTGGAAGGCTAAAGATCAGGACGTGCACTACCTTATGTTGAGTAGCATGGAGAATGATCTTATGTTAGAGTTTAAGGCACTCCAAACTTCCTATGAGACTTGGGAGGCTTTGAAACTAAAGTACGGGGTAACTTCTCTTGCTAAACTGCGTAGGTTAACACTTAAATTTGATTCCTATCAGAGGAAGTCTAACCACTCTATCAGGCAACATTTGCGAGTGATGTCAACCATGATACACGAGCTTAGAGCAGCAGGACATATTCTTACCAATGAGCAGTAGGTGTAGTCTGTTATCCACTCTCTACAGCAATCATGGGAGCACATGAAGTAGAACATGACTCATAATGACAATGTGAGGACATTTGAGGATATCTCTTACCATATAGAGATGGCATCTCTTGACCTATTATTGAGGCATGAGATTTTGTTGCTTTGCTAAGGCCGTTTTGTTGGTGCTGCTTAGACGGTTGATCGGGAGAATTGGCTCTTTTCTTTTTTTCTTTTTTCTTTTTCTCTCATTTAAACCATTTTTGCCACCCATGCCCTTACGGGTTTTTCGTAGATGCTAATTCTACCATTTTTGCACGTCATTACCCATTTTTGGATTTTCACTGCGTCGGTGGTTTTGTATCTTTTCGTGACCCTACTCTTTTATCCGTAGTGCCCCGGAGGGTTTTCACTATGTCCTCAAGCGATGCTTTTTCTCTTGATTTCTCTTGTTGAAGCCGATGAGGATGACTCCTTGCTGAATGAGAATAGGAGTGTTGAGTGCTTTGATTTGGAAAAACAATTGATGATGAAATCTATTACTGATTGAAATTGCCGCTTTAGTTCAAAACTATTGATGTTACTTTTGATATTGAGCATAGAGCTAAGTTGAAATTTCTGCCTGATAGAGCAATTTTTAATGTAATCATCTTCCCTTGAAGAGCAATGATCGCAATGACCGATCCGAAAGGTCTTTATTTTGGACTGTAATATGGGTTTGGTTATGAGGTTTTTGAAAGGAATGGATGAAGGCTCAAAATATTTTGCTTTTACTTGGCTTTTTAAGACCTACGATCACCTTTAGACAGCTAGACTCTCTATCTTATTGCTAATCGCTCTCTATTTCCCACCCTTTTTTTCAATGATCCTAGATCTGTTACTTTTGCGCCATGGTGTTCTAATAGATTTTCACTAGGTCGATAGTTTTTGTATCTTATCATGCCTCTACCTTTTTACCTATAGTGTATTGTCAGGTTTTCATTGTGTCCTCAAGGTCATGCTATTTATGACTATTTTTTACCATTCCCATGAAGGTTAGTATTCTCTCTGTTGTAGCATTGAAGAGTTTGAGATTTTCCTTTTTTTTTTTTTTCTCTCTTGGTCACTCCTTAAACCTATATCCGCTCTTTATTTTCCTTTTCCTATTTACTCTATCTTAACCGATTGTGGTGGTGATCACCAGGTCGGGTTTTTGAAAGGAAAGTAATTGGCTCAACTGGGTTTTACAGGGGGCTACTTTTAACTGTATGGTAAAGGAATTGAGGGTCTCTCTTCATTTCAATCTTTGCTATCATTCCTCTATTAAAATTTCCAATTACACCTGGTAGTGCTTTACCAAACTTGAGTTTATGGGTGTTAGGGAGACTTCTTTGCTTGTCTCTTTGGCTTTCCATTGGATTTAAAGCATCTTTTTGAGATATTCTTCCTTGAACTGGCAGGGCTTGAGTTTCCTATTGAAGGATCTAGCAATGCATAACATTAGGCATGGTAGATGGCAACCATTCTCTTTTCATCTGGGAGGCAAAGTTGTTCATGTTTGTCTTTGATCTAGTCTGCTTCAGTGAGTTAAATTTCTATGAGGACTCAGAAAGAGGAGGTTTATGCTTCGGCTGGTGGAATTGCCTCGTTGCCTTGGACCAAGGAGAATGGTGATGCCTCGGTTGAGTTTCTGATGGAGGTTTTATATGCCATCAGTGCAAAAGGGTAGCTACTTGTGCCAATCCTTCTGGTGGTCATTTTTCTTGAGAGGGATTCTTTTGACTTTTTTTGTTCTGCTGCTTCAATGACTCCATTTGTTTGTGGTAGGCTACCAAGTTGTAGGCATTGAGCTTGAAAATTTGGCAAAGCTTTGCCATCGTGGTTGAGATTGGTTGAATTATCTGTTGTGATGGACTCAAGGGAGATTGAATCTATAGAGGACGTCTGGAAGTCTTTAGGGTTAAAAGATGTCAAGCTTTGGATACCCTGTAAGTTTTGTTTTCGAAAAAGATTTTAACATGACAAAGAAAGCATTTCATGATCAAAAGCCATTTATTTTAGATTAGCCCGTTATATACTTGATATTCTACAAAGTACTTTAATAGGCTAATATCAAGGGATTCCTCATGTAGGCTTTATTAGTGCCTTCAGGGCTTGGGAATATGATAGACGGTCCAATTGACCCTCTCCTTTTCTAATGTAGCTGGATAAATGGAATATTGAGTAAGGTAAGTTGATGCTGGAGGATCAATGTCCAAGATTAAGACATTCTTTTTGTGAAACAAGCTTAGTGACTCTTCTGGGATTTTGAACAAATTTGCAATTAATGACTGGGACTGGAATGGTAGATTGTTGATCTGCTGTCTACTACTTAACGGTTGGATTTCGGGTTGACTCTTTTACTTAGTTTCCTTTGGATGGGAGACAATATCCCAGCCTATGAGTATGATGTTTATCTTTGAATTCTTTTAGATGAAGATCACCCTATAGATGTGCCCCTAGTCCTTTCTCAAGTTGGTAGTCTCTACTGCTGAGGTGGTTGGGCAACTAACATGCACTTAAAAGCTTTAGAATTTGGAGGGTTCTGTTGTGGCAGTGCATGGGACTGATAAAATTTTGCCAATGGGGAAGTCCTCTTCTGCATGGATGATGATTATTGCAACATGGCGTAGAGGTAGTTGCTTAGAGATAATGTCTAGCAGATGGATGGTCAATTCTTCTTACTCTTTAATGTATGTTCAGCCTCTTCCAATAATTGGGTTTATCCTTACATGAGTTTGAATTGGGTGGGATGCTAGAGAAATTCCCATGAGTTTAGTTGTGCTCTTTGACCTGAAAAAGAAAAAGAAAAACAAAATGAAGTTAGCATATGGAATTGAAGGTTTTATATAATGCATGTCCTATAGAGGTCCTTTCTTTGAGGGAAATCAAGGCATAATGCTGAGTCTATTCTAGAGGTGGGGTTTTGCACCTGAATACAATACAATACCTCTTTGGCATGGGCCGATTAATGCTTCTTTGTTTGGACAATCACACCTCCATGGATAAAGAGAGATTTAGGCATCTTTTGAAATATGATTACATACATGTCACGAACCCTTAGGGTTACGGGGAACCCTTAGGAGTTTAGGTAAGTTTGATTAACATGAGATTGGATAATCCATTTCTCTCTACAATTGATTAAATGCATGAGAATGGAATGACTCGAGTTTCTTGGAACTCTTATCTTGGAATGGATATCGATGCATGCTTAGTGTCGCGCTCAGATTTTTTGCACTCGAGGAATACACACACAAGCGGAAAAAACACTGTACTCTCTCGTTAGAACTCACCCTCCTAGAAGAATGAGTGCGACTATGTTTGAATTGAAAATCAATTTGAATAAAGGGCTTTTGAAAAATATTTGGAGTCGCCACCTAACTTGATTAAGGTGAGTTAGGTCACTTAAAAACTAAGCACAATCCAAAGACTACACTTAGGGTTTTTGAAAAATTATTCTGGAAAATATCCTCAAGAGAGGGTTTTTAGGAAAACGGGTTGTTTAGCAACCTTTGGAAAACATTTAAGCCCTTTTTGAAAATAAACTCCATTTTGGTCTTTGAAAACAGTGATTCTAGGTTCAGAGGTTGGTTACGTGTAGGGAAGACGCACTAAGCCATCACCCTACCCCGCCCTTGCGGTACCTACATGTCTATTTACCCTAAATTTACCTATGAGAGTCTTCAACTAACAAATGTTCAATCTTATTCACTTTGAAAAAGAATGTTTCAAAAGACATGATGCATAATATGCAAATGCAAGAAAAAGAGAATTGAAAAATAGATTTAGAAAAGAAGAATTGAAGTTTGAAATTGGAAAGAGAGTTTAGAAATTGAAATTGAGAATTGAAAATAGATATTTAGAATTGGAAGTTGGAAATAGAACATAGAATTAGAAACTTGAAGAAAATTGTAGAATTGGAGATTTGAAAAGAGTTATAGAAATAAAAGTTTGAAAAAGATTGTGGAATTAGAGATTTGAAAAAGCTTGTGGAAATAGAAACTTGAAAAAGGTTGTGACCGCACCCATGAGGGTTGCCTACGTATCCTTTTGGAGGAATCAGGTCAATCGTAGTTCGGACAAGAGTCCAATTGAAAAATAGAAGGTATGATTGGAAGAAAGAGATTTTGATTGGAAGATTTGAAAAGATTTGATTTTGGAAAGCTTGGTTTTAGAAAACCTAGACTTAGGAAGATATGATTTGGACTTGAGATGAAGAAATATTTGACTCAAAGGTTGGACTTGGAAGATTAGGAAAGATTCAAATTAGAAAAATTTTGATTTAGGAAAGTTTTAAAATAGGAAAGTTTTGCTTTAGGAAAGTTTTGATTTAGGAAAGTGTTATTTTAGAAAAGTTTTATTTTAGGAAAGTTTTCGAATTAGGAAAGTTTTGAAATTAGGAAATGTTTCGTTTTAAGAAAGTATTGAAATGGGAAAGTTTTGAATTTAGAATGTTTTGAAATAGGGAAGTTTTGAAAGTTGAAAAGTTTAGAATTTAGAAAGTTTTGAATTTGGAAAGCTTAGAATTTTAGAAAGATTTGGATTTAGAAAGTTTTAACTTAAGAAAGTTTTGAATTTGGAAAGATTTAGAAAGTTTTTTAGATTTAGAAAGCTTCGGATTTAGAAAGATTGGAAATTTAGAAAGTTTTAAGTTTGAGTTTTAGAAAATCTTGAGATTAGAAAAGGTTTAAGTTTAGGAAAGATTTGAAAACTTAGATTTGGAAAGTTAAGATTTGGAAAAGGATAGAATTAGGAAAGGGTTGAATTAAAAAAGATTTGGAAGCTTAAAGTTTAAGGAAAGATTTAAAAGTTTAAGTTTAGAAAACTTAAGGTTTAGGAAAGTACTAGATTAGGAAGGAGTTGAATTAGGAAAGATTTGGGTTTGAAAGGATTGAGATTCCTATTTCCTAAAACAAGGGATTGGATTTTATTTCTAAAAAGAGATATTTTAATTTTGGTTCCAAAAATGGAGGATTGGATCTAGTTTCCTAAAGAGGAGATTGGGTTTGGTTTCCTAAAGGGAAAGATTGGATTTTGGCATGAATTTTGAAAGATGGAGTTTTAAAAACCCTAGATTTGGAAGACTATAGTTTTGACGTAGAAAAGAGGTTTTGGAAATATGTATAGTTTTGATGTAGAAAACAAGAGGTTTTGAAAACCTAGGTTTTAAGGCCAAAATAAGGGATTAGAAACTATGTTTTTGGGGAAGAAAAATTAGGGTTTCCTAATTGTGGATTCTAGGACTTAACTTAAGCACTAAGAAAAGAGTTTTTGGAAAATGAGTTTTTTGGAAAGAGAGATTTTTAGAAAGAAATCATAGAGAGGAGTTTCTAGAAAGTGGATTTTGAAAAGAGAGAGTTTTTGGAAAGAAATCTTAGTGAGGAGTTTCTAGAAGGAAGATTTCGAAAAGCGTGTAGAGTGTTTTTAGAAAGTGAATTCGAAGAAGGTGTTTTGGAAAGGAGCTTTTAGGAAGTTTTGAAAAATAGATTTTTGGAGGGAGTTTTTAGAAAATAATTTTAGAAAGGAATTTGAAGAAGGAGATTGGAAAGAGTTTTTAGAAAGTATACAAAATATCTCACTTTCCTAAAGCGATTCTAACCATAAGAAGGTTAGAACCACTTTAAGATAGTGGTTTTGAAAACAACAAAGGTTTTGAAAATATGAACCATATTGGCCACTTTAAATGTAACACTTTCCTAAAGCAACCCTAGCCATGGAAAGGCTAGAATCACCCTAGGATTGTGATTTTGAAAACAAGTTTTGGAAAAGAAGATTTTGATGCAATTTTGAAAACGATGTTAATGCAAGCTTTGAAAACGATTTTGAAAACGAATTTTGGAAGAATACAAGATCATGATATGCACAATGCAAAGAGGGTCATGAACATACAAGGTTAAAGGCTTCACCATATAATCCAGAGAGGCCCCCACGTGGTCTCCGGTTAAACTAAAAGAAAGTCCCCGACACGGTGACTCTGCAATAGTCTAATCCTACACATGGACTGGGAACTCCTTTGTTTCAAGCATGCAAGAAGGGGGGAAAGAAGATAGAGGATTAAAGTAGAAGAAAACCCAAGTGGGTTCAGAGGGAGAAAAGAAGGGGGAAGATGCGTAAACGTAAATAAGAAGCCTATCTTGTGTCTTCTTTATTTTGCTTAGCTTTACGCGCTTTTCTTTCTTGCTTCGGTCTTCACTCTAATCTTCAAGAGTTTGTCTTCAATCTTCAAAGCTTCAGATTGCAGCTCTTTAAGTCTTCAAAAGAGGCTTTGGAGGCTAGTGTATAAGTGTATAGAAGTGTATGTGAGTGTATAGGAGGCTAGGGTTTGTGTATGGTGGCTAAGGTTTGGAAAACCTAGAGAAGCTAGGGTTTTGGGAGGCTACGAGCTCTGTGTATTGAAAATTAGGATTTTTAGACTGAGTTTGCAGATCTCTTTCACACTGGAGGAGGCTCTATATTTATAGACAAAAGAATGACCTGGCACCTGTTGCAGTGGCACCAAGCTAAAAATGCTTCTAGTGCCACTAGGATGTTAGCACCCTATTTTTGACTGCTCGGCGGTCTCCGGTCCGTCCAGACTTGTACTCAAGTCGATATGGACGTATTTCAATCGAAATCAACGTTTTAAGTCTAATCTCGTCAATTCATCGCTTTGCGGGCCCACCGGGCCCAAATAGAGGCAAAATAACCAAAATGCCCCTAGGGGCATCATTCGGTCCAATTCCCAGCAGGCGCGTCTTTTCGAAGACTGTAAGTCTCCTTTCTAATTCCAACAGGCGTGTCTTTCCAAAGACGGTAAGTCCTCTTTCCAATTTCAAGCCAGTCACGCCTTTCCGAAGACGGTAAGTCCCCTTTCTACTTCCAATTCAAGCGTGTCTTTCCGAAGATGGTAAGTCCCCTTTTCTAATTCCAAATTAGGCACGTCTTTCCGAAGACGATAAGTCCCCTTTCCAATTGCAAATCAGGTGCGTCTTTCTGCAGACGGTAAGTCCCTTTTCCCATTTCAACAGGCATGTATTTCCAAAGACGGTTAGTCCCCTTTCTAATTCCAACAGGCACGTCTTTATAAAGACGGTAAGTCCCCTTTCCAATTCCAACAGGCGCGTTTTTATGAAGACGGTAAGTCCCCTTTCCAAGTATAATTCCAATTCCAATCCCTCTCTCAAGACAGTTGATTCCTCGAGACGGTCCAATACGTTTTTCGAAGAAAATTTCTTCGAGGCAGAGTCCTTTTAAACCTGTCGACTGGGACGCAACCCCAAGTCCCCTAGATGGTAGAACGGTCCACCTTTGACGCCTGCTAGCCTGCCAATGCAGAAATGTCTATTTAGGCATGCTTTTCGAGAAAGTTGATTCTTAGGCGCTAAGTCCCTTTAGCAGCTTCCCGAGATCAGGCAGTCTCGGGAATGATCGCGAATCGTTAGAGTAGCGGAAATACTCGCAAACAGGTCGATATAGGGAATTGCCAACAAACCCCTGTATCACGCGACCGTTATCAAAGTGGCGAAAACACTCAAAACCCAAGTCAACACCAGTGCCTGTTAGCCCACTTTGGTGAAAAATGACCAAACTACCCCTAGGGCCATTTTGTCGCATGTTTCTCAAGAGCACACCTAGGTACTCAGAACAGTAAGTCCACCCTTCCATGATCATCTCAGAGATGATCCAGCATGATTAGGTGCCTTCCAGTCAGTTTCGGGTCAATTCCGAGACTTTTCGGTCAAGTTGACCATTTTGCCCCTAGGCATCCGAACGCCCCGGGAACCATACTGGCCCTGGTTATCAAACCGGTAACCTCTCAAGAATTCTTCCTATAGTATTCTCAACCTTTCTTTATCTTTCCGGATCATTCCAAGTTAGTTTTGGCAAACCCGATACAAAATGACTGTTTTGCCCTTAGTGGACCGGTCGCCTTTTCCAACCACACCGGCTCTGGGTATCAAACCAGCAACCTTTAGGAACATTCTAAGTAATGTTTCCAACATTCCGAGTCCATCTCTTTTTCGCGGACATTCCCGGTCCATCTTTTCCGGCCCGGTTGACCGTTTTGCCCCTAATAGCCTGGTCAACCCTTCCGACACATCCTCTCCTCATCTTTCAAGTCAAATACCTCTGGGATGCTATTCTAAGTGTTCCTATCCTTTTCCGGCTCTTCGGGTCATTCCGGGCCTCTTCAAATTATTCCCGAAATTTTTGGAGTCACTCTTAGTGAAGCCAGGCTAAAAATTGCATGGTAGTCACTAGTATAGATGCCCAAATCTCCTCAAGATACATTGCTTACCGACTTACAAAATTTCCTAACTAGCTGGCGCCAAGCCAAGAAATGGCCTGGCGCCACTCCTAGTAGCTCCAAGAGGAAATTTGGCCTGGCGCCATTGCAACAGGCGCCAGGTCTATCCCATCTCTATAAACACAGAGCCTCTTCCAGCGTGAAAGAGGTTAGCAAACTCAGTCTAAAAACCCTAATTTTAGATATACAAAGCTCGTACACTCCCAAAACCCTAGCTTCTTTAGGTTTTCCAAACCCTAGCCACCATACACTAAACCCTAGCTTCCTATACACTCTCATACACTTATGCACTAGCCTTCAACCCTCCTTTGAAGACTTGAAGGGCTGTAATCTGAAGTTTTAAAAATTGAAGACAAACTCTTGAAGATTGAAGTGAAGATCGAAGCAAGACAAGCACGCAAAGCTAAGCAAAATAAAGAGGACACAAGGTAGGCTTCTTATTTAAATTTCTGCACTTCTCCCCTCTCTCTTCTCCCTCCTAACCCACTTGGGTTTTCTCTATTTTAATCCCCCTTCTTCTTCCCTCCTTTGTCTGTATGCTTGAAACAAGGAGACTCTTGGTCCATGTGTAGGATTAGACTATTGGAGGGTCACCGTGTCGGGGGCTTTCTTTTAGTCTAATCGGAGACCATGTGGGTTTGGCTCCCTTGATTATGTGGCGAAACCTTAACCTTGTATGTTCACAACCCAAATTTGCATTGTGCATATCATCCTCTTGCATTCTTTCAAAAATCGTTTTCAAAATCGTTCTTAAACTCGTTTTCAAAACTTGCATTAAAACTTGTTTTCAAAATTGCCTCAAAATCTTCTTTTCCAAAAACTTGTATTCAAAATCACAACCCTAGGGTGATTCTAGCTTTTTCATAGCTAGGGTTGCTTTAGGAAAGTGTTACATTTAAAATGATCGATATGGTCCATATTTTCAACTCCTTGTTATTTTCAAAACAACTTTCTTAAAGTGGTTCTAACCCTCTTATGGTTAGAATTACTTTAGGAAAGCAAGATGTTTTATATCTTCCAAAAGAATTCTCTTTTCAAAAGTCTCTCTTTCTAAAATCCCTTTTTCAACATGCTTTTTAAAAACTTTTTTTCACAAAGTTGTTTTCTAAGAACTTCCTTCAAAAATCTATTTTTCAAAACTTCTTTTTAAAACTCCTTTCCAAAATACTCTCCTCAAAATCCATTTTCTAAAAACACTCCATAGGTTTCCTTCTTAGAAAACTCTCTCCCTAAATCTCTTTCCTAAAAACTCTTTCCTAAAAGTTCTCTTCAAAATCCTCCTTATAGAAACTCCTCTCTTGGATTGCTTTCTAAAAAAATCTTCATTTCCAAAAAATGAACTTTCCAAAAAACTCTTTCCTTAGAGCCCAAGTCAAGCTCTAAAACTAACAATTAGGAAACCCTAATTTTCTTTCCAAAAACATGATTTTCAAACTTGCCTTAAAACCTAGGTTTCCAAAACCTCTTGTTTTCTTCATCAAAACTATACATATTTCCAAAACCTATTTTTTATGGCAAAACTATACACTTTCCAAATCTAGGGTTTCTAAAACTTCCTTTTCCAAATCCTTGTCATGTCAAATCTTCCTTTTAGGAAACCAAATCCAATCTCCTGTTTAGGAAACTAGATTCAATCCTCCGTTTTTTGAAACAAAATCAAACCTTCATTTTTAGAAACAAAATCCAATCCCTTGTTTTAGGAAATAGGAATCTTAACCCTTCCTAGTCTAAATCTTTCCTAATTCAACTCTTTCCTAATCTTCTCCTTTCCTAAATCTTAAGTTTCCAAAACTTGAACATAAAAATCTTTCCTAAATTTTAAAATTCAACTTCCACATCTTTTCTAATTCAACCTTTTTCTAATTCTATCCCTTTTTCAAATCTTAATTTTTTAAATCTAAGTTTTCCAATCTTTCTTAAACTCAACCTTTCCTAATCTCAAGGTTTTTTAAAGCTCAAACTCTAAAACTTTCTAAATCTTAAACTTTCTAAATTCGAAACTTTCAAACTCTAAACTTTCTAAGTTCTAAACTTTCCTAAATTTCAAATCTTTCAAAGTCTAAACCTTTCCTAATTCCACATCCTTTCCAAACTTCAACTCTCAAATCTAGATTTTCAAATCTTTCTAAAACTCAAACTTTGAATCTTCCAAAAATCCTAAAGCTTTCTAAATTCAAATCTTTCCTAATTTAAAATCTTTCTAAAATTCTAAGCTTTATAAATTCAAAACTTTCTTAAGTTAAAACTTTCTAAACCCAAATCTTCCTAAACTTCTAAACTTTCCAAAACTTCAAATCTCTCTAAATCTAAAACTTTTTTAAATTCAAAACTTTCTTAATTCAAAAATTTTCTTAAGTTGAGACTTTCTTAATTCAAACCTTTTCTAAATTGAAATCTTTCCTAATTTAAAATCTTTCTAAAATTCTAAGCTTTCCAAATTCAAAACTTTTTTAAGTTGAAACTCTCCCAATTTTAAACCTTTCTTCAACTACACTTTCCTATTCCAACACCTTTCTTAAAATGAAACTTTTTTAATTCAAAACTTTCCTAAGTTAAAACTTTCCTAACGTAAAAACTTTCCTAAACCTAAAACTTTCCTGAGTTGAAATTTTCCTAAATCGACATCTTTCCTAAATCGAAATCTTTTCTAAGTTGAAATTTTCCTAATTCTAAAATTTTTCCATCCTAAAATGACACTTTCCTAAAGTGAACTTTCCTAATTCGAATCCTTCCTAAATCCAGTCTTTCCTAATCTTTCAAGTCCAATATTCGAGTCAAATCTTTTCTAAAATCTTTCCAAGTCAAATCCAATATTTCTTTTCTAAGTTCCTAGGTCTAGGTTTCCTAAAACCAACTCTTTCAAAACTAATCTTTTCAAATTTTCCAATCAAAGTCTAAATTTCCTACTTTTCCAATTCTAATTCCAATTCCAACTTCAACTCTTTTCCAAATCAACTCTGCTATTTTCAATCGGACTCTTGTTCGAACTACGACTGACCTGATTCCTCCAAAAGGATACGTAGGCAACCCTCATGAGTGTGGTCACCACATTTTTCAAATCTCAAATTCCACCACATTTTTCAAGTTTCTATTTCCACAAATCTATTTTCAAATCTCTATTTTCAATTTCTAAAACTTTCCAATTTCAAATCTATCTTTTCAAATCTCTTTTAAATCAAATCAATTTCTTCTCAAATCTATTTTTCAATTCTCTTTTCTTACACTTGCATATCATGTATCATGTTGATTTCTTTTCAAAATTTCTTTTTCAAAGTGGATAATTGTTAGTTGAAGACTCTTATAGGTGAATCTAGGGTAGATTGACATATAGGTACCGAAACAGCGGGATAGGGTGATGGCTTAGTGTGACTTCCCTACATGTAATCAACCTCCGAACCTAGATCGCTATTTTTGAAAGACCAAAAACGGAGTTATTTTTTAAAAAGGGCTAAATGTTTTCCAAAGGTTGCCAAACAACCTATTTTTCTTAAAAACCCTCTCTTGAGGTGACATTTTCAAAACCTTTTTCAAAAACCCTAAGTGTAGTCTTTGGATTATTCTTAGTTTTTAGGTGACCTAACTCACCTTAATCAAGTTAGGTGGCGACTCCAAACTTTTTTCAAAAACCCTTTATTCAAATCTATTTTCAATTCAAACATAGTTGCACTCATTCTTTTAGGAAGGTGAGTTCTAACGAGAGAGTACAGTGTTTTTCCCGCTTGTGTGTGTATTCATCGAGTGCGAAAAATCTGGGCGCGATATAGGAGTGGCGCCAGCCAATTAGGAAAGCTTTAAGGTCGGCAAGCAATGTATCTTGAGAAGATTTAAGCGCCTGTACTAGTGACTACCATGTAATTTTTAGCCTGACTTCACTAGAAGCGACTCCGGAAGGTCCGGGAAGAATTTAAGGGACTGAGAATGGCCCCGAAGGCCGAAAAAGAACAGAAACACTTGAAACAATGTCCCGGAGGTAGTGGATTTGAAAAAGGATGACAAGATTTGTCGGAAGGGTTGGCCGGGCCTTCAGGGGCAAAACGGTCAATCGGGTCGGGAAGCTGCCGAGACGGACTCGAAATGTCTTGGAAGAAGACTCGAGATTTGAAAACATTATTTAGAATGTTCCCAAAGGCTACTGGCTTGATATCCACAGCCGGTGTGGTCTGAAAGGGCGACCGGCCCACTAGGGGCAAAATGGTCATTTTGCACCGGGTTTACCGGAACTGACTCGGAATGATTTGAAAAGATAAAGAAAGGTTGAGAATGCTATAAAAAGCAATCTCAAGAGATTAACGGTTTGATACCCAGAGCCGGTGTGGCTAGAAAAAAGGCGACCGGCCCACCAGAGGCAAAACGGTCATTTTGCACGGGGTTTACCGAAACTGGCTCGGAATGATTCGAAAAGATAAAGAAAGGTTGAGAATGCTATAAAAAGCAATCTCAGTAGATTACCGGTTTGATACTCAGAGCCGGTGTGGCTAGAAAGGTTGAGAACACTATAAGAAGCATTCTCGGGAGGTTACCGATTTGATACCCAGAGCTGGTGTGGTCCTCGGGGCATTCGAATGCCTAGGGACAAAATGGTCATTTTGATTGAAAAGTCTCGGAACTGGCCTAAAACTGACTAGAAGGCACCTAATCATACTGGATTGCTTTTAAGACAATCTTAGAAAGTTAGACTTACCGTTCTGAGAACTCAGGTGTGTTCTCGAGAAACGTGCCGAAAAAAGGCCTAAGGGACAGTTTGGTCATTTTTCACCGAAGTGAGCTAGTAGGCACCAGTGTTGACCTAGGTTTCAAGTGTTTCCGCCACTTTGACGGCGGTCTCGTGATACAGGGGTTCGTTGGCAATTCCCTATATCAACCTGTTTGCAAGTATTTCTGCTACTCTGACGGTTCGCGATCATTCTCGAGATTACCTGATCTTGCGAAGCTGCTAAAGGGACTTAACGCCTGAGAAGTCAACTTTCTCAAAAGGCGTGCCTGAAACGGACATTTCTACATTGGCGAGGTAGCAGGCACCAAAGGTGGATCGTTCTACCATCTAGGAGACTTGGGGTCTCGTCTCGGTCGACAGGTTGAAAGGGGACTTACCGTCTTTGGAAAGACATGCCTATTAGAATTTGGAAAGGGGACTTACCGTATTCGGAAAGACGTGCCTGATTGGGTAGATTTACCGTATCGAGGAATTAACTGTCTCGAGAGAGGGATTGGAATTGGAATTGGAAAAAGACTTGGAAAGGGGTCTTACTGTCTTCAGAAAGACGTGTCTGATGGAATTGGAAGGGACAATGCCCCTAAGGGCATTTTGGTCATTTTGCCTATATTTGGGCTTGGTGGGCCCACAAAGTGATGGATAGACAGGATTTAGACTTAAAGAGTTGATTTCAATTGGAATACGCCCATATTGACTTGAGTACAAGTCTGGACGGACCGTAGACTGCCGAACGGTCAAAAATGGGATGCTTACACTTAGAATAGCCACAGGTATGTGGATAGCATAATAATAGTAAATAAGTGGTTTTTAGAAGACCCTCTACTTGTCCTTGCTTCAACTTTTCGCATTCTTTATCGTGGGAGATGGAAGAGAGGAAAGAAGACATGAAATAAAAGAGAAGTTAATGCCTTAATTTGAAAGTTTTTTTGCAATGAATGTCTTAGGGGTGCCCGTAATTTGAGAGGGTTAAGTATGATGCTTGAGCTCACATATGGAGATAGGGGTTTGCCCTCATATGCAAATACCATACCTGTGCTGGTAGTAATTCATTTATTCATACATTCATTTGATGAAAGCAAGAAAGATATTGTCATTGCATTGGATTTTTACACATGGAATTGAAAGTACATTTAAAGTGGAAGGGGGAACACTTTTCACAGAACTTTTTGCCTATCTACTTTTACATTTGAAATCCTAAACTATTCTTGAGTTTTCAGATTCGCTTTCTCTGATAGAGGTCAGTGAGAGACATTTCTTTCAAATTGTCCTTTATCTTTTTGGCAGCCCTATCTTTGTAAGTAGAGAGGGATTAGGCCCCCTCTTTATGAGATGATCTCAATGCATTGCATGAGCCTCTAGGGTCATTTTGTACCTGTAAACACCCTATTTTTGCCAGCTTGGCAATCTCCGGCCTGATCAAACTCCCTTTCAAAACTTCGTAAGCACATTCAAGCCTAAATCAACTTTCAAACCCCTATCTAGTCAGTCAACTACTTCTCGGGCCCGCTGGGCCCAATGGAAGCCTAATAATCAAACCTACCCATTGGGTCTCTAAGCACGTTTCGAGAAAGCTCAAAATCCCTCAAAACAATAAGTCCACCCTTCCAAAATGTTACTAAACTATTGAGCGTCCCTCGCATGCCATTTGGTCCAATTCCAATCCTATGCCGGTTGACTCTAGTCAAAATGACCGTTCTGCCCCTAAACACCTCAACACTCCACAAACCCCACCGAGAGGTAAAAACTCTCCTGAAAACATCACTGAACGATTCGTTACACTTAACATGACATTTTTTATCCATTCCTGACCATTCCTAGCCCAAACCAGCCAAAATGACCATTTTGCCCATGACAATCCAAATGCGCCCCAAAACAACACAGATCCTAGGGTTTCGAACAAAAATACACCCTTGTTTAACCCGAGAAGGACCCTATGACGCTAAATACTCACGACTCGATAAAAGTTCCTTGGAGCGTCTTTGCCTAAATTGTCTCTTCTCCCCGATTCCCTGGTTATAACACATCGTCAAACGACTTGAGAAAAGTGTAAATCAGAGAATTCCTGAAAGTTCATCCGTAGATCTTTCCATCAGTACGGCTCGATAGGATAGATTGCTCCCCGAAGCCCTTCATCGTATGGCTCAAAAACTACAACTTTCAGTAACCCTTGAAGCGTCTCACAAACGCTCTGCCAAGGTTGACTTTTTCTTCGATTTCCTGATTGTAATGCACAGTCAAACGACTTGAGAAATGCATAAATTTGAGAATTCCTGAAAGTATTTCCAAAGTACTTTTTATCGGTACGGTCCGATTGAAAAGATCGCTTCTCGAAGGCCTCGATTGCACGACATGAAAATTGCTTCTTTCAAACACCCTTGGAGCGTATCACAGACGCTCCATAAAGATGTCCTTTTATGCATGCTTCCTGAGATGATATCCCATGCCCCCGAACATAATTCAAACTTTCCAAAAATATGAAAGTTCACGAGAAACCCTAGGAGAACACCATGGGTGCAACCGATTCCCTCAAAACCTTCCTAATTGGCTTAATTATCGAGACAAAGTTTGGACGAACTTTCCCGATGATGGAGTGTATGCTACGTGCGTTTAAATTTTTATCAGATTGACCAAATTTCGATCAACAATCGAGATTTAACCAGTACACAGGGTGCCACATGTCATTCTACTAATGAAACAGTACCTGCGCATGTCCTATATGCGCCAGGTCAAATTTTGGCCAAGCGTATGTAGCACATGCGCCAGGTCTGTTCTAGATTGCTTACAAATACTAGAACCCCCCCTTTGCATATTCCATCTTTGAAATTGATGCGAAGCTCTGCTGAAACCACTCTAGAACCTCGAATCCTTACATATATTCCACCCCCTTCAACACTGAGGCTAGATTCTACCTCTCTCAAGCCTATACACTTCACCTATAAGGCCTTATACACCATTACACACTCCATTCCAGCCCCTTAAGTCTTCTTGAAGTCATTTAAGCTCCAATCAAGACATCCATTGAAGACTACATGTGTTGAAGGAAAAATGTGGTATTCCTTTTACATTTGTGTCTTCCCCCATTCTTCTCTTCTCCTCCTAGCTTACTTAGGCTATTCTTTATTTTAATCTCCATCTACAATCCCCTATTCTTGCATGCTTGAGCCAAGAGGGCTCTTAGATCATGCCTAGAGGAAAGCAAGTGAGAGCCACCATATAGGAGAACCTCTCACTAGCCTACTTTGAGATGGTATGGCATAGGAGCCCCTTGTTTATGTGGTGTAGCCTAAAAGCTTTGTATGTGATCATGACCACTTGCATATTTCTATTTTGATCATGTCTTGTATGCTTGGCTTCATTTTTATGCTTGTTTCCATGTTCTATAATGCTTACATTACTCTTAAGCTCCGTGTCATTTCCAAGCTCTATATTTCTTTCAAAAATTGTTCTAATAGTTGGCTCTTTGAAGCTTAAGATGGGACTTTAGAAATTATGCCTTAGAAAATCCCCTACTAATCCCTTGACTCTCACTTTGGCATCATGGCATTTTAACTTGCATAAGGGTTACTTTCCAATTCTCTAATTTTTAAGATTTCCATTCTTTTAAGTGTAGTGGTTAGAATAGCCCCATGGAACTCTCTCTTGAGTGGTCTACCTTTTGTTTGGCCATATGAACCCTCTCTTGATAGAATGGTTCCCTTTAAAAATGGTTTTCAAAATCCTTCTCCAAAGATAATTTTTAAAAATGCATTCTCTCCATCTTTGTACTAAAAATGGTGCCTTAAAAAGTTGTCATCACCATGTTGATTTTGTTGGACCCCTTACACTCTTGTCAAAATTATGGTTATAATGGCCATGAGGAAAGCTTCCTTGGAATGGTCTCCAAACACCAACCGTATAAACCATACTCTTGGCTAGAGTCAAAATTTTCATGGAAATAATCTTCAAAAAGGTTATTCACCAAAGTCCATTACATAACATGTTTTGTTTTTCAAAGCTTTTTCCAAAAGTGCATTAAAACCAACTTTCAAAACCATCTTCTAATTCAACCCTAGGTTAACTTGACCCTAGTTGACCAAGCCCTAGGTTAACTTGACCCTAGTTGATCTAACCCTAGGTTAACTTGATCCTAGTTGACCAACCCTAGGTTAACTTGACCTTAGTTGTCCAACCCTAGGTTAACTTGACCTTAGTTGTCCAACCCTAGGTTAACTTGACCCTAGTTGTCCAACCTTAGGTTAACCTAACCCTAAGTCATCCTAACCTTAGGCTAACCCTACCCTAGTTAGTTTACCCTAGGTCACCTTAACCTTAGGTTAACCCCACCTTAGTTAGTTAACCATAGGTCATCTTAACCCTAGATTAACCTAACCCAAATTAGTCAACCTTAGGTCACCGCTGACCCTAAGCCAACCCTACCTAGGTTAGTACACTTCAAGGTTCCAACTTTTGAACCCTTTTCTAAATGATCACTCAATTTTAAACTATTCTCATAACCCATTTTTTCCAAAACCTCCTACTCTCTTGATTTCAAAACACCAACTCAATAAACTCTTCAAATGTTCTTACACTCCATCCTCAAGGCGTTTCCAAAAATGTTTTCAAAAGGTCACAAACCTAAGGTATCCCTAGCCCTCTTATGGTTAGGGATTATGAGGAAAAGTGATATATCAAGAACAACCTCTAAGGTTGTCCATATTAGGATTCCAAACTCTTAGCCATTTCCAAAAACTACTTTCAAAAACTAATTCATCAAAACGTTCTAAAGTCATGCCTCCAAGGTTTTCAAAACACGACTTCAAAAACACTTACAAATTCTCTTGAGTCATGCCAAAGCATTTTTCCAAAACTCCCTTAAGTTGATACAAAAATATTTTCAAAATACTCCACCATCTAAAATCAAGTCAAAACTTTTAAGACCGCAAAGAGTCTTCAATTTCCAAGACCATAAAGAATCTTCAATTTCCAAAGACCTCAAAGTGTCTTAAACTTTTTCAAAGATCTCAAAGTGTCTTAAACTTTTTCAAAGACCCCAAAATGTCTTCAAACCTTCCAAAGGCCCTAATGCGCCTATTTTACATTAGGCTCTTGCCCGAACTACGAATGACCTGATTCTCACCAAATGAGATACGTAGGCAACTTAAAATAGTGCGGTCATAACTTTTATTTCAATTTCAATCCCTTTTTCAAAAATTTCAATCAATTCAAAGTTTCTATTTCAAACTTTTTTAAAACCCATATATTTTCTAACTTCTTCCAAAAACTTGCATCATGCATCATCCATTTGAAAAGTGATGATTAAACCCCATTTTCAAAGTTCTGAAGTAGATATTAACTGGACAATGGTAAACGGTTATTCTAGTGAGTGAACAAAGGGTGATTAGATATGTAGGTACCGAAAGGGCAACGTAGGGTGATGATCTTAGGATATTTTCCCTACACGTAACCAACCCTTGAACTATAGATTTCTGTTTTCGAAAGACCGAAATAGAGTTATTTTCAAAAAGGGCTTAAATCTTTCCAAAGGTTGCCAAACAACCCATTTTATTAAAAACACTTTCTTTAGGGGAGTTTTCAAAATCTTTTTTAAAAACCCTAAGTTTAATCTTCGGACTAGCACTTCGTTTTAGGTGACCTAACTCACCTTAATCAAGTTAGGTGGCGACTCCTATTTTTTTGAAAAGCCCTTAGTCAGACCAATTTTCAAACCTAGTCGCACTTGTCCTTCTAGGAAGACGAGTTCTAGTGATAGAGTTATGTGCTTTTGGTCTCAGAGCCGAAAGGACCTTGGACACCCAAAAACCGGGACGCGACAATACCCTTAGGAATTTAGGTAGGTTTTATGCAAGAGAGAGTGACCATAGTATCACTCTCTATGGGTTAATCATATACATAAGAATGCAATAACTTAAGTTACTTTGTAGCTGTCATCTCGAAATGAACAATTGAATGCATGTATATGTATGTAAGAGTATAGGGAGAGAGAGTGCATTAATAAAGTAATATGCATGCATGAACGTTACACAAGCATTATAACAACAAGAATAGATAAGAATAAAGGAAAGTAAAGCTGCCACCCTTTCCTCCATGGTTTTAAAATTGGCATGCGTATCTTAAATCCAGCAGAAGTTCGGCTATACATAGGTTTCTACATGAGCATGAGGTTGAGGGTTTACTAACGCTCCCTAAGAAGACTCGGTTCCCTGATCTTCAAACCTAGGCTCACTCTCCAAGGTGGTGCCATTATCGGTTAGGGATTTGAGCGGGGGAACCATTAAGAGGCCGTAGGCTAAGATATTAACACAGCATCAGCCCACAACCAATATTCCATTCTTTCTTCTTACTAGAAGGGACATAACCAGGTAGAGAATGCAAATATACATACAAGTGCACGTGCAGTGTGTGTGTGACATTTTAAAAAATGAAGAAAAGGGTCTAATAACTCTCATTCATCCTGTCCATTCCATCCTGTCATTCATGACAATTTATGAAGACAATAAAAATAAATGTGAATATGGTCCACCTACAAAATAAAATGCAAAAGGTCAATACTTTTATGACAAACTTAATGCAAGATAGAATTGAGTGTAAGTGATGGCATGTTTTTAAAAACAACTTTGAAAAGTTTAATTTTGAAAATTTTGAAGTGGATAGAAATGGACTAATTAATGACGGATTCTAGATGAGTAAAAGGTGAAGAGACATAATAATGACCTAGCCCACTAAGCGTCCCCAGATGTCGCGTCATGATTTTTCGCACTCAAAATGATATATGAGAAACACACAGTACTCTCTCGTTAGAACTCATCCTCCTAAAAGGACGACTGCGATTAGGTTTAAATCAAAAATTGATTTGAATAAGGGCTTTTGAAACTTTGTTAAAATGAGTTAGGTCACCTAAAACTAAATCCAATCCGAAGAGTAAACTTAGGGTTTTTGAAAAATTTTTGAAAAACTTACTCAAAAGAGGGTTTTTTTTTTTTTTTTGGTTGAGAAAACAGATTGTTTAAGAACCCTTTGAAAGATTTAAGTCCTTTTTTGAAAATAACTCCATTTTAGTTTTGCGAAAATAGTGATTCTAGGTTTGGAGGTTGGTTATGTGTAGAAAGATGCATTAGGCTATCACTCTATCCGGCCCTTGAGATACCTACATGTTTTTTCACCCTAAGTTCACTCATTTAGAATCTTCAGTTATCTAATGTCCATTTATATCTACTTTAAGAATTTTAGAAAGAGATTTGTGTCATCACTTTATGGATGATGTGATGCATGATATGCAAGTGCATAAAAAGACTTTGAAAATAAATTTTGGAAAAGGGAATTGAAATTTTGAAAAAGGTTGTGACTGCACCCATGAGAGTTACCTACATATCCTTTTACTGGGAATCAGGTCAGTCGTAGTTCAGACTCGGGGTCCGACTGAAAATAGACATTTTGAGGTCTTGTTTGATTTGAAAAGTCACTTTGGGGCCTTTGGAAAGTTTGACTTGAAAAATGTTTAATTTGAACTTGATTTGAATATTTGAAATTGAACTTTCGTTTGAAATTGGACTTATTTTGAAAATTTTGAATTGAACTTTGAAATCATCTTAACTTGACTTGGGGTTTGAAAACTATCTTGGTTTAGACCTATGACTTCAAAAAGAATTGAAGTTTTCTTAACTTAAGGTTAGGGTTGAATTAGGGTTTTGGCCTCCTAAGGTCTAGAAAACCTAGGGTTTAAACATGCACTTAAAATAAAAAGCTTTGATTTTAGGAAAGCGAATTAGGAAATTTTCAAATTAGAAATGTTCTATTTTAGAAAAGTTTTTATTTTAAGAAAGGCTTGATTTTGGAAAGATTTGACTTAAAAAATGTTTGATTTAAGAAAGGTTTGAATTTAGAAAGATTAGAATTTGAAATTTGGAAAGTCGGGATTTGAAAAGATTTGACTTGAGAAACATTGAATTTGGAAAGTTGATTTTGAAAAAGGTTTAACCTAGGTTTGAGGTAACTCCTAAGAACTAGGGCTTATGCATCACATTTGAATTGGAAAGATTATATTTCAATTAAAAAAGAGAAGTTTTATTTTTAGAAAGTCTTGAAATTAGGAAGGTTTTGAAAAATGAAGGTTTTAAAATTAGAAAAGATTGACATCAGGAAAGATTTGATTTAACTGAAAATTAGAAAGTTTTAGTTTTGGAAATCTATCATTTTATGTGACTTTTCGAGTTAGAGAATCTATGATTTCATATAGAAAATGGTTTTAGAAATCTTTGATTTTGATGCAAATAAAAAGCCATGATTTTATGTGAGAAAACTAGGATTTCTAAAACATGGACTCTAGGGTTTTGAATTGGACTTTAAGACAAAGGGTTTTTGGAAAGTAAATATTTGAGAAAAACTTTTAGGAAGTGGATTTGCAAAACTATTTTAGAAAGGTTTGAATATAGATTTTGAATATCTCACTTTCCTAAAACGACTCTAATCATGAGAACACTAAAACCATTCTAGGATTGTGACTTTAAAAACAACTAGGGTTTGAAACCCTAATATAGACTTTGATGGTCTCATTGAATGTAACACTTTCCTAAAATAACCCTATTTATAGAATAGCTAGAATCATCTTAGAGTTGTGATTTCTTGAAGAAGAATTTAAGGTTTGAATCCAAATTTGGACCTTGATGGTCATATTGAATATAACTCATCCTAAAACAACCCTAACCATGGAATGGTTAGAATCATCTTAAGGTTGCGGTTTTGAAAACAATTTTGAAAGAAAAAGTTTTGAAAGCAAGTTTTGAAAGTAACTTTTAATGCAAGTTTGAAAACATACTTGAATGCATGATTATGATAGCAACAATGCAATAGGAACATTAAAATACAAGGTTAGGCTTCACCACATAACTAAGGGGGCTGGACCCACACCGTCTTAGGTGGAACTTAAAAAAAATCCCCAACAAGTTAATTCCCTCCAAGGCCTTCCGAAGCATGAACTGGGAGGTCCCTTGTTTCAAGCATGTAAGAATAGGAGGTTGAAGATGGGGATTAAAATAGAGAACAGTTCAAGTGGACTAGGAGGGAGAAGAGAGAGAGAGAGGGGGATTACATAAAAGTAAATAGAATCCTACCTTGTCTTCTTGTTAGGTTTAAAGCTTCAATAGAGAACTTTCTTGAACTTTGAGATAATCTTCAAAAACTTCCAAGTGCTGGACTTGACATTTAATGGAGCTTGAAGACTGGGGTTTGAAGTGTATAGATTAGGGTTTGAGTATATGGATTGTATGGAGGCTAGGGTTTGAAGGAAGCTTGAAAGAATTAGGGTTTTAAGGCAACTCCAAGTCTGTTTTTAAAGAGATAGAGTTTCTAGAGTTATTTCGAGAACCCAGAATACTTATAGGCAAGCAAAACAGGGCTTAGTGCCTATTGCAGTGGCACCAGCCTTTTGATAATTTTTTAAAGGCGGCAAGAAACAGATATTTGACCCTTGGGACACAAGACAGAAGATTTGAGTACCTGTGCTAATGACTACCATGCAATTTTTGGCCTAGCTTCACTAGGAGTGACTCCGAAAAGTCCAGTAATGATTCAAAAGGTTTCGAGTAGCTTGACTTGGCTGAGAATGGTCGGGAACCCCTAAAAGAGTGTTTCGGTGGTAACTGACTTGATGATCAAAGCAGGAATAGTTCAAAAGAGTGACCAGCCCACCACGTGCAAAACGGTCATTTGAACTGGGGGAACACCGGAATCAACCTGGAGTGATCCATGAGAATTCTTAAAGGTTGGAAACACTATTAAGAATGCTTCAAGGGATTTTTATTTGATACCCAGAGCCGATGCGATTAAGAAAGGTAATCGGCCCACCAAGTGCAAAACAGTCAATTCGCACCGAGTTTACCAAAATAGATTCAGAATGATCTGAAAAAAGTACTGGAAGGTTGGGAATAAGCATCCTTAGAGGGTAACCAGTTTGATACCCAGAGTCAGTGTGATTCCCAGAGGCGATCAGATGCCTAGGGGCAAAATGGTTATTTTGACCGGAAGCTCTCGAAATCGATCTAGAAGCGACTGGAAGGCACTAGAACGTGCTACATTATCATTGGGATAATCTTGGAAGTGTGGAATTACCACTTTGAGGTCTTAGATAGTTTTTTCGAGAAGAGTGCCGGTTGGGCCTAAGGGATAGTTTCGTCATGTTTTACTAGAATGGGCTAGTAGGCACTAGTGTTGACCCGAGTTTTGAGTATTTCTATCACTCTGACGGTGTGTGACGAGTTAGTTTTCAAAGGCATCTCGTCTTTTAGTAAATGTGCCACTACCAAGAGGAGTGTTCGGTTCCATGATATAAGGGGTATGTTGGCATTCCCAATGTTAACCTGTTTACGAACATTTCTATTACTCTATCAGTTATGATGTTTGTGAGTGTTTCCGTTACTCTAATGGTATACATTCATTTCAAAAGCTACCTGATCTTGGAAAGTTGTAGGATGGTCTTATCGCCTTGAGGCCTTAGTTACTTTTTTGATTGGCATGCTGAATAGCGGACATTTTACGTTAGAAGGCTAGCAGGGGCCAGAAGTGAACTGCTCTGCCATATCAGCGACTGGTGTTCTGTCCCGGTCGACGAGCGTAAAGGGATCTGTCGTTCCGTGGGGTTTTGGGAATTGATTTTGAGTAAACTCTGTTGAGACTTGTGTCATTTATTCTTCTATTTGTTTTTCTTTTCGTCTACCTATTTTCTTTTTGAACTGTATATACCATATATTGATACCTTTATCTTAATTTGACTTTCAGGATGGCAGACGTAGGTAACGACGGTTCTGAGAGAAGGTGCCAGTCTGGAAAGGGGGCCGCAAAGATTCTGTTAGTAATTCAAGCCATTCCAGGGGTAGCCGTTGATTAGCTGGCAAGGTATCTTCTAGTCAAAGTGGAAGGGAGAGTATACCCCCAATTGACCCTTTTCCTCCCGTCGAGCCGGCTTTTGAAGGAGAGATGGATGCTGAGGAGGAGGTATCAGGCCTAAGGGACCGTGTGACTGGTTATGGGAGGGACTTTTCTAGATGCAGGCAGACAGACGCTGACTTGAGGGATTTAGACGTACCGAACATTCCTTTATTAGGGGATTTTGCCTACCACCCCAGTGTATATTCTTGACAGCACTTTCCCCCTCCCTGAGTGCATACGTCCTTTAGAAGGGCTGTCCACCAGGCTTTCAGTACCATGCAGTGGGCCCTTCTAGCTTATCGTGCCTTTCTGGTAGAGATCGGGTTCGGGGCATTCATGGGATTATAAGAACTGCCTGAACCGACATTTGGTATTGGCATTGATTGAGAGATGGTTCGGTGAGACGGGTACCTTCCATTTTATGGGTTTTGAGCTGGGCCCTACTGTATTAGACTAGATATTATCACGAGGCTTTTTTTTGTCAATTGTCAAATCACCTTGTAGCTAGTCAGTAGAGCCGATGCCTGTGCTTCATTGGACATGCCGCCTCCTGACCATTCTGCCTTTCTAGTTTCTTGGGTTAGTCGAGATAAGAGTACATTTTCTATTTAGCATCCACCTGAGCAACGAGACATTATGAGATAGCGACTAGTTCTATATATTGTTTTTAGCTGCTTTTGCAACAATAATAAGTCAATTATCCCTTTCTGATTGGTGAGCGTGGTAGCTGACTTGGGAGTTTTATTAGAGCTAGATTTGGGGTCTTTCTCTTTTGGTTGCTTTCTTAATCCATGCGAGTTCGGACTTCCTCCCGCCAGGGTAGTTTGACTAGATTTTAGTCTTTTTAGTCTGGTGGAGCTACGAGTACTTGCTGGTCTGTTGTCCGAAAGTAGTAGAGGCTGATCTGTATCCCCGAGCCTTAAGATGGGCCCATGATCAGGTGGCCCATTGATCTAAGATCACTGATTTTGTGATGATACAGGCAAACTTGGAGTTGATAGAGGCGAGAAATGTGACGTGGCTGCCCTTCGTTGGATCAGTTCATTATGAGGCAGTCAGGCATCTAATCTTGATATCTCTGTCAAGGATTTCGTTTTTTAAGGATGAGTCTTGGGAGTCTTATCTAGGAGATCAGCATTGGCGTCAGTTCCACGAGGAGTTCCAGTCGACTAGGGATCCACCTAAGTGTATGTTTGGAGCTTTGGTCAGGGAGCGTCAGCTGGGTATTGGTTTTTTGCTGCCTCTAAAGATTGATTACGCCACACATTTTGGGGCTCACTCCATAGGTGCTTTCACCCGATTTGAGGTGGTGGTTGAAGGTTACGCTGTTGGCTAGGAAGTGGTTGACTTGTGACGTCTATCAGGAGGATATGTACCTCAGGCTGAGTTTGTTGCCGTGAGGGATTAGAAAGACTGGTACCAGACTGATAGGGACCGGTTCCAGATAGAGAGAGAGACCAGTTCCAGGCTGAGGTAGCTACTTTAATCGCACAGAGGTAGCAGGGTAAGTTGTCCTTTATCTTTTTTTGTTCTGGCATTGCTTAGTTGTTCATTTGCTCTACTAATTCAGGCTCTTCCTTCTTTGTAGGATACTAGTGCTTCTAGTAGTCGGCCACCTCCCCCTTGTCGTAGGCCCTGCTTTCCTTCTGCGCCATGTTCTGGTTATGCATTTTCTTTGTTAGACAGTTTATTTGTAATTTTCAAATAGAATGGACATTTATGATTCAAACAACCAAATGTATGATTTGAATAGCTAGATATATGGAAATATGCATGAACAGGGATAATGTTGGTGATGTATGTTTATTACATGCTCTAGAGATGATATTAAACTACATTAGTGACTTATATTTCTACAGGGAGCTATGTTCCATGTATGCAAAGCTCATGCTAAAATTTTTATAAAAATGCATGCACATATGAGGAATGCACCAATTAATAAAATGAATGGGGTGTTGTTAAGCTCTAAATGCTTGAAATGACAACTTTTTCCCTTTTAGGGGTTTGGTCTCTTCTTTGGCTCAACGCTACCTTAATTGGATGATATCATTTTGTATCTTTCTTATCCTTTTGATCGACTCCAACGTTTTACTCTAGGTTAATGCCTGGGATCATTTCGCTTGAACTCTCAACCCTCAGGGCTTAGTGTCATACCCCATAACCTGGTTTATGCGGATGTGGGATACATGACCGGCCAGTAGCAAGGCTACCCGAGACCGCATTACATACATTGGTTGATCACCTGTGCATACTCATTTAAAATTTGTGGAATATAAATGTTTATAACTTGAAATATAATCCGTGTCATACATGATAGAGCTTTGCCTAATCCAAGACATAATATACATAAGGACCTAATCAAGGTCGATCGAAATTGTAGCATTATATCATTACAAAACATTGGGTCCAACCCTCAACATTAATACAAAACATAGGTTCGTGGGCCGTAGCTCAAAATTCACGTATGTCCTCGCTCTAAGGCCTCCCAGATTGACTACCTGAAAATCATTTAAGAAAACGTAAGCTAATGTTTAGTGAATAACAATAATACATGAGCGAGAAAATATCATGGACTAGTAATTATATCCACCGTACGAAGATAGATAATCATTTATGCATAAGTAAATAAGCTTTTGGATGTTTAAAGCGTAGACTTGGGACTCATAGGTAACGTAAACATCATTTGAAATGTTTCAACACTCCAAAACATAGTATCATAAGAGGAGATGCAACATAACATTATTCTTGATATAACATTTCATATCTTGTTGTAAAATATGTAAACATATCATAGCTCTCAGTTCAAAACATAAGTGTGCTACAACTCAACATATGAGTTAGGCTCTTTAAGCTAGGGACGTCTCCCAACATAGATAGTTTATTTATCGTAGGACTATCGGGCTAGATTAAGGTCTTGCCACGAGAAGACCCGAGTTGACACCATACATTGGAAACTTAGCATCTCTTTCATTTAGACATTATAGTCTATGGTTTTTATTCATAACGTAAATATAACTTGCATGCATTTGAAATATGACATTTGTTATTGAACATAGCATTGATGCATTGAAAATGTGTGGAAAGCATTGCATAATATGGAGGTGAATTTAAAACATTTGGAAATTAATAGAGTTTTACTTATGGCATATCGTTACTCACCTCTCTCCGATAAAATGGGTGGTAGACAAGGTGCTCCTACACAAAATGCACATAGAAGTATGAAAATATCAATACAAGACTTCAAGGCAAAGCAACAACGTAAAAAGAGAACATAAGGTTGAGGTTTGAACATGAAAGCCGGAACGTCAACTCCTTCATTGCATCTCAAGCACTTCTCAAGGAAGAGTTCACACTCTAGGTTAATACCATTTGAAAATAGGCTTAAAGGGCTTTAATTTGGTAGGTCATGGGCCAAAAACACATTTCGGATGAAGAAGTTATGTCCCATAAAAAATGGATTAAAATTTTGGAAGAAGAATGTTATTGACAGAATTTTGGATCAATTTCAAAATTCAATATCTTAATCTATAAAGAATTAGAGTACAAACTTTATATGGATACAATGGTCTATGAATCTAATATCCAATGCTTTAAACGATGCATCAATCCAAGTTTTCTAGAGAAAGTTATGCCCATTTTACTAAACAATGTCAGGGTTGAGAAAGTGAAACCAGGGACTGGACAAAAGGGTCGACTCCTGAGGCAAAAGGGTCAACTCTTGAGTTGAAGAAATGAATCTGGGAGTCATCTGGACAAAAGGGTAGACTCCTGAGGCAAAACGAATGAATCTGGGATTATGACAATTAGGCACGAGTGAAGTTAGAAGAGAGATGTAGCTAGATAGATCTTTTACTTAAGGAGTCTTGTTTTAGGACGTAATGTAGGCAAGTTCTTGGGTTATGAATTAACAAGCCAGTTGAGTTTAGCTCTACATACCATTTGGGAGTCATCTGGACAAAAGGGTACACTCCTGAGGCAAAAGGAATGAATCTGGGAGTCATCTGGACAAAAGGGTAGACTCCTGAGGCAAAAGGAATGAATCTGGGAGTTCTCTGACGAAAGGGTCGGTTCCTGAGGCAAAAGAGTCAACTCCTGAGCTAAAAACCCATATTTCAAACTCGAAAATCCCCAAACCTCACTCAAACCAAAACCAAACTTCATCAAACATTTTCCAAACTCCTCAAATGCTTCTTGGGAATAAAGATTGACCCAAGAAGACCATAATAACTCAGAATGAAACACTTTAAACAAGTGAATCGAAGGGATATAGGGTTTTAGGAACCCAAGCCCCAACTTGCATAAGTTAGGGATTTCGATCCGAAACTTTTAAATCTTTCAATGGGGCTTACAATACTCTATATTTAACCAATTTGGAACTCAAAAGAGTCACCCACAACAACCCAAGAATACAACCCACAAAGATAGATACATACACATATACAATTGTAGAAGAAAATAGAACCTTACCTTTCTTCAAGCTTGGTTAAGTCTTCTATTGGCTTCAAACTCTTCCTTTAAGCTTCTTCCTCCTTTTTCTCTTCTCCTCTTCTCCTTGTCTTCCCTCTCAACCGGTTGAAATGTGTGAGTTGTGCGTACATAAGTGTATATAAGATGATACACATGGGAATAATCCCATGTGTCTCACCCTATAGGCTTAAGTTACAACATAAGCTCTCATTGGTCATTTTTGACCCAAAAGAAGAAATAATTAACATTAAACATTGCACACACTAGAAATTCTCATTAATATAAATAAATAGAGGTTTGGGATATGACAATTAGGCAACGACTTACTTGAACTTTAGAAGAGCGATGAGTAGCTGATCTTTTAATCTAAGGAGGCTTTGTTTTAGGACCGTAATGTAGGCTAAGTTATGGGGTTTTGAATTAACGGGATATGCAGGCTCAAATTTGATGTTGCTTTCAGTAGAGTTTAGATCCATACCATCCTTGGTTGGTCTTCCAGTGGGGTTTTGGTCCCTTTCTATCCTTCCTTTGCCTTAGCAACACGTCTGGCTCATTTGGATCAAGCAATTCCTTTTCAATTAGAGTGGACTTTAATACGGTTGTAATGTGGGCCACAGTTTTGGGTTTTTGTAAGAAATGGTGAAGGCTCGAATCTATTGCTTCTACTGAGCTTCTTTATCGCCTAGGTTCACCTTTAGACTTTCGTTCTTGCCTTTACTATTTGCTCTTCAAGATGAAATGACCTCCCCTTTTTTTTGTAGGACAGCTTGCCCCTTGATAACTCTTTCTTTTTGCTTTTCCTCTTCTTTCTTTTTGTGAGGTGGATACTTTTAGACTTCCTTTCTTTTAGATTCTTTTTCTTCTTAGTGTTCCATTCTAACCCATTGTGGGATGTGATCCCAAAGTCGGGGTTTTCTTGAAAGGAGCATAACAGGCTCAACGGGTTTGACAATAGTTGCTTTTGACTGTATGGGAAATGAAATGAGAGCCCTCTTCATTTTGAACCAGATTGCTTGATTCATAGAGCCTTCATGTTATTTTAGCTAGATGGAAGACAAGTGACATTCTTTGTTGAGTCCTCAGCTATCTATCTGTCCTAGTGTAGAGGAATGGTTTTAGATCAGGGTTGATAAGGAATCTTTCACTTTTTGCGAGGCACTAATGGGTTAAGCAAAAAGATTTTTTTTTTTTGAAAAATGAAAGATGGCTCCTTTGCCTATTGATAATCTGGCTACCCATCGCTTAGCTTATGTGTCCTGTAAGTGTTGCTTTTGGATGGTTTTCTCACTCATCCTTATCCTCTCTCTTTTTGAAAAGTTAATTATTCGGCGAGTGGTTAATTCATGCTATCACACCCTGCAAGTCAGGTCTTCCATAAGATGACACAAACCCCTTGTTTAGGAAACATTCACCATTCATAAAAATATAAGACAATAGCAATTTACTAAAAATCTAACTTTTTATTATTTCAATGAAAAGCATGAAGTTCTTATGGAAATGTAGACATAAATTTAAAGATAAAAATTAGAAGGGATAAAAAGAAAGTGGGTGAAAACACCCCTCTCTTATACGCTTTTGAAGAGAATCCTTTCAGTTCGGCCTTGAAATGATACCCACATCCTCGATACTCCATCCATTATTGAGATCTTTGGGCGAAACAAGGTAAGTAGGGGCTACTTTTACGGCTCTAGGTGTGTTGACAGTGACGCTGCAGTTGTTGGCTTCATTAATCTCCTTGTTTTCCTTTGTTACCTCCTCAGCTTCTCTGAGAAACAGGTTAGCCAGCTCACCTTCCTCCAGCTCAAATGGCTCCGCTAGGGCTTTTGGCTCTTCCAATTCCTTGCCCATGTCTTCGTAGTGGAACTCAGTTGTGGACCAGGAGTTCTCTGATAGGTGGCGCTCAGCTTCAGCATACCTAGGATGTAGGAACTCATTAGCCCAACCATCAGTGGTCATGTCTCCAGTGGGAATCTCCTCCACAGGTGCAGACTCTTCAACAAGCCATTTAGAAGGATCATGTAATTCATTGGGATTATAGAAATAGATTGGGCATGGTGGCAATTCTTCTTCCCAATCGCTCCCCTCATCAGTCTCCTAATCCCCATCGTAATCTTCAACCATGATCACGTCCAGTTCACCCTCTTCTTCTGTTTCCTTTAGTATCAAGTTGACGGTGTGGTCTAGTAGAGAATTTATGATTACATTAGGAGCCGGAGGAGGATTCACTGATTGTATGTCAATGGCCTTGTTGTCTATCAAATCTTAAATCTTGTGCTTGAGGGAGAAGCAACTTTCAGTGTCATGTCCTTAGCCGCCCGAATGATACTCGCAAGTGAGGGCAACATTGAAGGTTGGAGGTAATAGGCTTTATAATAGACGGGCTGGTATGAGCTTTAGGATGTTGTTCTTTGAAAGGTTATGGTAGGCCTCGGTTTGGGTGCAAGCTAAGGTATCGAAGGTACGGATACGTTGGGCCAACCTATTAAAGTTAGGTCGTGCCCCAGTAGGGCCAAAGTTAGGTGCTTGTGCGGGTATAGTTAGAGTGAGTATGGGTAAGATAAGATGCTACTGAAGTGATGGACAGTATTGTGATGGTCGAATGGGCAAGATGGCGGACACCTAACTCTCCTTCTTGATTACTCCCCTTGCAGTAGCCACCTTTTTGGCTATGTTCATAGAACTTTCTCCGGTTTTTGCATAAGGATCTATAATACTTCCCGTCTTAAGACCATTCTCTATCATCTCCCCTTGCATGATGAGCTCGGAATAGCTTTTCCCCACGCTTGTGCAAAGATTTTCATAGTATATGCCTTGAAACATATTTACAAATAGTTGCACATACTCTTTCTCTTTCAAAGGGGGATTGACTTGTGCAGCTGCTTCTCTCCATCTAAGGGCATATCTCTTGAAGTTTTTTTTCTCTCCCTTACTCATTGTCATCAAGGAGCACTTGTCAGAAGTGAGGTTAATGTTGTGACGATATTGGGCTTTGAATGTATTGACTAGTTCGATCCAAGTCATGATCTTTCTTAGGTCGAGTCAGGCTAACCATTACAGGGAAGATTCAATGAGATTGCGTTGGAACAGTTACATGAGGAGCTTTGGATCATTTCTATGACTACTTAATACCCCAGCACAAAGGCGAAGGTGGGCAATAGGGTCACCGGTGCCATCTTACTTTTGAAAATCAGGCATTTTAAACTTGGCAGGTCTTGGATGGTCCGCGAAGAAGCACAACTCATCATAGGATGTAAGCCCAAAGGTGTCATGGCTATGAAAGCTTCACAGTGAGTCTTCCAACCCTTGAATTTTCAGACTGAGAGGGTCTAGGGAAGCTCTTTTTATAGCAGGCGAGAGCAGTATATTCTCCGCTTCTTCAGTGTTTACTCCCTTGGAATCCTCCTTGTTTTTTCCCATAGTGTTAGTTTGAAGCACAACCCTTGGGTTAGCAGGTTCAGAGTCATTGAGAAAACCATGGATGATGATGAGGCCAAAGCAGCATCTTTCACAGCCAGGGTTTGGATGAGCTTTTTCATCTCATCGATCTTGGTTCTCATTTCATTGACCTCTTCTCGAGAGACTGAGGATGACTTGTTAGGATTGGCAACCATTAGTATAGATCTTTGTCGAGTAATGATGGGGTCTCTAGGTGGATGCCGATATTTCTTGGGAGCAATGACGACTTTTTATGGTGTAGTTTCTGCGAAAGAAAAAGAAATAAAAAGAAAAATAAGGACACAAGCCACAAGTTAGTTTTGGGTATTTAGAGAGCTTTATGCAATGCATGCCCTAGGGATGTCCCTTATTGAGAGGGAAACTAAACATGATGCATTTGGCTCACTTTTTGGAGATAGAGAGTTTTCCCATGTATACAGATACCTTACCATCGAGTGGGAACATACATTCATTCATTCATTTACAAAAAGTAGAGGAGTACATTGAACTTTGAGTTTAAAATACAAGAGAATCGAAATACATTTTAATAAGGGGAGAGGGAACACTTTCCTTGTGACTTCCACCTATTCTACTTTTACATTTAAGATCGTAAACCACTCTTAAATCTTTAGATTCGCCTTCTCTAAGTTTGATGTTGAGGAGGTTATTGAGAGACCTTGCTGTTGAGAGACCTTGCTGTTTGTTTGCCCCTTATCTTCTTGACAATCTTATCTCCGTGAACATAGAGGGATTGGGGCCCCTTTTTATAGAATGACTTAAAATGCTTGCTATGAGTCCTTAGGTTTATATAGGAACTTTTAGAGTTTTGGTAGGTTTTATGCAAGGGAGAGTCATCTTGGCGTCACTCTCTATGGGTTGATCATATGCATGAGAATGCAGTAACTTGAGTTTCTTTGGAACTCTTGCTTTAAAATGGAATATTGAATGCATGAACACGTATGCATAAAGTATAGAGAGAGAGAATGCAATTGTAAAGTAAATATATATGCATGAACATTTATACAAGCATTATAATAGCATGAATAGACAAAGATAAAAGAAAGTAAAGCAATCGCCCTTTCCTCCATGGTTTTAAAATTAATGTGTGTGTCTTAAATCCAGTAAAGGTTTGGCTATGGATGGTTTCTACATGAGCATGAGATTGAGGGTTTACTAATGCTTCCTAAGAAGGCTCGGTTCCCAAATCTTTAAAACTAGACCCACTCCCCAAGGTGGTGCCATTATAGGTTGGTGATTCGAGCTGGGGAACCATCAACAGGCTGTAGGCTAAGAAACTGACACAACATCTGCCCATAACCAATATAACATTCCCCCTTCTAACTAGAAGGGACGTTACTAGGTAAAGAATGTAAGTATGCAAATGCAAGTGCACGTGCACGTGCAGCGTGTGTGTGGAACTTTGAAAAGCGAAGGAAAGGGCCCAACAACTCTCATCCATCATATCCATTCCATCCTATTCATTCATGACATACATGGCAGTTAATATGACATAAAATAAAAATGTGAACAAAGGTCCACTCACAAAAATAAAAATGCAAAAAAGCAGTATTTGAATGACAAACTTAACGCAAGATAGAGTGACTGAATATTCTTCGAATGCATGCTTTTGCAAATAGCTTTGAAAAGGTTGATTTTGATAAATTTGAAGTGGATAGAATTGGACAAATTAATTGAAGGTTCTAGATGAGTGAATGGTGAAAAGACATGATAATGGCTTAACCCTTTAAGCGTCCCCAGTGGAGTTGCCAGCTATCGCGCCCTAATTTTTCATACTCGAGAAAACACAAGCAAGAAAAATACGGTACTCTCTCGTTAGAACTCATTCTCCTAGAAGGACAAGTCCGACTAGGTTTGAATTTGAAATTGATTTGATTAAGGGGCTTTTGGAAAAGATTTGGAGTCGCTACCTAACTTGATTAAGGTAAGTTAGGTCACCTAAAACTAAGTGCAATCCGTAGATTAAACTTAGAGTTTTTGAAAAGATTTTGAAAAACTTTCTCAAGAGAGGGTTTTTTTGAAAAACAAGTTGTTTGGCAACTTTTGGAAGAATTTAAGCCCTTTTTGAAAATAACTCTATTTTTTGTCTTTGAAAATAGTGATTCTAGGTTCAGAGATTAGTTACGTATAGGGAAGATGCACTAGACTATCACCTCATCCCGCCCTTGCGGTATCTGTATATCTATTCACCATAGGGTCACTCATTTAGAATCTTTGATTATCCATTTTCCAACTATATCTACTATGAAAATAATTTAGAAAGAAGTATGATATGATGCATGACATGCAAATGCAAGAAAAAGATTTGATTTTGAAAATAGATTTGAAGAAAATATTTGAAACTTGAAAAAGCTTATAGAAATTAGAAACTAAAAAAAGGTTGTAAAAATTAGAGATTTGAAAAAGATTGTGACCACACCCATGAGGGTTGCTTACGTATCCCTTTGTTAGGAATTAGGCAGTCGTAATTTGAACTTGGGGTCCGATTGAAAATAGACACTTTGAGATTTTTGAAAGTTTAACTTGAAAAGGTTTGATATAAAACTTTGATTGGAAGATTAAAAATTGAACTTTGATTCGAAATTGAATATGGAATTGACTTTGATTTGAAAAGATTGGACTTTGAAGGAGAATTTGGACTTTATTTGATAAAGATTGAGTTGAGCTTCGAAAACATTTTGACTTAGATTGAAGTTTGAAAATCATCTTGGTTTAGAAAAGAGTTTTAGAAAAGTCTTTGAAAAGAGTAGAAGCTTCTAAACTTTAGGGGTAGGGTTGAACCAGGGTTTGGCCTCCTAAAGTTTAGATAACTTAAGGTTGAAGCATGCAATTGAATTAGAAAGGTTCGATTTAGACGTGAAAAGTTTGATTTTATAAAGTTGGATTTTAGGAAAGATAAGATTTAGAAAAGATTTTAAACGATTTTATTTGTTTTAGAAACACTTGACTTTAATGGTTGGAAAAGATTTGACTTGAATATTTGATTTGAAAGAATTTAGAAAGTTAGGGTTTAGGAAAGATTGGATTTTGAAAAGCTTTAAATTAGGAAAGTTTTAAAATAGGGAAGTTCTAGTTTAGGAAATTGCCAAATTAAGAAAGTTTCATTTTATGAAAGTTTCCATTTTAGGAAAGAGTTGATTTTGGAAAGATTTTGAATTTGGAAAGATCCATTTAAGAAAGGTTTGAACTTAGAAAGATTTGAAAGTTTGAAATTTGAAAAGTTTTAGAATTTGGAACGAATTGATAAGTTGAATTTAGAAAGTTGAGTTGACAAAGATTTGGAAGTTTGAAATTAAGAAAGGTTTGAAAGTTTGAATTTAAAAAATATTGAAATTGAGAAAGATTAGAATTAGAAAAGACTTGATAGTTTGAAATTTAGAAAGTCGGGATTTGGAAAGATTAAAATTTAGGAAAGATTTGATTTCTATTTCCTAAAGTGGAAGATTGGATTTTATTTTCAAAAATAGATGATTTGATTTTGTTTCCAAAATTGGAGAATTTGAGTTGGTTTTTTAAATTAAAAGATTTGATTAGACATGAAATTGGAAAAGTTGAGTTTTGAAAATCTATGATTTAGGGCAAAACAGAAAGTCATGATTTTAAGAAAGAAATCAGGGTTTCCTAATCATGGATTCTAGGGTTTAACTTGGACTTCAAGACAAAGAGTTTTTGGAAAGTAGATCTTTGAAAAGAGTTTTTAGGAAGTAGATTTGCAAAACAATTTGAACAAAGGTTTGATTATGGACTTTTGCAAGTTTCTTGAATATCTCACTTTCGTAAAACAATTCTAACCATGGGAAAATTAAAATCATTATAGGATTGTGATTTTGACAACAACTAGGATTTGTAATATGGACAATAATGATCACATTGAATGTAGCATTTTCCTAAAACAACCTTAACCATGGAATGACTAGAATCATCTAAAGATAGTGGTTTTGATAAAAACAATTTAGGGTTTACACCCAAAATTTGGACTTTGATAGTCACATTGAATGTAACACTTTTCTAAAATAACTCTAACCATAGATTGGCTAGAATCAATTTAGAATTGTGATTTTGAAACAAATTTGAAAAAAGAGATTTTGAATACAAGTTTTGAAAGAGAACTTTGATGCGAGTTTGAAAACAACTTTAAATGTAATTTTGAATGCAATGCATGAACATAATAACTACAATGCAATAGAGTCGAGAACATACAAGGCTAAGCTTCACCATATAATTAAGGGGGCCAAACTTACACCATCAAAGGTTGAACTAGAAGAAAGCCCCCAGCACAGTGATCTTCAACAGTCCTTCCTAGGCATGAATCGGGAAGTCCCTTGTTTTAAGCATACAAGAAGAGGAGGTAGAAGATGTTGATTAAAATAAGAAAACCCAAGTGGGTTCAGAAGGAGAAGAGAGGGGGGATTACATAAAAGTAAATAAAAAACTAGCCTCGTATTCTTCTTGCTTTAATTGCTTGATTTACTTTGCTTGACTTGAACCTTGAGAGCTTTGAAGTTGCAGTACTTGAGTCTTCAATGGATTTTTGGAGGCTTGTATTTGAGTGTATAAGGTGTATAGAGGTTAGGGTTTAAGTGTATAGAGGCTAGGGCTTGAAGAGGCTTAAGAGAATCAGGATTTGGAGAGACTTTGAGCTCGGTTTTCAGAGAGACAAAGTTTCTGGACTGAATTTGCAGACCCTTTTTATGCAAGGGGAGGGTCTGTATTTATAGGCAACTAAAATGACCGTGGCACCTGTTGCAGTGACGCTAGTGCAACAATTACATTGGTGCCACTCTTAGTGGCGCCAGGCCATTTATTGGCTTGGCACCACCAGCCACTTAGGAAAGTTTCTAGGGTGGCAAGAAATGTATCTTTTGACCCTTAGGACGCAAAACAAAAGATTTGGGCACCTGTCCTAGTAACTACTATGTAATTTTTGGCTTGGCTCCACTAGGAGTGACTTTGGAAGGTCCGAGAATGATCCAAAAGGTCGAGGATTGACAGGAACCCTTGAAAAAGTATCCCAGAGGTAATAAGCTTGAGAAACAATGCCAGAATATTTAAAAAAATTGACTGGCCTACTAGGGGCAAAACGATCAATTAAATCGAGAAAACACTAGAATAGACTCGAAGTGAACCGTGAGAAAGCTTGAAGGTTGGAAACACTATTAAGAGTGTTCCAACGGGTTGTCAATTTCATACCCAAAGCTGGTGTGGTTGGAAAAAACAACCGGCCCACTAGGGGTAAAACGATCATTTTGCACTGGGCTTATCGGAATAGACTTGGAATGATCCGGAAAGGTGTGAGAATGTTGAGAATACTATTAGAAGCATCCTTGGACGATAACCGGTTTGATACCCAGAGCCGGTGTGGTTCTTGGAGGCAATCGGATGCCTAGAGGCAAAATGGTCATTTTGACTGGATGGTCTTGAAATTGATCTAGAATCGACTGGAAGGCACTTGAACATGCCGGATTATCTATGGGATAATTTTGGAAGGGTGAACTTATCGCTCTGATTACCTAGGTACTTTCTCGACAAGCGTGCCGAAAGAGTCAAAAGGGGTAGTTTAGTTATTTTTCACTGGAGTGGGCTAGTAGGCACTAGTGCTGACATGAGTTTTGAATGTTTCCGTCACTTTGATGGTGTGTGACGAGTTGGTTTCCAAAGGTATCCCATCCTTCAGTAAACGTGTCACGGCTAAGAGGCGTGTTTGGTCCCTTGACAAAGGAGTTTTGTTGGCAATTCCCAATGTCGACCTGTTTGCAAGTATTTTCGCCACTCTAACAGTTGCAATGTTTGTGAGTGTTTTTATCATTCTAACGGTGTGCGTTCATTTCGAAGACTGCCTGATCTTAGAAAGCTGTTGGATGGACTTATCGTTTGAAGGATCAACTTTCTCAAAAGACGTGCAGGATAACGGACAATCTACATTGGCAAGCTAGCAGGCACTAGAAGTAAACCGTTCTACCATCTCAGGGACTGAGATTCCGTCCCAGTTGACAGATTTGAAGGGAATTACTGTTTCGAGGAATTTTTCTAGATAAATGTGTTGGACTGGATGGGCTTACCTTTTGAGGGACCAGCTTTCTCGAAAGATGTGCCGATTTGAGTTTGACTGGTATGTATTAGAATTGAAACTGGAATTGAAGTTAAAATAAGGACTTACCATCTTTAAGAAAATGTGCTAACTGGAATTGGATCGAGCAATGCCGCAAGGGCATTTTAGTCATTTTGCCTCTATTGGGCTCGACTGGCCCGTGAAGCGTTGATTGACTAGATTGAGACTGAAAAACTGGTTTGGACTTGAATGTGTTTATGTCGATTTGAATGTGAGTCTGGTCAGGCCGGAGATTGCCGAGCAAGCAAAAATAGGGTGCTTACAATGAATAAGTCCCCGATCTTTTCACCGTGTGAGCCCTTATTGATAATTTTTCAGTGATCAAATGTTATTGTACCCTTTATTGTGATTTTAGACTATGCCATGAGGTGAAAGGTTTAACACAACTACTTTAGCATGAAATCTTATAGTCATGATTTATTCAACCTTCCAGACATTACTAGGAAAGTGGTTAGTCCTAATCCGAGGGGCATAAGAGTAAATGAAGGATTATCTTGTACATCAGGCATGTATTCATAGCGCACAACTTACTTTCGCTTTTCGCATGATTCATTTGTTGTATGATCTTACATTGTAATGTTTGGATGATTGGGAGATTGATGTTGTTCTTATGTATACCCATGTGCGAGTGGGAGATGTTGGTATATGGGCTGGCTTGGGCTCCCATGGGCATACCCCAACCCATAACTAGTGGGTGGTTAGCCCCACTTGCCATGATGCCCACTAACTGGGAAGTTGTAATTTCCCTAGGAAGTTACAACTCCCAGACATGTATATACATATATTTTGAGATTTAGAGTCTAAGAAGGCATGTGACACTATTTTGGGTTCTCTATGTTGGCTTTATGGGGGTCAACAATCATCCTTTGACTCAGTTGGGTCTTGTAAGGAATCCACATGGAATACGTGACTGGCCAACTTATGGCGCTTACATAGCGCAAACCCTTATGCCCACCTGCCACTTAGTGCGGGGCTCTACACTGCTAAAGTATAAGGAAATAAAGTTGCGCATTGACTAACAATAATTGCTTTTGGTGTAGTGGTAAGTGCTTGATTCCAAACCTAGCATCAGAGCGAGGTCACGGGTTCAAGTCCCAAGGTCGTTGCTGGGGGGAGATTGTTGGCTTTATGGGGGTCAACAATCGACCTTTGACTCAGTTGGGTCTTATGGGGGACGTAATAACTCATCCATGGTAAGCGCTTGGATTAAAAGATATGGGCAGAATATTATGATTGTATCATAAGATATAGTTTCATCGAATTTTCAATCTTAGAAGAAAAGTATGTTCTCTAATTTCTTTCTTGAATCAAGTTTCCTTAAAACATGATTATTAAGGATTTAGATATTACTTTCCAAGTCTTGATCTTTCTTTCAAGTGCTTTATAATCCTACAAAACTTTATTACATCAACTAGACCAAGAATTAAAAGCATTGAATATATTTAATCAAGAAAACATTTATAAATCAAAGTAAGTTATCATCAAAACCATATATAAAATTCCATGTGAATAAACTTGGGGCTAACAATCTCTCCCTTTTTTATGATGACAACCTTTGATTGATTTACCTCATCAAACACTTCAAGTAAAATAAATGTTTTCATATATATATATATATATATATATTATGTTCAAGAGAGTAGTAGAAAAATAGAGATAAATATAATCCAAACTCCCCCTCAACCAATGCATCTTATCTTAAACTCATTTATAAAAGAATTCAACTAAAAACTCATCATATCAATCAACATATTTCTCTCACTTTGCTATTATCACAAAATAATCATATATAAAGTTAATAAAATTTCATCGAATATGAAAACATATATATTTTCTTTTTGAGATCCACAAAAATAATATATGTTTAGACATGAGAGATGTGTTTGATTCAAAACCAAACATGCTTTATAAATCACAATATTTTATATTTCTTTCACTTTCAATATTAAGAAATGCATGGAAAAAAAAACATGTAATCAAGTATATATCACAAATCAAATATAAGTAAATTCATAGGTATAACTTTCAAAATATTTCAAAGGATGTAACAAATTTTTTTAAAATAATAAAAAATAAATACACACACACATATATATTAAAATTTTCTTTTCTCTATCATATAACATCAATAGAATAACATACCTCATCTTTTTCTTTTACTATTAAGCATAGGTTGGCAACTTTATTGTCATGCTCATCTTCATTGGAGTTGCTTTCTTTACTATCACTCTAAGATATCATCACATTTTTTTTGTTTGGCCTTCTTTTTTACCTTCTTGAGCATTGGACATTTGGGTTTTATGTGGCCGGGTTTCTTGAATATATAACACATAATAGCATCGTTTTTTGAGGACACATGTTCACTTTGTCTTTTTTTTCTTAGAAACATTTTGAATTTCTTTTTGATCATGGCAAGCTCCTCATCTTCATTGCTAGTTTCTCCATCATCATAAATATCATTATTTTTAATAGATTATTTCAAAGCAAGATCTTTCTTTCTTTTCTTCTCATCTTCATCACCATTCATGGTAAGTTCATGAATCATGTGTGAACCAAATAGCTCATTCATGGTAAGCTTTATGAGGTCTTTGGCTTCTTGTATGGCGGTGACTTTTGTCTTCCAATTCTTTGGTAGACACCTAAAAATCTTTCTCACCAATTCAACATTAGTATAAGATTTACCACGAGATTTCGAAACATTTATAATATTAGTGAATTTAGTAAACATGTCAGAAATAGTTTTATCAAGATTCATTTGAAACAACTCATATTTGTGCACAAGCATTCTAATCTTGGATTCCTTAACTTGATTAGTTTTCTTGTGTATAAATTCTAATTTATTCTAAATTTCTTGAGCCAATTCACAAGTAGATATACCATTAAATTCATTTGCATCAATAGCATAATAAAGAACATTCATAACTTTAGTATTTAATTGAACACTTTTCATATGACTAGCATTCCATTCACTTTCTTCCTTAAGCACATTTTTTTTCCTTCTACAACCTTAGTTGGTATACTAGGGTCACTAACAATAACTTTCCATAACTCATAAGCAGTAGCTTAAGTATATATTTTCATTCTAACTTTTCAATAGTTATAATTTGTGCCACTGAACAATGATGGTCTATTGGTCGATTCACCTTCAGTAAGGGAAGTACTAAAAATGGTTGCCATAATTTACTTTAAGACGATTAAGTCTACTATAAGAGCCTAGGTTCTGGTACCAGTTGTTAGTCCGGGTGACAACCTAATAGAGGGGGTGAATTAGGTTTAAACAATAATTTAACAAATAATTTTAGATTTAAAAATTCTAACTAAATATTCAAACAAATATTAATCAACCAATAATATGTTGTAAATAAATGCAAGCAATTCAAACTATAAAGTAAAGGAGATAGAGAGAAGAGAATACGACACCAAGATTTATCGTGGTTCGACTTCAACTCCAAAGTCTACATCCATTCCCTAAGGCTCATTCCTTGATATTTTTCTTCATTATATCCAAACCGTAGAGATAGCCACTAGCATTTTAACCCAGGCGCTAGTCCTCCTTTAGAACTAGTTTTTTTCAGATGCTAGTCACCCGCCTTTAACTAATTTTTATACAAGTGCTACTCACATCCAAACAAGTGATCCCTCACTCCAACTAGTTTTTTATACAGATACTAGTCACACATAATCCTTAACTATTTTCTCTAGTTAATCTCTCCCTTACATGAAGAAAGAACAAAAGTATAACCATTCTTGCTTACAAACGAATTTTCTTAAAGAATAGATATGTTAATGAAACTCTCAAAATATTACAAGATAAAAGACAATTAAGCTATCAAAGACTTTGTAGGATGAATATCATTTTAAAGCATAAACTCTTGTTATTCTTGTTGTTTTTGATCGCTCCTCAAGTGTATCTCTATTTATAGATGAATATTGAAAGTTGATTTGTAGGTTCAAATGAGTTTCTACCCGTTAGAGAGCATTTAAAACAATACTTCCCATTGAGCAAGTTGCTGCCAGATTTGTTGTTAAATTTTTAATCAAATGACTTAACTTCCACCTCGATTTTGTACTTGATAACGTTCGAATTTGAAAATGGATATAACAAAAAGTTGTAGAAATGGAAGTCAGATTTTCAAAATATTAAGAATCAGGTCGATCCAATAGTCAGATCAAATGTTATGATCAAATTACTCGAACTGTCTCCCAACTAGCATATTTGAATTTTTACACCGATGCTTTTACTTCCAGCTAGATTTTAACCTTGATAACGTTCGAATTTGAAAATGGCTATAAGATAAAAGTCGTAGGCATGGAAGTTAGATTTTTTGAACCTCAAGAATCAGGTCAATCCAATGGTCAAATAAAAAATTATAATCAAAATACTCAAACTGTCTCCTAGTTAGCATATTTAATTTCTCCAGAGTTGCCTTCAATTCCACCTCGATTTTCTCCCTTATAACGTTCGAATTTGAAAATGTATATAAGAGAAAAATTGTAGAAATGAATTCATATTTTCCTAACTTCAAAAATCTGATCAATCCAATAGTTGGGTCAAAAGATATGGATAGAATACTATGACTATATCATAGGATATAGTTTCATGGATTTTTCAATCTTAGAAGAAAAATATGTCCTCTAATTTCTTCCTTGAATCAAATTTCCTTAAAACATGATTCTCAAGGATTTAGATATTACTTTTCAAGTCTTGATCTCTCTTTCAAGTGCTTTATAATCTTGCAAAACTTTATTACACCAACTAGATTAAGGGTTAAAAGTATTGAATATATTTAATTAAGAAAACATTTATAAATCAAAGTAAGTTATCATCAAAATCATATATAAAATTTCATATGAATAAACTTAGGGCTAACACTCTGTTTTCTCTCTGGAGAAAACTCTCTCTCTTTCTCTCCCAGATGCATTGACAGTGAGATAAACTCTTGAGTTGTGAATCGTGAGAGTGTTTTTGGATTTCAGAGGAAGGTTTGATTGCACTCCACCACGGATAAATTTACAGAGTCAAGTAGGAAACATGTGGAGTTCTTTTGGTTCAAGATTTCGGATCTTTCGGGCTTGCTCTTGGACACTTTTCAAGAGGTAAGCTCAGATTCTGCTTCCACTTAGTTAGTAGACTATTTCTACAGCAAGAGTAATTAATTTGTGCAATCATGCACTGTCAACAAATTCTAGCAATATATTTTGTAAAAAAATGTAAAAAAATTATTTGGCGAGGGTCATTGTAAAGCTCATGCATGATAAACAATACTTTTTAACAATTTTGCCCATTTGATTCTGTAAAAATAAATTAAAATTTGACAGTCAAAATATTTTAAAAATATTTAAGGAATCATATTGTTAAAGTGCTCTAGATCAAGTTCAATTTTTTAAGAGAATACATATGGAAAAATTACAAATTGTTAAGTCCTGCCTTTTGAAAATAAAATAAAAATACAAAAAATTTAAGTAACGGTACACATGATTTGATGCTCTTTTAACAGTACAAAAACTCAACCCTTTTTTTGTCTTCTTATAATTAGTATGCATTGTATAATGCAATAATCATTGCCATACAAATAAAAATAAAAAAGAGAAGCTCATGCATCAACCCTAATTGCTTGATGAAGGAGACCTTTTCGAACTTTTGAGTTTATTTTCTCCTCGTGGATGAACCTTCTTCAGATTTATCCTTGCTATCGGATATTCTACTGATGAGATGGTAAATGATTTGAAACATGAGTTCCTTAAGCTAAACTTTTCACCCAACAAATTAGGGGTAATTAGAACAACACTCCTGAAACTATGATTCAATATCACTAAACCTCCTTAAACTATTAAACGTGACATATTGACTTATAAAGTACAAATTTGTATCAATCAACATCTTCTATTAGCAATCCGTTAGGAAAATAGATAAAAAAAAATTATTATGTGACTTGCACATGTTTATAAAGTAGGTTTTTATATTTTAATTGATATTTTTTTATTATAATAATTGTCTAATGACTGAAATATCTCTTAGAATGACATGTAAAAATACGGACAATTCACAAGACATTTCAATCATTAGACAATTAGTACAAAAAGAGAAAAATAATTTAGGTATAAAATTCTACTTTTGTGAACAAATGCAAATACTTGACAACTTTTTATCTATTCTTCTCACATATTGCTAGTATACTGCTAACAAAAGATGAGGCATCGACTGATACAAATTAATAATTCAAGAATTAATGTATGATGTTTTAAAGTTTAAAGGGTATAGTGATATTAAATTATAATTTAGGGGCAGTTTTGTCAATACCCCCAACAAATTAAGTCTTCACCTTTCGAACCTAGGCATGACGATTTAACAACCTAGCACGTTGGTGTTGCATTATCTTTAGGGGTGTGTATGAATCCGTTAGATTTGAGTTGTAGTCAAACCCAAAATTTTTGCACCCTCACACTTTATATCAAATTTTATTTTACGAATTTTATTTTATTTATAATAATTAAAACCTTACACTTTTAATTTAGTACAATATCAACTTTATATTAATTTGTGTTAGAAAAATAAATAAAAAATTTGCATCTGACAAGCACGTGGCCTTTTTTCAAGAGAAAAGTATATAAAATCATGCCCCTTTCTTAATAATCTATAACAAATTTCTCTTAAAACACTTCAAAATCATTAGTGTAATAAATTTTGTGATGTATATAATGCAAATAGGTTTTATGTAAAAGCCCCAATTTGACTCATGCGTGATACACATAAGATTTTGGGTGAGAAAGGGATTATGGTGTACACTATTGCCTTTTAGAAAAGGTTACGTTCTTGTTTTTTTTATCCATTTTTCAAACATAAGATTGACATGGCAATAAATCAAAGTGTAAAGTCTTAATTGCTACAAATAAAAATGAAGGTCTTGAAATGAAATTTGGTGTAAAGTGCAAGCAACTAACCTTTAGTCTTATTAAACTCGAAATTGAACTAAACCGAAACATAATCATACTTAATGACTTTGAAACAAAGTTAATTAAATTATAAAATTCATAAAATTTTGTTTAAGGGGTCAGTTCTAGGGCTACTTTCAATTACACAATCATTAACCAGAGAACCAAACCAATTAGGCCAATTTTGGACCATAAATCTAACCCAATCCAACCCAACTTATAAAGAACGGGTTGGTCCAATCATGGTTTACTCAGTCGTTGATGCAGTCCTAGGAAAGGGCAACAAAAGTATTCTTGTGTGTTGCCATATGTAGTTTAAAATGATGATGAGCCAATGGGGGATGAGTTAGCCCACTTTGGTTGGAAAAGGGGCTACCCTACCTTTTCTCACCATTTCAAATCACCCTCCAATGGTTAGGCTGACCCTTAGGTTGTGTTTGGAATCCGGATTTGGTGACAGAAAAGTAAAGAAAAATGAAAAGGTGAGGGCAAAGATAACAAAATCCGGGTTCCAAACAGACTCATTTTGTTCTTTTTTTCCTTACCTTTTCCTTTTTCTTTGTTTTTCCATCGCCAAATTCGGATTCCAAACACAGCCTTAGAATAAGTATGAGTTTTCAAGTTCGATTCCTTTTCATGCTCTATATTACTAACTCATTCAAGGTTGGGGTGGTTTTGTATTATTGAAGAAATTTTGTGACTTAAAAAGGAAGATAAAGGAATGGAAAGCTTTAGGAGCTACTAAGTGGAGGGAAAAAATTTTGGCTTTGGAGAATGAGTTGAGAGATGTCGATGTCCAGTGTGAAGGCCAAGTCTCTCCATTGAGTCAGATTCAGGTAAGGAGATACTTAAGATTTAAGATTGCAAAGCTTTGTATAAAAGAGGAAGATGATAATAGACAAAAGGCTAGAATGTTGTGGTTGAAAAAAGGGGATCTCAATACTAAATACTTTCATTTGGCCATGAAAGATTTCATTTCAGAAATCAGAAATATATAAAAGATTTCATAAAGATTTCATTACAGTAATCAGATATATGAAAGATTTATGTGCAAATGCAAGGTTAGTAGAGGGGATTAATTCCTCTTTTATTGTTTTAATTCCAGAAGTGGAGATGCCTAATAGCCTGGACTGTTATAGACCCATTAGCCTAGTATCATCTCCATATAAAGTATTGGCTAAAACTTTGGTTACCAAAACGAAAGGTGATATGGGTGAAATCATTGAGAAGCAAACAGCTTTTGTTAAGGGAAGACAGATCCTGGATGATGTTCTTATAGCTAATGAAATAGTTTTTGCTTGGAAAAGATGTTATTCTCAAGCTTGATTTTCAAAAAGCTTATGATACTACTAGCTGGTCCTACTTATTGTTTATGATGGAGAAGATGAATTTTGGCCATAAATGGATATCTTGGATTAAAGAATATCTAGGATCTAGAAAGGTATCAGTGTTGGTGAATGGGTCTCCCACAAAGGAGTTTGATATGAAGAGGGGTTTGAGACAGGGGAACCCATTATCCCCTTTTCTTTTCAATATTACTACGGAAGGGCTAGATGAGCTAATGTCAAGAGCAGTTGAATTGAAGCTGATAAAAGGTACATGTCTAGGATCAAATGGGACTTAGATCACTCATCCACAGTTTACAGATGATACAATAATTTTTTGTGAAGCTGATGTGTTGGAATTACAGAATCTAAAGAGAGTTCTCAAGTGTTTTGAGCTAATATCAGGACTCAAGATAAACTACCAAAAAAGTGCAGTAAGTGGCATTGGGTGTAGTCATGAGCTCATTAAAAATGCAACTCATATTTTCAGATGTAGGATTCAGAAGTTGCCTATAAAGTACTTAGGATTAACTATGGGAGCAAATTCAAGACTGGTTAAATCATGGGAGGGTGTTATTAAGAGAGTCAAGGATAGACTTGCAATGTGGAAGAGGAAGAGTTTATCAGTAGGTGGGAGATTGACTTTAATAAAGCCTACACTGGTAAATTTGCTAGTGTATTATATGTCCCTATTCAGAATTCCTAAGGAAGTATGTAACAGGATTGAGAAAATTCAAAGGAATTTTTTGTGGGGTGATGAAATTGATAAAAGAAAAGTGTATTGCGTAGGGTGGAAAAAGGTGTCAATCAGTAAAAGAAAGGGACGCCTTGGTGTTATCCCTATTGAATCTTTAAATTCAACACTCTTAACTAAGTGGTGGTGGAGGTATGCTAATGAAAAGGATGCTCTATGGAGAAAGTTTTTGTGTCAAAGCTACATGTATGATCAAGATAGATGGATTCCAGGTAAGAGTGATGCCAAAAAGAATTCAACCATATGGTCTGATATACTAAGAATAGGAGACACTCACAAGTTAATGTTGGAGAATATGGTAATTAAAGTGGGAAATGGCAGGAGGAATAGTTTTTGGAAGGATTTATGGATTGGAGAGAATCCTTTATGCAAGGACTTTCCAAGACTATACTACTTATCAGTACAAAAAGATGCTTTTATTCATGAAATAGAAAGGGAAGGATTGTCATGGAATTTGAGTTTTAGGAGATAGCTAAGGGCATGGGAGCAGGATAAACTTAAGGAACTAGAGGAGAGGCTTCAGAACAATGTTCTGAATGATTGTGATGATAAAGTTATTTGGAAGTTGGATAAGAGTGGTCTATTTTCAGTCAATTCATGCATGGTTGATCCAAACAGTAATGTTGTATCTGATTTAAGCCTTCTATGGAAAATCAATGCCCCTCTCAAAGTCCAGATATTTGGGTGGATTGCAGTTCAGGAAAAAATCAAGTCTAAAATGATGTTACTTCAAAGAAAATGCTTCCCTCCAAATTGTGACTTACTGTGTCCTCTATGTTATGTTATTAATGAGGACTCTAACTAGTTGTTGCTAACCTACTCATATTCATGGAAATTGCGGTGTTTGATCCTAAAATGGTGGGGTTTATCATGGGTATGTTCGAATAGCCGACTGAATCATATGCAGTGTTGGCTTGATCATAAACTAAAAAATGTGGAGAAAAGTCTATAGGAGGCACTGTTCCTTACAGTAATATCGAAAATATGGAAGGCTAGAAATAACTTAGTATTCAACAGTATTGAAATATGTTGGTCTAAGTTATTAGACAATGTAATTATTAATGCAGCACAGTGGGTGAAAGCAAAGTGCCATGCTTCTTCTTTCTCAATTTCTAATGTCTTGTACTCTTTGGAGGGTGTTAAAAAACTGAAGTTCTGACACAAGGGAATGGTAGTTTGGACTGATTATGATGTGTTGATGCTACTGTATCAGTAGTTATTAGTGGATGGGGTGAAGGATGTTGTGCTGAATTATTCTAGGCTGAAAATGGCATATTTGATTCATTTGAAAGGTGGGATCTGGGATTATAAAGAGGGCTCCTTATCAGGCATGTTTTCTACTTTTCATACATTTGAAAAGGTTGAATGATCAAGTTGATGTCAGCGTGTCTTTAGTTTATGCAAATGATGATCATCTCAAGTATTTCTACTGATATCTCATAAGCTTTGGTGTGGTTTTGGTATCGTTTCTTGTTCTGTTTCTTCTTCTATGAGGGTGAGGGTGGCTGTTTCATTGGCAATGGCCAGTGTTGCCATTATCCTATCCCTTTTGTAATCAGTTTGCCTATCAATATACTTCACTTTTGTTGTTCAAAAAAAAAAAAGTAGTACCTAAAAATAATAGTGTTACTGAGGAAAGTATTTTGTACACAAAAATGCCACGTGGCCAACAGAGTTAACAACTATTTGCAATAATTTGCTGCAATTTTTGGAAACTTTAAAAGAAGTCAATGAGACAAAGATTTGCCCATTGAACTATTTAAAATGCCCAATATGAAAATTATTTGGAAAACCTAAATGATACAAGGATGATTTGGTGGATAGTTTTTATAAGTAGGTAGCACCTATGTTTTAGGGTTACTATTTTATGATATTTCTATATATTTGGTGGGCCTCACATTGTAATGTTTACAGATTGGTGATAGTAGTTGGTACTACCTTACCAATTAAAATTTGTCAATTTATATGGTGTTAGATATATATGTCACACTGATTCCACTCTAAAAGTGTAATCTTTATCCCCTAATTAGTTGTTTTTAGCCTCTATATGGGTATTAGTATAGGTTTTTAGCAATAAATTGATCTAAAGTGGTTTTCTATGTGTATTGTAGGTTTTTAGTGATAAAATGGTGAAAATGGCCTAAAGAAAAGAAGTCCATCTGGATGGACCGTTCGGACAGTTGACTGTGCGTTCGGACAGATAAATAACTGTTTGGATGGTGCGTTCAGACGGGCGAAGTAGCGTTTGGACGCTACGACGGAGATCGGAGTTCCAGAGTCGATTTTTCCCGTTCAAAGCCATTCTAGAGTAGTCTTTTCTCATTCTAAGCTATCACAGAGTCGTCTTTTTCCGTTCTAGGAAATACAGAGCTGAGATTCTACCTTTGAAAACCGTCCAAACGGTGAAATAACCATCTGAATGGTTATTCCACCATTCGGACGGTGTGTCCGGATGCCATTCATATGGCCTTAGGACGCACTTCGGACGGTGAGCGCAGATTTGCCCTACAACCTAGCAGTCGAAGAAAAAGATGGGTTATGTTTTGTTTTAGGGTTTCAGTTGCAGGTAGAGAGGAAAAATAAGGGGAAAACTTGTATTTTGCTTAGATTCATTTTACATTATTGTATTTAGGACTTTGGAAGGGTCTAGTTAGATTTCTAGTGTTGTTTAGGTGTAATCCTTCACATTTTCTATAGTTTAATATATATACACTTTTGAGTTGAAGTCAAGAATGTTGTTTCTATATTTTGGGAAGCTTTCAACCATGGAATCTTCAAGCTAAGCTCATTGTTTGGGGACAAATGTGAAGATCTACCAAGGAAGGCATGGAAAATAAAAGGGGAGTCCTTAATCTTATTGAATATCTATTTTGCATCTTTTCTCTAATTATATTGGAATTAATTGTTGTAGAAATCTTAGATCTATAATCATAGTTAGTAACATGTGATTTATTTCTAAAGAACCCATGAATGGTGATAAAACTTAATTTCAAAATAATTAGAGATCCATAAATTTTCAAAGCTAAACTTTCTGAATCAAGGGCCTTTAGACGGTTCTTGATTTGAGTTAACCCAAACTCCCCCTTTCAAATTCTGTGCTAGAATTGGTAGATTGAAATATTTGAACCCAAACCCCCTTTTTAATCAAGTTAAATCCTTACTTGTTTTCATTGGAATTTCGGTTAAATCAAAAAGTAATTTAGTTATAATTGTGGTTGTTGTTGTAGAATTCTCATATTGATCAAATAGCTTTAGCTAGAATCAAGTTGTTGGCTTCAATTTCATTTTAATTGTTTGCCTAGTTGTTAGTAACACAAATCCTTAAACACCAAAAGATTTTCGATCAATTTTAGTTACCATAGGTATCGATTCCACTCTTAGTTTGCGACTTCAATTTGCATAGGTTTCTAAAATTTACTCGTTTCTATTGCTAGATTGGTACAAGTCTCATGGGAGAACACGATAGTGGGAATACCCCCACTTAAACTACAAGCACCTTCATCGCGGTGAGCGTGGAAAGAGCAAGTCACACACATGGAAAAAGAATACATATCGTCTACCCCCTCTTCATGCCCCCTTTTATTCCCCATACATCCTATTAGGCCATGTCAACAATTGTGATATAGATGAATGCTAAGATTTTTTCTTCTATTATATTTAGCAAATATAAAAAGAAAATTTACAATAGGTAAGAAAATGAAAAAAGAAAATTGGATATTAGAAATCTTTCCTAAACCAATACCATCTCTATGAAAAAGATATTCCAAACCCTAGTTTTCATATACATCTTTTGTATACAAACATATATAAATGAATTATTGTTTCTAAATGTTACAACCTCTGAGAGTATGGATGGAGTAAGTCATCTTTCTTATCTAGAAAACACTATTGTTCTTGAGAACTTTAATGTGTCAACTCAAGTTTGGGAATCCATTTTTTTTTTTTTTTGGTAACAGATCAATCTGTTGGGGCCTCAAAGGTGTTTATTAGAATAAAAAGAATTCCTGCAAGTAGTTTTTTGTTTGAATGTCACCTTCACAAGAAGTAAAATGGTACTGAAAAAAGAGGTAGAAACAATAAATCATATTTAGTACTTGGAATTTGATTACAATATGTTTAAAGGTTTCAATTGTTTTCTTTGTTGCTACTTAATATGGTTGGCTGTTGAAGATAGAAAATAAAAGACTAGGATTTTGATAAGATTTTCATGAATCGAGAGAGAGGAGTTTTGATTTAGAAAGAGTTATGATATTGAAATAATTCATGTATTGATTTTTTTTTACCTATTGTAGATGTTAATTATCATAATTATCAATTCTAATACGTAAAATAAAATAAACAATAATATGCCATTGCATTTGATAACATGGCCCAATAGGATGAATGGGGCAAAGAAGGGAACACAAATAGGAAGTAGAGGATCCGCATTCATGGAAAACATATACTGGATAAATTGATTAGCCTAAAATAATGGAATATGAAAGCTATAAGATATTAAGAAGAATTAAAGACAACAATTAATACATAATAATAATGTTTCTATATATAAAAGTCTGAAATTTTAAGATGCTTGTATTTATTTCACATGTTGTACTGGAATAATGATTGAAATGTTAAAGAATTAAACAAATGGAATTAAGAAATCCACAGACTTGAATTTCTTACTGGTGTAGTGATCATCATTCTCTACCTCCACCGCCGTTTTTACAATAAAAGTCTATGGATAAGAGCTTTGATCAAACACTCTCTAGCAATCTTAGTCCTAAGCCCACATTTAAGTTGTTTTTGTCCTTCCTATCTATATGGCCTCTCTATTAAAAAGGCAATCTAAAAGAATCAACCTTTACACAGTGTTTGTTGAAAACCTACCAAAGTCGATGAACAAGATCTAGTTGCAAAAGATTTTTCAAAATTCTGGGGAAGTAATGGACACCTATGTATCATACAAAGAAAGGGCTAGGAAAAGAGGAATCTTCAGTTTTGTCCGCTTAAGTGTCATCATGAAGCATATCGAGCTATCTCAAAATATAATGGAGTGTGGTTGTTGGTTCAAAAATTAGTGGTGAAAAAAGCAAATTATGATCTTCCTTTAGTATCGAAAGATCTTCCAAAACAAGGGTATGTCCAAGCAGTAAAGATCCCACTTGGTAGCTCACAAAATTATTCCCTTATCAATGGCAGGAGTTACAAGGGAGTCCTCACAAAAGCTGATGGAATTAGCAATGCAATTCAGAGCGTGGAACCTAAAAAGACAGTTGAGGTTGAGGAAATTGATGATACCTAGCTGGAAAATTGTGCAATAGCCATAGCACATGATCACAATCTAATTGAAGGGGTGGAAGAGGCAATGAGAAGTGAAGGTGTAAGAAGTCTAAGAGTAAAGTCTCTAAGTAGCGGAAAAGTTCTGTTGCATTTCGAAGATCATGAAGAAATGGAAGCTATGTTAAACAATGGAAGACAAAGGCTGGAAAATTGGTTCTCGATGGTGTACAAATGGTTATATAAAGAGTTCAACACTCACAGGAAAGTATGGGTAACTGTGGAGGGAGTCCCCCTTAATGTTTGGAATGTCCAAACTTTTATTAAAATTGGTAAGTTATGGGGGAGAGTAATTTCAGTGGATAAAAGGACAGAAAAAAAAGAGGAGCTCGAATATGGGAGATTGTTGGTGAAAACCGAGACAGAATCTAGAATCAATGTGGTTTGCAATTTAATTGTGGGAAAATTTTCATACAATATAAGCGTGATTGAAGAAGAATGTTTCCACAAATCGCAATATGTGTCAATAGTACCCAAGGAGACATTGGCACATCCAGGAGTGGGTAGAGGCAATAAGGAATCCTCAGAAGATTTATCCTTAACTTCAGATAGATTCCCAATAGAGGAAAGGCAAAGAGAAGATTCCCCAGTAACCTTACGAGACAGAGATAGTCAAAGCCCCATGGCCTCTGGCAAAGCTCTGGTACAATCCACGGAAGGAAGCTAGGAGGATGAAGATGATGACATGGAATTAGCAAGCTAGGTGGCAGAATCCAATATGAGGGGGGACATTTCAGTAGCTTCTACTCCTCTACGCAAATCGGGAATCAAAATACTCAAACACAAGAGTAGGAAAGGAAAGGATTCTAAGATGAAAAGTTAATGTGGTTGTTCCTTCCAAGACCAGGAGTAGCTCTAACAGTAATGGAGAAATGGATGTCCTAACCTCATATGCAAATTCAAATTTTGAAGCGTCATCAAAGGAAGAGGAGAAAGATTTAAGTTCGGATCAGAACCAAAAAAGCCTAAGGAAAGCCCAAACACTTAAAAAAGAAAGGAAACTATTAACACCATCGAGCAATAGCCCAAATCATGGCCAAAGCCTTGTCCAAAGATTTAACCCGATAGGTATTAGAGTTACTCGATTTTCTTTAAGCTCAATGCAATATTCCAATTCCAGAGGAAAAAGAGATCCCTTGCTGATTGTGGATTGAAGATAGCATCCAATCCAAAGCCAAAACATAATCATTTGCCCAGAACAACCAATGATGACCCCCCAGTTACATACTCCCCATCGACTAGAGACATTAGAAATAGGAACAAAGTGATTGTTGAAGAAAGTGAAGCACATTGTTTAGCGAAAGCTTTATGCACTATCCAGATATGAAAAGAATTGGGAATGAACTTCCAAGGGATAGAAGACAATGCAAAGGAAAGATTGATTCAAATGGAAAGAAGGGATTGTGAAGCCCAAAGGAGAAAAGGAGTTCATAGAGACAAGAAATGATTCCTGTTCCAGCACTCCAAGTGTTCACCTTTTTGTTTCAATGAAAATTCTGACATGGAATGTCCGTGGATTAGGAAAAGATTAAAAAAAAAAAAAGGATGGTAAAAAAGCTAGCAATTGGTAGGTCAGTAGATATGGCATTTTTTAGGAAACCAAGCTAAATAATTGTAGTTCAAAATTGATTAATTCACTATGGGGTAGGAAAGGAGGCTCTTGGGAATCTGTTAAGGTTGAAGGTCTGTCAGGAAGTCTTATCAGCGTTTGGGAGGAAAATTTCTTCAAACTGGAGCTCTCAATTAAAGAAAATTTTTTTATCCTGCTCGCTGGAGTAATTTAGGGTAGCTTCAAGTGTGTTTTCTCAATGTTTATACACCAAATAAAGAAGAAGATAGGGAGGAGCTATGGGATAAACTAGAGATCTTTAAACAACAATTTAATGTTCCATTGTGCTTGGGAGGGGATTTCAACAAAATTTTAAAAATCAGTGAGAGATCTTCATGTACTAGAAGGACAAGAGGAATGAGGTCCTTGGCCTCCTTTCTTCATAATATTGAACTGGAGGATTTACCTATGCATAGAAGAGAATTCACATGGTACAATATGCATGAGGAAGAGCTCTAGAACAGATTGGATAGGTCCCTTTTGTGTTTTGAATGGATGCAAATATTTAATTGCTCTCAATGAGGATTGCAAGGGGTTCTGGCAGATCACTGTCCAGTACTATTATCTGATGAAATGATTCATTGGGGTCCTAAGCCCTTTAAAATATTTGAAGGTTGGTATAAGATGAAGTCTTTCAATCGACTTGCAAAGGAATACTGGTCCTCCAACAAGGTTATAGGTTAGGCTACTTTTTTTATTTTGAAAAAAAATGCAAAAGCTAAAATCAGAAATAAAAGCATGGTACAAAATCAAAGCAGCATCTTGGGAGAGGAAGTCCAAAGCTTTAGAAGAGGAGCTACACAAGATTGACCTGTTAAGGGAGAAGAGATAGTCAGAGGATCTAGTCCAATCCTCTAAGAAAATCAGACAAAATCTTTGGAAATTTTACCTCAGAGAGGAATTTGCCAGTAGACAGAAATCAAGGAAGCTATACCTACAATTGGGGAATAAAAACACAAAATATTTTCATGCCTCCATGAAAGCCAAATTCAGAAAAAAACTATATTAGACAATTGGTAGAAAAAGGGAAAGTTATCTCACAGCCAGAGCAGGTAATGGATGAAATCTTACACTATTTTACTTATGCATTTTTTGAGGATAATTATACTAGGCCAATTTTGGACAAAGATGGAGATAGGAACTAAGCATCGAAGATCAACTTTCTTGGAAGAAAATTTTAAGGAGATGGAAGTTAGGAGTGCCCTTAGAAGTTCTAATGGAAGTAAAGCCCCAGGGCCTGATGGGTTCAAACTGAGTTTTTGGAAAAAGTTTTGGTCCATAGCAAAGGAGGACATCCTCTTATTTATGAAGGAATTCCAATCTAATGGAGAGCTAGTCAAAGGGATAAATCCTCACCCTAGTTCCCAAAAAAAATCCCTTGATTCCTTGTCAAGCTATAGGCCTATCTCACTTCTGTCATTTATTTATAAGATCTTTTCAAAAACTCTTTCCCTCAGGATGAGAAAGGTTTTAGGAAAGGTAATAGGGGAGAACCAAACAACATTTGTAAAGGAAAGACATATATTGGATGGGGTCCTTGCAAATGAAGTAATTGAAGACTGGAGAAAGAAAAAGAAAAGAGGTTTACTTATAAAATTGGATTTTGAAAAGACATTTGATAATGTGAACTAGGACTTTCTTCTCCTCATGATGTCAAAAATGAACTTTGGATCCAAGTGGAGGAGTTGGATAAAAGAGTGCTGCTCTAGTGCTTGGATATCTATCTTGGTTAATGGCTCACCCACAAAGGAATTCAGAATGCAGAAAGGCTTGCAACAAGGGGACTCTTTATCACCTTTCCTCTTTATTATTGTCACAGAGGGCTTGAATGTTCTACTTCAAAGAGCAAAAGCAGCTAATCTCATCAAAGGTTGCTCAATTGGCAATGAAGGTATGTTCCTATCTCATCTACAATTTGCATATGATTCCTTATTATTTTGTTCAGCTGATTTGGTGGAAGTTCAAAATCTTAAAAGAATCTTGAGATGCTTCGAATTGCTCTCTAGACTTAGAATTAACTATCAGAAATCTATAGTTAGTGGTGTGAGTTTGGAGGAGGGGTTCATACAAAAGGCCTACGAATTCTTCAAATGCAAAATTCAATCCCTCCCAATGAAATATCTGGGACTCTCCATAGGAGCAAATCCCAGACTATCTATCAGCCGGGAAGAAGTGATAAAAAAAACATCAAAAACAGACTTGCCCCTTAGAAAAAAAGATTTCTGTCAATAGGAGGAAAGTTAATTTTAATTAAATCTACTCTGGCCCAGCTGCCCATCTACTACTTATATATGTTCAGAGCTCCTCTAAAAGTGTGTAAAAAAATAGAAAAACTCCAAAAGAACTTCTTGTTTTTTTGGGGGGGGGGGGGGGATTAGATGGAGAAAAAAGAAATTCATTGTGTAAAGTGGAGCAAAGTCACTTCCATTAAGAGGAAAGGGGGTCTTGGATTAATCCCAATTCGACATATGAATACGGCTTTACTAGCCAAATGGTGGTGGAGATTTGCAAATAAAAGAAAAGCTTTATGGAGGAAAGTTGTATGTCAAAAATATAAATGGAATGAGTCAAGATGGCTATTTTCGGATGGAGAAAGAAAGGAATACTCAAATTTGATTAAGGATATCATGTTGTAAAAGGATGACCAGCAGTGCGACAAAATGATCCTTCAATCAAATCTCAGTATAACCATTGGAAATAGCTTGTGTACATCCTTTTGGAATGATCCATAGATGAAGGATACTCTACTAAAGGAAAGTTTTGCTTGGTTATATTCTTTGTCTACTCAAAAAGAGGCAATGATCTCAGAACTTACGGATGAATCTGGAATCTAGAAATTTTGTTTTAGAAGAAGACTCTTTTCTTGAGAGGAAGCTAGCTTCGAGGAATTAAAGATCACAGCAAACTCTGTTGTGTATAACAGGAACAAACAAGATTATATCATATGGAAAGCTAGTAATAATGAGGATTTTTCTACAAGTTCCTTTTGTCAAGTGGTGGAGGAAAAGACAATTAAGGGGAAGTCTGCCTTAGAGGGATTTGGAAAACCTGGGCACCCCTTGAAATTCAGTTCTTCTGTTGGTTAGCAATTCAAAAAAAAAAAAAAATCAAAAGAATTCCTAATGAAGAGGAATCTCTTAAAGCCTGTGGAAAGCCCTCTATGCCAATTCTGCAATGAAGAAGTGGAAATTTTAGATCATCTACTGCCTAAGTGCATAATTGTATGGCTTGTTTGGAGCAAAATTCTTTTCTGGTGGGGAATATGATGAATAAGCCCTGAGTCCATTATGAACCATGGTCAATGGTGGCATGACCAAAAATAGGGGAATCAAAGCAAGCTAATGAGGGAGGCATTATTCTTAGCCACACTCTAGAGTCTTTGGACTGCCATGAATGATGTTTTGTTCAACATTAAAAGAGTAGGCTGAGAAGATATAGTTGTAGAAACCAAGCTACTAGTATGGTCCTGGCTTCAAGCAAAATCAATAGAGGGCATTTGAAGCTGTTCACATTTCTTTCTCTCCATCTCTGGGGTTAAGACCCTTGGCCTCTCTGTTACTAGGCCTTAGTTTTCTTGTTTGGTCTGGTTGATATCTATTCAACCTCCCTGGTTGGGTATTGAACCTTTGTAAAGCCTTTCTGGCTTGTAAAGCTCTTCTTTGTATCCTCATTAAAGTTTAATAAATTCTCTCTTTGTTGTTCACAAAAAAAAAAAAAAAAAAATTTAAATAAGTGGAATTTAAGACTAACAGAAGCATTATAATTTTTGATTTTTTAAAACCATTTTTTTTATTCCTTTTTTTGTTTCTAAAGAGAAAATTAGGCACCTTAGAGCACAAAAAGCAGGGTTTTTAAAATATTATTATTAGTGATTTTTGGCTTGTTAGTCTACCACAAACTTGAAATGTTTCGATATTTATCTGCCTTCTTACTATTATTTAACCTTAACAAACTCCCAACCGGAGAAATTATCCTATAAGTCCATAACTAATTTAGCATGATGATGTAGTGTACTTGAATTATTAAAAATTAAAGGATGGAGCGCACACAATGCGTGTGTAACTTGGATTTTTATTTTTTTTGCCTCTTACAACTTTTTTTTTTTCATGCTAAGCATTTTTTTTAGTGTAAATTTGTAGATTGATAAACTTACAAAAATTTCAAACATCACACATGCCACAGTCTTAAATCATAAGATACATGATACTATAGCGAACATTCCACAAACATCAAATTATAGAGCAAAACAATAATTGAAATTTCACAAAGTTCATTGCAAAATATTTTCTTTAAAAAGATAACACTGATAACTAAATAACTATAGATCAATTTTCATTGTACTGATTCTTCCTAATAGAGGAACAAACCAAAGCACACATAATCATATGTATTTGTCCAAAACAAAAAATATCAAAGATAAAAGATAAAGGGAGTAAATATTCTCCAAAGGCTATGAAGAATGTGATTAGCAAAAAACCCTCAAAAAGTAAACCATGCAGTAGGCCAAAAAATAAATAAAAATTACATCTCAACAGAGTTTGACATGCTCCCACTTAAGAGGCCAATTTCAATTATCTATTGAGATTGTTTTGCAACAATCATTGCCATAGCCATCCTCTAATACCTCATTATTCCATTATCTTCTCTTCCTATCTATCATTGTCAACCCAAACCAACTCTTGTGGTCATACATACATGACATAAATTCTCAACTAATAAAAAATTTGAATGGTCAAAATTACCCTTAATTGCTTCAACCAATAAATTGAAATAAATCTGTAAATTTTTGAAGGGTATTTTTGACAAATAAAAGAGATATACAGCTTTCACGATAGTCCCTTTATATATTAAAATAAATATGCAAATATAAGTATATATCTATCTAATATACAGGCAGCACTTTGCTTCTCAGCCCATTCCGCAATGCAATCACCCAATGATGTCGTCGCTGCTTGAAGCCCAATGGCGTCTATTGCTCTCTCTTGCAACTCTTCGTTTAGAATGGGAAGAAGTTACCAGTGATGACAAGTGGGGTTTCCGTGGAATGCATAAAATCTACAGAAAAGATTTAGAAAAGGTCACACTCCATAGCCCGCGTTATTGCTTCGTTTGATTCATTTAAAATTAAAGAAAGCAGATACATACACGAAATAAAAATATATCGTCGTCAGTGAATTTCATCACGCACCGATAATCGAAGAATTCTTGTCGAGGACCCGCTGACTCTGGGTGGAGTTTGTAACTACTTTGGAGTGTTGTAGCCATAGAATGTGTAAGAATGTTTTAGCTGGAGTTTGTGAACTCCTTGTTTGAATTTTAAATTTGTGAAGGGAAAAGAAAAAAGAAAAGGAAATGGGAAGAAACTATTTTTTTTTTGTTGGAATAGGAAAATGAGAAGAAATTAAATAGATATTCGTAAAAAAAAAAAATTTTTGTTTAGTTACTCAAAATATAATATATACAAGTAATTTTATTTCTCTTCCAATTTTATTTTTCTTAATACATTTAAAATCCACTTGTAGTGTAAGATTGTCATGATTTCTGCTTAATAGTTAAGATTTGATTTTAAATGATTTGGTCCCATAGGGGAGAGAAGTGCTCAAGTTGGAAGGACGAAAAGTGGCACTAGCTAGGGTCATGGTTTTAAAATTGTAGGAAGCTAGTGAAAATTAATTCAAGATGCTGTGCACAATTCAAACAAACTCAAATTCAATAGAGGATTCGTAGATTTAAGTTTATAAGGTGGGGCAAGCACCTCACAGTTTCTCACATACTACAATGGATATTACATTAAAAATTTCTTAAAAATAGTCAGAAAGAAAAAGAAAGAGAAGGAAAAAATAATACTAAAGCTTAAAAAAAAAATTTCCCTTTCCTCTTTATTTTCATGGAAAAAAATAAATTTTGTATGAATTTTTTAATTATATAACATTACTCTTATTTTTCTTTCTTTTTCTTTCTAGTTTTTAGCTTGATAGAGAAGGGATAGGGAATCCATAGAAAGAAATATTAATTTTAAATAATTTTCTCTACAATTTCTCTCTTCTCTTCCTTTTTTTTCTTTCCCATATCCTTTTCCCTCCCCTTCCTCGCAAGCTCCAACAGGCTGAGAATACCCAAAAAGAAAATGGCTAGATGTGGGTCCCTTCCTTTCGTTCAGCCGTTACTAACACGAGAGGAGGACGTTATCTTTCTGGAGGGAGGAGATATAATAATTACTACCGGAGTCCATGACTTGGCGGGAACGTCATGAAGTGGGACACGTGGACGTGACGCCGTTACCAACGCCGATATAAACTCTTTATTTCCGCATGTACCGTTTGCGGTGTGCCTCCTACTAAGAACGCGCTACCTGATAACGAAAAGTAAGCCCTCCCAAAATGCAATGTAACTCATCAAAAGACTAAATCACCCTTCTTCCATTGATACAATTGATATATGGACCCTCAGGCAATTCTCTGTGGAGATAGAAGATATGTCAGAGAGAGAGAGAGTCTTTTATTAGATATATAGTGCTAAGAATATATTTAAAAAAAAAAAGATTTGTGGGAAGGTACCGTTGTTTAGAGCTGTACTTCCTCCTATACCACAAAAAAAAAAAACATAGCATTGGTGTTTTAGGTATTATATGCATTCAGTATGATTTTTACCTCGGATTTTAAAGATTAAATCTAGCTTTATGACTTAATATCTGTTCAAAATTAATTTAGTAATTCCAAAGTAGAGACCAAGTGGAGACGATATAGCCATCAATGTTTATGTATAAAAATAGATTAGTCTTTCCTTTGTAATGATTACAAAAAAAAAAAAAAGGACGTTCTTTGGCTGTAAAATAAATAAATAAGTAATAGAAAGTAACATAATGTATTAATTTGGTTTAAAAAATTTGGATTGGCATCCAATAGTTCAATAAAGAACAAGTGATACTAAGAATTAGTTTTAATTCCTAATTATTTTATTTTCTTTTCCTTTTCTTTTCACATATTTGTTCAACGTGGTTTTTAAATATTTTTTGAATTACGTATAATGGTTCAGTAAGCTCACAATCAAATTGGACTTCTTAAAAAATTATAAAGATGAAATAAACATCTCTGAAGCTAGTCATTTTTATTGTTACTTAGCAATTTTATTGAAGTTTGGATGACTTGTCCTGTTATCCAAATATTCAGTTGAAATTGGTGACATAAATGCCCAAATAATCATGCAAAGAGTTATTGTTAGTCTTCCCAATTAAAGAAAAAACAAATAATTAAGCAAAAAGTCTGCCTTAAATTGCCAAATTAAAAAAAGGAAAGAAAAGTACAAAGCTCCAATTGAAACATATTGTACCTGTATTGGGCTCTAAATCCTTCCTAAAATTGCAACTTAGAAATCACCTTTCTCAATGTGCATATGTATGATTAATTACATTATGTTGATACATGATGATCACTATTCTCTTTGAAATTACAAATGGTTGTCATGAAATAAAGTACAAGCATAGCAATCCTTCGCGAGAAAAATTACACGTTATGTTTTGTTTTTTCAATATGATTAGGTTCTCAAAAATAGAACAAAAATTAATATGAAAATTTTATTTGGCAAACAATTTCTGAAAACTATTTTCAAGAAATTTTTTTCTAAAAATATCCCCATTTTCAGAAAATACTTTTAAATAGTTTTATGATTTTTGGAGAAGTGGTTTTCCTTACTAAAGTGATAATGATATGAGAATAATGATTTTTTGAACTGTTCGTTACTTTTGTTTTCGAAATCATAGAAAAGGAAAACAAAATAAGTAAATAAAAATTTTGAAAATAATTCCAAACAGGAGATAAATCAGTTGTAAAAAGTGTCTTCTAAAAGATATACGATAATAATTGAGGCATCCCTATACTAATTTTCCTACATGGATTGAAAAATTTCTTAGTTTAGGTCCAATTTCATTGGTTATCAATTGATTTTACTACAACATCCGCATGAATTTATCATACCTCTAAGCATTTGAAACTTTTCTACTTTTGTCGACTAAAGTTACTAGTTTTTGTTTTTAAATTTTTTGGATCCAAATAGAAATATAACAGACACATAAATATATAACTAAATTAAGTTGTGCCCAATTCTTTGTTATTTTTATTTTTATTTCTTTCTCTTTTTCTTTCCAAACTACAAGGAGAAGTAACGGTTGTTTGGATTCTTTGGAATTGAGAGAGAGAGAGAGAGATGAATCAGCCGCCAAAGCCAGATGAAGGGCCATGTAACGTTGGTGGGGTTGAAAACCTAGAAATAATAGGAGAGTCCACGTGGTCAGCTAATTAATTGGAGTTGGTTTTTCCGTTATGAACTTTATCATCACTCCTCATTTATCTCACTGACCCCCACGTCTCTCTCTCTCTCTCTCTCTCTCTCTCTCTCTCTCTCTCTCATGGCAGTGTAAGTGTTAGTTTGTACAGTTTGATAAGGTTTTTAACTTCAGGTCCACTGTCATTCAACAAAGAGACAACAGGTTAAGGACAGTATCTTCCTCAGGTATATCTCTCTCTCTCTCTCTCTCTCTCTCTCTCTCTCGCTTACAATAACTGCTCTGATCATGGGTGTATTACATATAGTTTTGTGTTTTCATTAGACAAACTGCTGTAGATCCTCTTCTTGTTCATTTAATCCCATGAATTCAAATGGGTTTTGCAGTATACACCATACTGCTATATAGCTCTTCTGTTTCATGTATATATACTTGACACTTAATTACTGTGGCACAATTTTTTTCTCTCAAATTTCAGGTATATTTTTCTCCATGGCTCTAAGCTTTTATTCCAACTGGGGGACACTTGAACATCACAACCCAGAGACAAATAGCTTCCCACAAGAACAACCAGAGCTGGCCATGGAGCTTCTTGGCTTCCAAGACAGTTTTGTCATTCCAGACGCTTGTTTCGATCCACTGTTTGAGCCCAACGATGTGTTCATCTCAGATAACTACGGCCATCTCCTCCCATACTTGTCTCCACCATTCGACAACTCAAACTCCCTCACATATGAACTCTTTCCACCCGAAGAATTCGAGCCATACCCGTACCAAAAACGCCAAAAGAGTTATGGAGATCACTACTACTACTCGGACTTACCACCCGGTTTGTTTAATGGGTTTGTGCCAAATCCCCCTCTCCTACCTGACTTCTCGCCGGGACTTCAGTTTTCTTTGCCGGATTTTCATAGTCCACTGGTTTATGATTCTGGAAGTGTTGAGACTACTGCGAAGAAACCTAATGGAGGGAGCTTGTCGGCGCAGAGCATGGCTGCCCGGCAGAGGAGGAGGAAGATAACCGAGAAGACTCAAGAACTTGGAAAGCTTATTCCTGGTGGCCAGAAGATGAACACTACTGAGATGTTTCAAGCTGCTTTCAAGTATATCAAGTACCTGCAGGCCCAAGTTGGAATTCTTGAATTAATGGGGTCAATTCAGGTCATTTCCTTCTCTCTCTCTCTCTCTCTCTCTCTCTCTCTCTCTCTCTCTCTCTCTCTCTCTCTCTCTCTCTTGATTTTCTAAATAATTTTTAAATAACCTATTGTCTGTTGTACATACACATGTTTAGAAACTAGGCCAGAATCTGAATTGGAGCAACTCATAAATTATGTCTAAATCTAGCTAGAGATCTAGATAACTTTTTTCATCCAATTTCAGTGTTGGTGTTCAAAATGGAGCACATGCTATTTGAACAGTAGCACATTTCAATAACATGAAATACTGATTTTGGCCTACAAGAATGCTAGCTAAAGTTGTACCATTGGCAATGTGCAGGTAGAGGACAATGAAGAAACATTGGTTACTCAAGAACTCCAAGCACTTGCTTCATCTCCACGCATTCAGGAGAAGTTGTACTCATCTGAGAATTGCTTGGTTCTCAAACAATTCGTTCAAACCCTAGCGAATGACCGGGAGCTCCAATCAAACTCTCTGATCTTAAAGGACCTTGATCAGTTGATCACTACTAGTGGCTGATTGTAAATAGGAAGCACAATTTTGTTTTTGTTTTTGTTGTTGTTCCCTTTTTTTTTTTTCCTTCCACATATCATTTTTGTTGTATTTTTCCTTCTTCTAGGTAGCTGTTTCATATTTCTTGTAAACGTCTCTTTTCCAAGAAATGGATTATTGCAGTTTTAGTCAATGTGAGAGTACAATAGGGTATGTCTTTGATCAGAACTGGTTTAATTGACTGGCAATATTACCAAAGGTTCTAAATGTAATACAAAAGGGATTAGCATCAGAGACAGACAAGTAACAAATTTAAAAGTTTTTTAATTTTCTTTTCACTAATGCTTAAATTGGACTCTAAAAATGACACAATATTTACTGTTAAAATTTGAATATTCATAATGATAAAATACTTTTTTTTGGGGGGTTGAGTTATCTATACTATTATAAAGCAAACCCTTGGGTTTGGTGAAGCTCTAAATTAAAAAAAGTGTCACTTTTATGTACAGACCAAAACATCCTCAAAAACAACATAAATTACTAATGTTGTACATATCTTTATTTAACTCAAAAGGTAAAAGAGTAAAATACTGATTTAAGTTTTGTAACCACCCACTAATTATTACCTATTTGTTTTCTCCCACTTGCTCAATTTAACTACCTCAAATTAACCATTCACGTAGTGGGGGCACCCATTTTAGTTTGCTTAAAAAAGTTCCCCTTCATAATTAGGCAGAACGCCATTTATGTAAAATTTGAATATTCATAATGATAAAATACTTGTGTAGTACTGTACATAGATTGGATTTTCATTAAAGCTGGATGTTTTTAGTTCAGTTCTAGTTTATTTTCAGAACCTTGCCAAAGTGCCGGGACTACTTGGACTCAAGGTCCGGTAGTTAGTTTAGTTTAATTTAAAAAGAAAATTAGGTCTAAAGGCCATAACTATTGTGCAGGTCTTAAATGGATTTTTGAAAAGATGTTAATCCCATAAAATAAGCCAAATTTTCAGTTTGTAAGTTAATTGTATATATATGTTTGCAAATACATATTTGTTCAATTCAAAGCTTGTGCCTGAGCAACCATAGGTTCACATAAGTAAACTATATCACAGTAATATTGTCTGAAAACATTATGGCTGTAAGTTAGTTGACATGGATCCTTTGCCTAAATTGATTATTTAAGAGGCAATATGGTTGGCTTCAGTCCCAGGGTGTCTGCTTTGCATTTACTTCAAAAGACAATGGAGAATGGACTAACAAACAGTCCTTTGCCTAGGTACAACACAGAAACTAAGCAAATAGCTGGTGCATACATATATATATATATATATATATGCTCTCATTTGCCAGATAGAGCAAACCAAATTGCCTCCAAACTGACATTGTTCCAAACTTTTGCACAATTTCAGTTCAATTCATTGAAAATTAAGAACCATTTGGCTGTCCTAGCCTTCCCCTTATCCACCAACCTTGATGAAGAGACGTGATTCGATTTGAAGCTTCTAACATCACCACCAAGTAATATTACCTGCAGTTAAACTAGCACCTTCAATTGTGTTGTTTTTTGTCAACACACTTTGTATGAAAATTCAGAAACGCTCGGGGAAGAATTTAGGAACTTAAACATCAAATATTATAGATTCAGACTATTTTTAGCCATAAAATTAATGTGTTCGAAATGGGCCGTGGGTTCCTTCTCAGGTTGCGTTTCTACCTTTTCTTTCTAGGATTTGAAATAAATTACCAGTATGCCAATCTTTATTATAAATTTAAGTAATTATAGGCCATCAATTCTTCAGTGCAATCTTTATGGTCAATTTAATTAAGTCCTTGTTGGTCTACAATTCTTCAATAAAATGAAACTTAAGGACAAATTTTTTTAATTTTATTGTGAATTTATGTGTCTTGAAAATCCATGACTACATAATGAATATTGCGGAAATCTCTAGAGGGACGCCAATAATACGTGGTGTATATTTATTGGATGGTAATTTCTTTGTATTAAGTTATTAACAACAAAATTTGATGAACAAAGAGAAAATATGGGCACCCGAAAGATCAGTAGGGGAGAGAGGCGAGGAATGAGTCCCACTAGTCCACCACCCTCAGAACTGCGTACAAGAGATATAGATGAAGGAAGACAAGGTAAATTTAGATTGTAGACTACGTTTGGGTGTCAAGAATCAAAGAGAAGGAAAGGACTTGAATTCTATTACCACTAGTAATAAGATTCCTTTGTCAACCCCTTCAAGCGTTTGGTTTAATTAAAAATTATATATGGAAAATGCTAAAAAAAAGTTTAAATATTATGGTCCCACCTTTTTTTTGTAATAAAAAAGTAAAAAAATAAAAAAAAGATCGTGTTCAGGCCTCAACCGCCAAACTAGCCTACATGTAATCATGGGTTGCCCCCACACAAACGGTTACAAGAAATTACCAAACATTCACCCAACGGTAAGTTTGAATTCTTCCAGAGGGACCTTCACAAACTTTTCTATGGCCTCCATTTCTGCAACTTCTCTGATATACTTCACCATACTCTCAACCTCTTCTTCTTTAATCTTCTCTGCAACAGTTGTAGAAGACCTCAATAATTTACTCCCACCTCCAGAATTCAACACAACAATTGCAAACAACTGCAAAAACAACCCATCTCTCAGATACTGCAATGCCACACCTTTAGACGTCCCAGAAATCTTCAAGTCCACCATTGTTGCAAGCCATTTATGTAACGAGTCTAAGAACCCAAACTGCGTCGACTCGTTCCCCAAAATAGACCTCAGAAGCCGTCCCAAGATCGCCCCGCTTTACTTATCTTTCACCTTCTTTTGGAAGTACTGTCCCTTAATGATCCTATCAATTGATCTTGCCAACAACTCTTTGAAGGGTAACTTCCCATCTGATATTTTTCTTTGTTCTCAAATCCAAGCTCTTGATTTGAGCCACAATAACCTTTCGGGGGATGTTCCGATACAAAACTTCTCTATCCTTGCCAACCTCACCTTTCTTAATCTATCATACAATCACTTCTCAGAGAGTAAAATCTCCGATACCCAATTCTTCAAACGGTTTAATTCTTCGAGTTTTCTTCATTCTGGTCTTGCCCCGGATCATGGGAACTTCAGGATCAAGGCTCTACTAGTGTTGATTGGTTTTCCAATCTGTGTGATTCTGATAGTGGCTTGCTTGTGCTGGCTTTGCTTTTGGCGGCCAGATTTTCTACCTGGAGTCTTTCGAAGAAAGCACAAGTTTACTCCGTCAATGCTAAAGGCGGCAACAAATGGGTTTTCGAAGAAGAATTTGGTCAAGAAGAGTGAGGGACTTCATATCTACAAAGGGCGGCTGAGAGATGGAAGTGAAGTGAGAATTGAGACCTATTGGGATGGCATATCAAGAGAAGAACGACGAAATTTTGTTGAAGAATGTAAGGTTCTTGTTCGGTTATGTCACAAGAACCTGGTTCAAGTACTGGGTTGGTGTGATAATCGACGATTAAGGGCCATAGTTGCAGAATGGATCGACAGAGAGGACGTTGAGATGTGGCTGTCGAGGTCAGCTCCGCCATGGAAGCATAGAGTGAGAGTGTTGATGAGAATAGTAGAAGGCATGTGTTACCTGCATGAAGAATGGCCTGAAGTTGGATACGACCTGAAGACCAGTAGCATATTGTTATCCGAGGATCATCGGGAGCCGTTGATTTCCAGATTCAGAGTCGAAGATCAAAACAACTGCACGAAGAGTAAATCAGTCTCTCATCAGTCTTTATCTTTTTTGTTGTTTAATTATTTGCACTGAATCTTTGTTCAATGTATCTCTTTCATTCATTCTGATCTGTTCCAGAGGTTTACAAGTTTGGAGTGTTGCTGTTGGAGATGGTGGCGAATAGGAGGCCTCGAGAGGAGTTCGAGAGAGGTGAAGCTGGTTTTGTCGAGTGGGCGAGAATGCATTACCCTGAGAAACTCCAGAACTTGATCGACGAGAGGATGAAGAAGACGGAACATACATACGATCAAGCTACACAGGCGATAGAACTAGGGTTGATGTGCACAGATCTGTCAAGAGGCCAACAGCCGAGCTTGAGTCAAGTCTCTGATTTGATGACTACTATTTACAACTCAGTTCTGGTTTCAGCATCTCCAAATCATCGTAAGAGACTGCACGGAGATAGAGCAACGGGACACCGGCCCAATCGATCAAAATGAAAACGTAACCTTCATCAAAAGATGTATAGATGTTCAGGTTAGTTTGCGAGGTTTTTTTATTCATGAAAACTGCAAATCATTGTATAGGCTTCAGTGAGTACTGTTGTATATGCTATTACGGAGAACAAACACTCAAAACTCCTATGGTCTAAGAAAATTATTACTATTTCAACTGCATGCATGGAGCATTTGTGAGTGACTGAATATATATATATATATATATGTATATATAAGGAAATCTTGAAGCACAGCCAACAAACCATTAGCAGTAGCAGTAGAGGTGAAATCCAGGAACCTAATGCAGATTGTCTGCAACATTTATTTCAGTTCAACTATTATATTATTGTCCATTTCTCCATTTTCAATTGCATGCATATTGTCTGGGACTCTGGATCATCCAATACAGTAGATCAGATATCATAAGGTGTTTGATAACTTTTGCAGCATCTACCTTAGAAGTCTGGGAAGTAAATTAATTGTCAGTTTATCTTATTCAATGTTTGGCTGAATCCTTTGTAGTTTGTATTAATCCAAAACCCATAGATTACTTTGAAATACGGGTCAGAGTTTTAGCTCCATAGTTTATTTTCAATTTTATATTTCTTGGTTGGGCTACACAATACTGGAGTATCCCTACGCTTCCCTGACCACGATCCCTTGTAGTGGATTAAGGCAGGATTTAATTTTGGTACAACTATAAAGAAATTATCAAATCAAGCTCTTTCCCCCTAACCACAAAAAAAAAAAAAAATTCAAAGCTTTTGGAATGTTATGTCAGCCTTGCTTCTCTCACAATACAGTGAGGTTCTCAAGAGAAGCAAGGGTGACACTGCTCCATGAATATCAAAATTTTCTCCTTCACAAAAGAAGGGGTAAAAAAACTGAAAACGTTAATTCTAAATACTACCCATTTAGGGATTTCCACATATCACATCATAAGGGGCCGAAAGAAGACTTCTACAATTTATAGGATTTAGCCCCTACTCACGTGCGTGTGCGCGCAATTTTTTTTTTTTTTTTTAAATTTCTCGTTTATAAATTTGATAATTTTTCCTCTTCAAATGATTTTCCTTCCTTTCACAAATCTAATCCAAGCATAGTGTAAACGTAAGAAAAGTTAATAAATAATAATAATGTGTACATTACAAAAATCTATAAGCACATCCAACCCCACATATGAGGAACAAACTTTTGCGCTGCTTCAAAACACAGGCAAACAGTTGCATTTACAAGAATGAAAGGGATTACGCAGCTTCAAAGTAAACTACAAACGTGGATGACCCAATACATACAAGCTCTGGTATAATGTATACAACTGAGTAACAAAACAATAAAAAAAAGTCACCTAAAGAGAATCAGAATGCCATTTCCAATTTTTCACGTCTGTTTAAGTAGCACAACCGTCTTCATGGAGATCAAAGAGCAACTTCATCCACAACTAATTTTTTTCAGTCCAGCTGGAAATTCCTCACTTGATGATGCCAGGTCTATTGGTTTGTGCTTTGGGTCTGGTCCCATTTACCCTCTTTGGCAGATCAGGTGTTAATGCATACATCTTCACTGCAAATAATTCTTCAGGAAATCCCTTCTGATCCTGATTAGAGGCAATTTTACTGTTAAAAAAACAAGAAAAATACTATAATACAAGGTAAAGGGATACATCCTAAGGCATTTTAGTCTTACGCTTTAAGAACAAGGTTTTGATAACCAATAAAAAAAAAAAAAGACGGTCTGGATACTATTAGGAAAAGGTACTGACTTGGGTGGTCTTTGGAAGCAGCTTCGACAAAAAATAGCTGATAAAACCAATATTTCTGCCTAAAACATTCAACAACCACATCCAAGAAGAGAGCATATAGCACGCATGATATGCAAGTGAGACTGGTGAAGAATAGACTCTAAAACAAGGAGAGAGATTCAGAGCACACACAAGGGTGCAATAAACATAGGACTTTAGTTAGGAAAGATCATGGGTTAGGAAATTCAAAGGAGAATATCAAGGAGCTAAAAGATTTATAAAAATAAAAAAAAGAAAAAAAAAGATGACCTTTAAGAAGTATCGAACACTTAAGAATATGTTGTCTATATCAAACAGGTGTTAGGCATCGACATTGGTCACACTTCCCAACAAGTGATGAACACACTTTCAAATGTGCCATATTACTTATTTGAGATAATTACACTTTATCTCATTGTGGTTTAAATTAAAAACACATGACCTCTTCTAGTTTGGATATGCAAAATGAACGAGATTGTGAGAAATTAGGTGAAACGACAAAAATACCCTTGCAAAGATCAACCCTTTATTTCGACATGAAAGGGCAAAATCGTTTTTTGATAGTTCATTTGGGAGAGATAAAATGACAAAAATACCCCTATGATACCGTTGCTATTAACAGTTTTTGTCCATTTTAAAAGTAAGTTCAAACAACATATGTTATGTGTTCATTTTCAAACCACAGGAGGAATCATGTGATTTTTGCTCAAAACACAATGGAATAAATATATTTACTCCTTTAATTTCTTTTCAAACCGGACTACTTCGTATACTTGGGGACACAAATGTCCATCACTTGAATATAACACGATATACATTACAAGTTTGAAGAAAATAATTTAAGAAATCGATAAAAATTTTAATAATGTGAATTTATACCTATTAATCTCTCCTCTAGTTTTTTAAATTTAAGGATTTTAAAGCCCAAAACTTCCAATATATTTATGAATAGAGGCTATTAAAATAGATTTTAGGACATTTCGTTTATACTTTTTTTAATATAAAGAACGTTAAAAATGATCTCTTGCTATTTTGATATAATAAAATATAGATGTATTTGTGACATTAAAAATGAAAATTTTGCTATTATTTTCATGTATATTCATGAAAATATATTTATTTGTTTCCGGGTCCCTACAGTATCATGTCCTGATTTTTTAAAAATTATTGTGTTGACATGTTGGTATCATGTTGTATGCATGTCCCGTGTAAGTATTAGGGAATAGCCAAAGCACACATATATATTCATAGTTATCTCCTCACATTAGATCGATGATGAAATTATTGGAGATGGATCCAAAATCCACATCTGGAGGATCTATAGTAAGGAGTTCACACATTCAACGATTACTTCCCCTACCTTCTTAGATTCTCAACCAGTGGAAACCGAAAATGATTTTGTAACTTTAACACCCCACCCCCGGCGCGGGCCGGAATTGATGCTTAGAAAGTAGTTGTAATTTCTGTACAAAACCTTCCTTTTTAAGCAAGAACAGCCTCATTGCATAACAAAGCCATGTGACCGAATGTGTGAGATTTGTACAGGGAACAACAGGGGCCATTGTCGTCTTCGTTCACCTTTGGTATTTTCATATGCTTTAGCATTAAGTTCAGGTTCTGTAGCAGTAATCGGCAAAGCAGAAACTACAATATTGTGAATTATCCACTAACATTTGGATCATTTGGATTGAAACAAATGCTAGAATTTTTCAGAAGTAAAATGGAAAGGAGGAGCACTGGAGTAGAGTGCTACCCCTTGACTTTCCTCAGGGACTCACTCTTTAAGGAATCTAAAAGAGTGCTTTGGAATTTTTATTTTAGGATTAGGAACCCATTTGTTCTTCCAAGGTGACCACTAAGATAATCTGCAAGATGAATGAATGTTGCCTCTAGAATGAAGTGTCATGAATTCAATTTTACAGAAAAAAAAGCTGGCAGGAACAGGGGCCCTCGTGGGTTGTTTACTTGACAAGGGCATATTTTTCACTTTATTCTGCTACAAGGGTGGTTTTAAACTTAATTCAGTACCCCATGGAAAACGCTATTGCTAATAGCATTTTTTTATAAAGCACTATTAGTAACAACGCTTTCTATCCTGCATTTTTTTGTGTGTAGCAAGTGCTCCTTTCTATGTAAAAAAATACAGGATAGAAAGCGTTATTGCTAATAGCGCTTTATTTAAAAATGCTATTACCAATAACGCTTTCCATGAAATGTGGAAATAAGTTGCAAACCATTCTTGTGGCAACATTAACTTCAAAAACTGCCCTTGTCACCGGCCCTCGTTAAGTATAAGGTGCTTCTTCCTGTAAAAGGCCTTTTGCTGCCTCCTCTTCCGGTGTCCAGATGTGCTTCATGAAGTACTAGCTGGTACATAAAGGCTAGAGACCAGTCCATTGTATCTGGGCACTATGCTTCTGAAATGCATGAGACTACATGTTTATTAACTTCCTCACCTAGTGAGATAAAATGGGAAGGATGAGGCTGATTTTTGGCAAAACAGAGGACTATACCATAATTGTAGCAGCTGCCCAGGTAAGAATAGTTAACATGCCTAAGGCCACCTAAATTACCTTGGTGATCCCACTTGAGCTCTAACTAAGCGCCCAACTTGGCAATGCCTAGGCACAGTTTTGGGGCCAGGGTGGTCACCTCCTTTTTCTCAAGGGAAAAAGGATTTTCTTTCTTTTATTTATATATTTTGGGGATTAATTTTGGTTGTTTTATTTTCTACCCTATAATGTGAGGATTGCCCACATTCACTTATCAGTTACATGCTAGTTACTAACCACTTAAGTGACTTGACACATGATGCACTAGGATTGTGACATATAAGCATAGGGGAACTAGGGTTGGGTCTTACTGCTTTAAACTGTACTCTAAAAGTTTTTTTTTTTTAAAGGTTGGCTGATTTGGAAAAGGTTCCCAGATTCGGTGGCTGCTGCTGCCTGCTGCTGCTGCTCTCTCTCTCTCTCTCCCTCCTCTCTCTCTCTCTCTCTCTCTCTCTCTCTCTCACACACACACACACACACACACACACACACACAGAGGCACGAATGCACACACACACACGCGGCAATTCTCTGCTCCTCCCTTTTCTCCATTGTTTCTCCACTCTCCCTTGCCTCTGCAATTTCTTTCCCTTCTCTGGTATTGCCTCTTTCTTCTCTGTTCTATTTCTCTTAGCTGTCTGCTGCTTCCTCTTTCCCTAGTCCCTGTTTCTTCATCTTTTCTTCCTCTCTCCTATCTCTTTCCTTGATTGCTGCAATCTATTGGTTTTCTACTACCTTGTCCCTCTTCCCTTACTGAGTTGACTAAAGCTCTGAGTGGGACCACAATATCAAAATCAATGTAGGGGTCTTCAAGGGTTGCCTACAACCTAAGGAGTTCTCAGATTGGGTTGATATAGAAGGCTAGATCTTTTGAGTGGAAAGATAAGATAAGAAGGACAGTCCCTTGTTTGGTGAAAGCAGCTCGAATTTATAGAGTTCACAATGGGAAAGGAAAAGTTTAGGTCTTGGGATCACGTGAAAGAGAAAACTTCAGGGAAAGCTCTTCCCATTTGATTGCCGTCAGATGCTTTTCAAGAAGAATCACAACTTGAGGCAAAACAATATATCCGTACATGAATACACAGGACAGTTTTACTTGCTCAAAGCTAGGAATGATTTAAATGAAGATGAGGAGAAAAGTGTGGCCCATTATGTGGTGAGATTAAACTTTCCTATTCAGAACCAAGTTGTTCACCATGACTTGGCTTGGATAGACGAAGCAATAATTTCCAAAACACAGCACCTCCTAAGTCCACTAAAGCCAATCCAAGTCAATTAGAGAAAAATAAGGATATTTTTGGTCCTAAGCCATCTACATTTAATTGTTTCAAATGTAGGCAACTGGGGCATAAGTCAATAGGTCATTCTAGGAGGAAATTGTTGATGATGTCCCACTTCTTTGACTTCAATGTTGCCAATTTTCTCTCATTTCATGGAGACCCACCAGATCTATTGGATTTTGCTACTCTTACCTTTTGTGGATATGACCAGATCAACTGAGTAGCATGTTGAGAATGTGGTTGACATCTACACTTTAGAGATGCGTAGAGGCGTACATCCAAGGTACCTAGTTCGTTGGAGACTGGCCATTGACAAATTGTTCTTCGATCTATGAGGCTGAATTGAGATGGCATCGAGAAGATAAGTTCCAACGACCTCTAAGGCTTTCTCAATGGAGCCTTTTTCTTCCCAGCTAGGGAGAACTAATGTATTTTTGGGTTTAGTTTTTCACTATTTATATTGCAGATTAATTTCAGTTGTTATTTTGTTTTGTTTTTTTTGTTCTTCTAACCTATGATGTAGAGCTTGTTCACATCCACTTAAAGCTCACTTTCTAGTTACGTGACTATTAAAGGGACTTGACACGTGGTACACTAGCATTGTTACATGTAAGCACAGGGAAACTAAGGTTGGGTTTGAGCCTTTAAACCTAATACCTTAAAGATTTTGTTGATTTGGAAAAGATTCCCAGATTCGATGGCTGCTGCTTTCTCCTCACGTTGCTCTCTCTCTCTCTCTCTCTCTCTCTCTCTCTCTCTCTCTCTCTCTCTCTCACACACACACACACACACACACACACACACACACACACACACACACACACACACACAGATTATCTGCTCCTCCCTATTCTCCCTCGTTTCTCCATCCTCCTCACCTCTGCAAGTTCTTTCCCTTCTCAAGTATCACCTCTTTCATCGTATCTAGTCTCCATTTCTTCATCTTTTCTTTTTCTTTCCCATCTCTTTTCCTTGACTGCTGCAATCTATTCTCTTCTGCTAGCTCTTCCCTTGCTGAGTTGACTAAAGGGCTGGCAGTTCTCTGGCAACTTTTGGATTGTCTTTTGATTCTGCACAGTTGTTGCAATGTCACAGTGAGATTGCTCCTGTTATTGCCGTCCTTTCCTCGCCTTATTTCTTAATTCAGTTTTGGGCCAATTCCCTGCTTTGCCCAACATTTAGTTACTTATTGCTCACTGTTTTGTAAGGTTTAACCACAAACTTAAACCATGAGTGTTTAATTCGAATTGCAGACATTTAACCGAGTTTAATTAACTTCTGTTGAGTGTGTTTGGCCCCAAAATTTTGTTGCTATTGTTTGGGCTGATATATTACATCAGTTTGTTGTTTTTGGTGAATTTCTTCGCTTAATTTGGAGTGTTCAAGCTCCAATCTCATGAAGTTCTCCACTTGTATTATCATCGTTCATGTTTATAAAACTAGGGCTGCATTAACAACTGATGTAGCCCTGACTTCATACGAATTCCTTCAAACAAGTGATGGGCAAATAAAGCGCAGTAGGGATAGAAAACCTGGCAAAGTAATATGGGTGAGGTTGTGACTGGAAGGATGAATATCTTGCAATAGCAGGTGAATTCAGTTTCCCTTACTTGCTGGTCAAGCAATCAGTTTCACAATTGGAAGGGCACCAACTGGTTTTGAACAGAAAATTGCAAGGGCCCATCATGGAGGTTATATGAAATTTTTTTTTTTTTTTTTTTTTTTTTCACAAGGAATTTGTTTACATCATGTATGATTCCAAGCACTACAGAGCACAACCAGGAAAACCTGGAACTTCTTTTATTTTCCTTTTCTTTCTTTAACTTGTGATAGGAAATTCATAAACATGAGCACCTGAGGATTCTAGGCCAGCATGCAGAAATAAAAGCTCCGAACTTACCTTTGATTTGTAGATGTGCAATCCACAACGATTGAAGAGCTCTTTGAAGTATAAATCTGACCTGGTAATGCTCCGATCTTCTTTATCCAACACAAATCCTGGAAAATATGTCATTTACAGTTTAGCAGGTATTCATCTTTTAATACCTCATGTACCACCAAGTCTACCATACCAAACAAGCAAGATTAGGCCTAAATGAAAATTGTAACAAACACACTTTTTTTTAGTGAAAGAATGCTCAATGTGGTAAGGAATTAATTGCCATAAAACTCCAAGGAGTAGATGAGATGGCCAGGAATCAGTCTCCAAAAGGTGAGAACTTGAACTAGGTTCATCCCCTTTAAGGCTGCTCCAAATACTACTAGTTGTAGTTAGTACTACTACCACCAAAAAAAAAAATGAAAAAAAAAAGAAGCCTATAAATTGGATAATAAGTGTGAACAAAAAATCTTAATATCTATCTTAAAAAGCTCTACTCACAAACAATTGGAAGTTTTAGATATTTATAGTTCCTAAACTTGAAAAGGACTAAAGGAGGAGCAATTAATAGGTATAATCGACATTTTTCGATTTCTTTTTCCATAAAGTACATTGTTTTGACCTTAATCATTGGCTCCAAGTTTTTTTTTTTTTTTTTAAACTTGCGATGAGTTTTATGTGTGTCTAGTCAATGGGCAAACGTGTTCCCTAAGTGTCTAAAGTGTGTTTGATTTCAAAAATATTTAAAAAAAAGGGACACGTTTGGACAGATGATTGACATGGACTTAGAAATTTCCATGCTTCTTGTGTCATTGAGTTTTTCCGACACAAACCTAACCCATTTACAACTGAATTGGGTGAAACAAAGTCAAACCCTACCAATGACAATTAGTTAACCAACCCAGTTATTTTAAAATGAAATGGCATCAAGTATATTAAAATAATAACAATTAATCAACAAATACAAATGGATTTAAACTCGAAAAGCATGGAGCCAACGTCAAGCCTAAAGTGTGTACAATAGGGTTTCCGCCAAGTGTAACCAACATCACTATTTATTCCATTAAAACCCAACGCAACTTAAAAGGGATGTGTGTATATAGGTTGAAATTCCGGGCTGTATATGCTCTTTTCTTTTTTAATTTAATTTCAATTTTATTGGTGTGTGTGTGTCGTGTGTCTGTGTACTTTGGTTTGGTTTTGTTTACAAGTTTATCAGTAAAAATTTCTTAACCTCAAGCATACTTAGAATTACTGAGGATTTGAAACTGTTTTTGGCTATCACCAACATTTGACTGTTATCAGCTGTTGTACTAGATAGTGGAGGTCAGCCTAGTTCTTCCTAATTTCCCCCAAAACTTGTTATGCACTATTTAGCATTTTCAGCCCCAGGGATTCGAGGGTTGTGGAGGAGAGAGGAACGAAGAGAAAGAACCGTCCTTAAAAGCAAAATATAAATAACTATTCAACTATACTATCTATTATCTCTTTCTTTCCTTTTTTTGTTTTTTTTCATTTTCAATATGTTACCTTTGCAATAGCTGTTTAAGTCTTATATTCCACCTACTTAAATTTCAACTCAAGAAGATTACAATGTAGAGATACAAGAGTTTATGTCTTAATCAAGGAACAAAATTTCTATTTGTTTCAATCGAAATGGCCAATACGTTTCCATTTCTAAAAAGGCCAAAATGAAATACCAGTGGAATAACAAAACTTTAGGCTTTGTTTGGCACTGATCTCGGTTCCAATTTCGGTCCTTTTATTTGTGTTTTCGAAACTAAAAAATATGGGAACTGCTCGTTTTTTTTTTGTTCAGGAAAATAAAAAAAATAGGACCATCGAAAACACCATCGTTTTCATATTATTTTCATTTTCATATAAAACGATTCCAAAAGTTCAGAAAACACATTTTTAATGGTTTCCAAAACTAGTGTTTTTTGAAAAATTTCTCGAAAACAAGTTCCGAAATTGACTTATTAAACGTAGTTTCAACAGAAATAGTTTCCGAAACCAATCGGACAAACGCGATTTCGTCAAATTTCAAAAAACAAAAACAGAAACCGAAACGTAACCAAACGGAGCTTATTATTTCCATGAAAACACACTAGAACATAAAAAAAATATATCAAAACACAATGCTATATACAAAAACAATATAAGTTGTATCAACATGAATTTAGAACATTTTATAAATGTTGTATAATTTTTATTGAGAAAAATACAAAAGATAGTAGTTTACTATATCACCATTTGTTACTTCCGTTTCTAAGCCAACCGAAATGAACTAACGAAACGAAATTTTGATTCTCGGTCTTAATATCACTGTCACGAGTTGACTATACATGTTTCTTTTTATTTGTCCCTTATTTTGATTTGGGCATCACGTTTCTTTTCATCCATTTTTTGATTTGATTCTCTTGAGACAACACAATATTAACAGGCTAACACAGGAAAATATTAGTTTACACTTCTATAATAATAAAATCTAGATGATGAAACTCAACAAATAATATGCATATAATTCATACTACTACAACTTTCTTACAAATACTTTTTGTTCTCAACACCTATATTCTTTTCTTTGACTAGAACTCTCTATTAGATGCTTGATTAGTGGGGTCATGTATATGATGTTACATTTTTTTAGAAGCAAAAATCTGAAATATATACAGGGTATGCTCATGGCATTTTCATGAATGTTTGACATACTCTTTTAAAATGGTGTCTGCACTACATAGGCCATGGATTGGGTAGTTCAAAATACTGTTGTTGAAGTGTTTGAAATTAAGAAACTCATTTAAATTATGGACATGTCAAAAAATGTTACACTTCTAGGAGTGTCCAAGAAGTGTTGATGTTTAACACTAACACAGCACCTCGCCAGAAGTATCCATCACCCTTCAAGTGTACATGCTACTTGATCATGCTGAAACCATTGATTTCATAACCAGCTAAGAAGCACGGACACACCGTTTAGAGTGGCGTATCCGTATCGGATACATGACGGACACACACTCTTCGGACACATCGGGACACATGTCAGACGCGCCAATTGGTGTGTTCAATATTTTTGTTGATATTTTTTTCATTAGACACTTCTCGGACACATCCTGGACACGTGTCCACTAGTTGGACACGTTTTGAGACACTAAGAGATTGAAATATTATTATTAAAAGTATTAAATGGAGTCGAATTTATAAATTTCAAAAATTTAAAACACCAAAACATAAAACACCCAAATCCAATTCTTCAAATCCTTGACTTGTTAGTTATTGTATTATAATTGTGACCATATTTAGTTGTTCTCATCTTTTTTTTTTTTTTTTGTGATTTATGAATTTTACGTTCATATACATAACCAATAAAATAATTTTTTTGCTGTGTCCATGCCGTCTCTATGTCTTTATTTTTTGAAAATGCCGTGTCCCATCTCCGTATCTGTGTCCGTATCCGTACGCGTGTCCATATCCGTGCTTCTTAGATAACCAGTATGTATGAGAATGATTTCATCTGAATGCTAATGCTATTCTCATAAACAGGCCAGCAATAAATTTGGATATTAGCTGCTTCCGCTCTCAGTTATTTCGACTATTGCAGCTAGCACCACTTTAGCTTCCCTGCCTTCAAGTTTGACTCACTGATTGGAACAACTCAAGAAAATTAGGTGTCTACTCTTGAGGCCATGCATGTCAATGAATAAAACACAAAAACAAGAATAGAACAACAGAAAAGAGAATTTGAGAAAATGAAAGCAGCTACAATTCATAACTGAAGAGGGTCAGAGCCGGAGACATAAATAAAAGTACCAGTTCTTGCAATGTTCTCCTTCAGCACGAAGAATCCACCAGGTTTCAGGCCACCCTAGAAGTGACATAATAGTTAATACAAACTAGAATTTACCACAGAAATATTAAATAAAATCATCCTACACAAAAAATTCAACGTATAGATATGTTGAAAAGAAAACTATGAGATCATGATACAGATAAGATAGTCTATGGCCAAGATGTACACTTGTTCATTAAGACATTGAGCTCCAAAAACTGTATATGCAATATTCTCATGTATACAAATTTTTTATGTCATTGCTGAAAATAGCAATAAAGACCAAAAAAAAAAATCCTTATTTGTACAAAGCTTTCTTCATGATGGCTCAATATCAGTTAAAAGAATAAGTCTACTTTGAGAAATGAAAGTTAAAAGAGGTTGGTCATTGATGAGCCGATTTGTTAGTGAGACCCCACAAATGGTGGACATTTCTGAATGCTATGCAGTTCATCAAGTTTATGGCATAGGACAACTGGGCCAGAGAAAAATTCATATCATAGAGGCCAAGAAGAAATGGCTACAGGCTGGCTTTTACAACTTAGGAGGATTTTCCATGCCAATCTCATTAATTAGGTGATACAGAGAGTGTTAGTATTGCAACAACATTAGCCGTAGGTGAAAGTTTCCCCAAGCTGAGCATAAGTGCCGGTACTTTGGGTAAACCAAATGACAGAGCTAGAAAATTGTCATTTATAGTTATCAGGGTTAACTGTGCCATTCATGGGAAAAAAGGATGAAGAAATAATCGGATGTTGAACACTGCAAGAGTATAAGAATCAAAGATTTTCCAAAACCTATAAAATATTTTCAGTTCATTTTTGTTTTCTTCAATGACAATTCTAAGACAGATGCTTTATTGAAATGACACAATCCAAATAATCTAAATAGTTAACTACAATTTGTAATGATAGGTAGGATACCTTACCTTTGCTCTCTTAAAGAATGACACAAAATCATCATCTGTGAGATGTCCAATACACCACTGAACCCATATGACATCATACCTTCCAGCATCTGGAGTGAATTCCTAAAACCATTGAGATTTTAGTTCATTTATCTCATAAATGCTTAGCCAAAACATTAAAGTGTGATATGGGCAAGAAATTTATAAAATTCAGGCTATTGGACATCCATAAAAGTTACTCCCATGATGGATAACACCATGTATTGTACGATACTCTGAACCAGGTAAACAAGATAAGTGGCAAACCTGGCACATTTGTGCAGAACCTATAAATTAGATTTTAAACTAGAGACCATCACTTGTATTTGTTGAGAGGCATGTGTGTGCATCAGTGCATGTGAGCATCCTATGGCCTTTAGTTCTTTTGTCAACCCTTATTCCAAAACTATAACCTGAGTGTGCCAATGTTGCCTCATTATGATAAAGCTAACAAAACATCATTTTGGCAGAAATCAAATAGTAGTCATTCAAGAACTGATATATAATAAACTCAATTCCTGGAAGTTCATACTTCAAGTAACATCCAAAATCTATATATATATATATATAAAGTGAAGAAAATATGGATTCAAGCATCACTAACGAAGAACTTGTTTACAGAAGTGCAAGAGACTGAATTGGAGAAAAACAGAATAACAAATTTTTTGTAGGGACAACCAAAAACACAAAAGATAAAAGGGACAAAAAGAAAACAAAATTTGAAGGGTTATAACCACATGTTTTACTTGTGTTTTAAAAGCGAGAGAAAGCTGACAAAATAAAGGCTTTTTTCCTATCATTTTCCTAGGACAATATATTCCTCAACTGGAAAGGTCATTTATGGAGGAGAAGTTATACGTTCTTTAAAAATGTCCAAAGGATGCACCTATTCCAAAATTTTTAGCTTTATAGAACAATCAAGCCTTGATTTTAAAGGCCTTCAAAACAATCACCGTTTTGCTCCGAAGCTATGACTAGAAAAATGGGAATGGTTGTTGAGTGCTGACATGGACTTGGAGGGTCCAACATGGCTACACAAAAACTCAAGCCATGGTACATCTACATGTATACATTTTATAGTTACACATAAACCTATACATATCGTATTTTATAGGTTTTTCATCTAAAATTTATTTGGTGCACTTTTTTTCCTTGAATCATGTCATAGAATTTGATATATGAGTTCAAATACATAAGTGAAAATTTGTTACCATAGGAAGAGGTTAATATGAAGTAGATTTTAGGATGAGGAGTTAAATAGTGCATGAAATTCACTTAAAATAATAAAACATTATGTACCCACCGTTTTTTATACATTACCAAGTGTTGGTCCCTGTTAACAAAGGGTGTTGGGAAGAGTAAAACTAGATAAAAATCAAAGAGAGAAGGAGGGGGGACTCCCTTTTATTTTCTTTTCTCTCCAATTTCCCAATGTAAGTGGGGACTATTATTGCAGACATTTAGAGAATTAGGTTATATAGAAAAGTAGCTAAGGTTAACTATCGAAGCGAGAGCAAGGTGTGAGGCGTAGGATAGAATGTGTAAAACTTTTTAGAGTTTTAGTTTTGTTTCTTTTTTCTCTTTCTTGGGGCTGAGCTTCGACAAAGAATGAACACGAACGGGAGAGAGAGAGTGATGGCATGTGGAATCTTTAATAAAATTTGTAAAACTCTATTAGTTATTGAGCCCATTGAAAGGCTAATACATTGCTCTAAAATAAAGCAATTGGACCAGGACATAGCTGTGCAAGTATTTAATTAATTATTTTCAAATTTTGTCCTACCTTGCAAGCTTCCTATAGAAAACCAACTTGAAATCATCTTCATGTCTAATATGTAAATAACAAGACCAACCAAAAAAAAAGTCTTATGTTTAAAGATAGTAGTGATAATTATTAACATCACTTTCCAAATAAAGTATAGACCATTTTCCTTTTGAGACCATTTAAGCAATCCGGTTTGGTTAAGGATTAAATTTTAGCCTTGGGGTTTGCCCCTAGTGGCCCAAGCTAACCACATATTAAGTCTAGCTTCATATACATATTTCTACAACTTCAGCACCAAAAAAGTTTCCAAAAATCTTGAGACTACAAGCACAAAACCTTCCATGGTGATTCCAAGTAAGGAAAGGCTCGAAAATCCACCCGAATCTAATTATCAAGTTGAAATTAAGCTTAATTCAATTTTGTGAAAGACGAACTCAGTGGTTATTGTGTAGATAAAGTCGAAATTTTAATATGTTTGATCGAAAATGCAATTTTTCTTCCAAAATTTCTATAGGTTCCTTTTTTTGGCAAAAGAGAAGAACTTCATTTTTTTTTTTATTCATAAATGAAAGTGTCATAGAAAGGTGCTAAAAGGAGCACCACTAAGCCATTCAAAGAAGCTCAACACGGAAGTTAAGCTCATCAATAAACTCTATAAGAGAAAATGAGGATTCACAAAAGTTCCTTTTACACCAAAAATGTAAACTATGCATGAGGCATGATTTCAACTTATGTACTGCCATAATAGTGTCTTCAAATGTATGGCGATTCCTTCTCTCCAGATGCACCACATAATGCACAATGGAGCCACTCTCCACACTTTCTTCTTGCTCCTGACTCTACATCCCTCCTTCTAACTTTCCAATAACTTAAGGACTGATTTTGATATAACCCAATACACCCCAAAAACTAACAAAAGAATGGCCCAGAGCACCTTGGCAACTTCACAATGGAGCATCAAATGATCCACAAACTCCTCAGCCTCTCTACACATACAGCACCAGTTAGAAAATTTGAACGCTCTCCTAACTAAATTGTCTATAGTAACGATAGAGTTTAAAGATGTTGTCCGCACAAAAAAAGCCACTTTTGTGTGCACACTGCCACCCCATATACCTGTTGAGGGAAACACATTCCTCGTCCCTCCAGATATTATGGAGTAGTATGAACTGACCGAAAAATTCCCATTATTCTGCTTCCATTGCATCAAGCCCTCTGAACCCCTATTCACCTTGGCTTCATACACAAAAGCAAGTAACTCTAATACACTCTAATTCCCAATCTTGAAAAGGGCCTGACAAAAAGAGGTTCCCAAACGACACCTGCATTAGTAAAACTCAAATAGTCACCAACCAGAGCTTCCTTATTAGCCGCAATACTAAATAGATCCGGAAAAGCCACAGATAAAGGAATACCACTGCACCACACATCTTGCCAAAACGGATTCGACTTCCTTCCCCCACCACAAACTCCACATGTTTTAAAAACTCAACCCATTCCCTCCTTGTACCTTTCCATAGGCCTACCCCATAAGAATCCCTCACTTCCACCGAGGACCAGCCACTATGATGTGCCCCGTACTTGCTATCAATCACCCTTCTCCAAAGTTGTACCTCCTCTTGTACATACCTCCACAACCATTTTCCTAGTAAAGCTTGGTTAAAACGGCGGAAACATCTAATACCCAGCCCATCTTGCTAGAGTGGATAACAAATTTTCTTCCACCACTAAACTCCTCTCCTAACCCTCCCCACAAAAAATTGCTCTGAAGTTTATTCAACCTTTGTTCCACTGAAGCAGGCATAGTGAATAAAGACATAAAGTAAGTAGATAAAGGCTAAATACAAAGAGATAAGGATAAAGTTAAAAGAGATACAAAGCCCAACATATAGTAAGCTATACATCTCAAAATACATATCACGACAATCCAAAGAAGAGCTCAACATAATAGAGATTGACATAATAATTTAAACTAATAGAAAGAGACAATTCAAATAAAACCAAGAGAAAGGACCAGCAAGAAGACATCAAGATAAGCGTTAATGTTTCCACCAATTTATTTTAGATTTCTAAGAGAATCAAATTAATTCACTAATGTATGAAAAGGTCACCTCTAAACTTTTTAAGGGTGTCTACTCTGTAAAGGGGATAATCCAATCACTGAAGGCTTTCTAGAAGATAACCTATTTTTGAAATGGATACCCATTAAAAGGTCAAAAAGGGTGGGATTCAAGAATATTTTTATCCGCTTCACAGTTTTCTTAACAACCAAGGAAAGTACAAGGTAACTGATATTTTTCTATACTTTTTTATATTCAGGACTGCTTGATGAAAATGAAAGTCAAAGCACTGGAAATTTTTTATGAATGAATTAATAGTACTGAAAAAACCTCAACCAACTGATTTTTTAAAATGAAATTTAAGGATTCGTTTAAGCAGTACAACAAAAATTTAATACAACTTTCCACAAGCTCTATATTCAATATAAGTCAAATCTCCATGACTTATAACTTCCAACCCGTTCAAGTAGATTTCCATAAGATGGAGTTGGTTATACATCATCAAATATTATTAATAAAAGATCCGCAAAGATGTTTTCAAATTTAAGCACTTTATCAAACCCCTTCATCTGCAGTTAATTAAAAAAACGGAAGAAGGTGGGGCAGGGGCAGGGGGAATGATCCAATCACTGTAGGGTGAAGAATTTTTTTAATCTGCTTCACAAATTTTCTCAACCACCAAACAAAGTAGAAGGTACCTGCTATTTGGGCTATACTTTTAATTTCAGGGCTGCTTGATGAAAATGAAAATTAAAGCACTGGAAAATTTTAGCAATGAATTAATAGTACAGAAAACTTTAAGAATCTGAAATTTTAAAATTGAATTTAAGGATTCATTTAAAACCAGTACAACAAAAATTTAATATGACTTTCCATGTGCTCTTCAAACCCTTTTCTTCAAACCCTTTTCAAGTAGATTTCCACAAGGCGTAGTTGATTTATCAAATAATCTTACTAAAACATCCGCTAAAAGACTTCAAATTTAAGAACTTTATCGAACCCTTCATCTACCTAGGTATATTATCCAATATGAAGTAGAACACCTAGAAATATAAAAATAAAAAAAGGGAAAACTAGTAGATCTAGCCAAATTGAGCATTCAGTAATGCAAAAGAAATTGAAACTAATTCATTTTATCAGTGGAGTTCATGCTGCCCACAACCTATGTATCAATGTTGCTCTCACAGAAGGTGCCCATCTTTATGTATTGGACAGTCTTAAGTCCTTCACATAGAGTGAGCAGACACAAGGATCAATCAAGAAGCTGACACAAAATTGAACCTTTCTTAGTTGGTTGTGTATAATCAAAAGGACTTAATGGAAGACTCAAAATTCAAATTTAAGCTCTTAATGGGGTTATCAAGGAATTCCTATATATAGATTCTAGTTTTTAGTTATCCTGCTTTCAATATATTTGTTAGCTACTCTTCTTCAATTATCAAGTATTAGGATTCTTTCAGTCCGAACTGTACGCATGAAGTCTAGCCATAACAATTCAAAGACAGTGACAACATTAAGGCTGACAACAATAAATGCTTTCACAATTCAAAATTCAGACCTCCAATACTATACAGACAATACTAATGATGAATCATTGCCCATAAAACCAAAAGTATGCAGTTATACTCCTGTTATAGGGATAAAAGTAATCCAAGCATATTACCTGAAGAGGTACACAATAAAAGTTGGAGGCCTTGTGGGAGTCTAATACCATGAGGTTTTCAGGAGCCAAATTTTCACGTGCAGCCTCGAGGAAATGTGATACAGGCTCAAGAAGATCGACCTGAATCAAACAAGCCATGTTAGATGGTAAGAAACCTGAGAGCATAAATGCTTTTAGTCAAAGACTCAAATTGAATGCAAGTCAAAAGGTTGGTGTGATCTCTAGTAAAATTTTATAGCATGATTTGCATTCTAGATAATGTTGATCACACTTATAAAAGGATTCAATCTCAAATCACTCATAAGCTTAAAAAATAATTCCATCCATTCCATTTGCTCTGTAAGAACTTCCAATTCAGAATCATCCTGATTACTAAACGACACAAACTAGTGTGGTTAGAAGTTAGAATGGTAATCTTGGGAAACAAGTAGAGCTAAGACTTGGAACTATTTAAACCCAATAAAACATAAAAACTGACCTAAACTAACGAGTAATACCACAAAGTAAAGGTGAATAATCCCAAGTAAACCAACAACATTACCTACCTAGAAATTGTCATGTAACTCTAGCAACCAACTTTATCAAAACACATAAAGGACTTCAAAATATTTGAAAATCTTCAAGGAAAAATATGATTATACGTGTGCCTTGCCACAGAATAAAATCAAACTTACATACTCCTTTATATATTCTCTTCTAGGCTACCTACCGTGTGCATCATTTTCACTTCCACACTTTAAGTGCAATCTAAGTGAAGAGACCTGCATGTTCCCTAACTGTATTTTACACAACACTTTAGGTTTAACTACAACACCAACATATAATCTAAACGAAGATTGGGAATGTCTAGTGCTAGGAAGCACGGTCACTTCTAAAGGGTGCCGTATCCGTGTCAAACACACACATTGGACACACACAATCCTCATACATGCTAATTGGGTTGTCCTGAATTTTTGTTTATTTATTTTTCAATGGACACGCCAGATACACGTATCCATCACTTAGACACAAAGATCAAAATTTTGTTTTGATAGTTCATTTCAGTTGGCTCGAAAAACAAAAACATTTCAGAATGTTTCGGAAACATTTCAAAAGTAACAACTATTAATATAGCAAATTACAATCTTTTGTATTTTTCTCCACAAAAATTGTAAAACATTTATAAAAAGTTCTAAATTCGTGTTGATACAACTTATTGTTTTGGTATATAACGTTGTGTTTTGGTGTAATTTTCTATGTTATAATATGTTTTGATGGAAATAATAGAGTTCCGTTATTCTATTGGTACTTCATTTTGGTCTCTTTGGAAATGGAAACGTTTCGGCTATTTCAATGAAAACAAATAAAAATGTTGTTCAATGCTTAAACACACATGAAACACATTGTAAGTTTACATCGTAAACATGTTTTTATCATGTTCTGTATTAAATGATGATTAAATTATGGATTTAATGCCTTTTTTTTATGTTGAATTAGTATTATTTTTTTATTTTTTGATATTTTGTGGATATTACATTCGTATACATAGCAAATAAAATTTATAAGACATTTTTTGCCGTATCCCCGCCGTATTCGTATCCTCAATTTTTAAAAATTGTTGTGTCCCGTGTCCATACCCGTGTCAGTGTCTATGCTTCTTAGGTCTAGTGCAATTTTAGGAACATATGATCAAGCTTGAACATGAAGAATCAGGAAAGTATACTGAAATTTCACGAACAGAGGATCAAGCTTATACATATTAAACTACAACAAAACAACCGTTTTAGAATCAGTAAAATACATGAACTATTTCTCCCATGCAGATAATGAAGTCCTCAACCTGCCCTCTGCATTTTAACATGGGTAGTACTCTTAAGGTGACTTTAGCAAAGCTGACAAATGCATACATTGATAACTTAATGTTTGGTCTTTAATGGTAAACCCTAGCAATACCAAGGTTTGCAGAATGAGGAAAAAATATTTGTAGATAAATGTGCAAATTTCCGTAAATGACACAAACGAATGCATAGCAGCACACCTGCTAATCACTATACGTGTAATTTATGTTACTCTCACTTTCAGTCTTCTAGACAGTTCATAAGCCACAATTTTGGCCTATGAGCTGAATAAGTCCATGGTGCAAGAGCCTGTCTTTGCAGCTTCTTGCCTATTCACTGGCATTCGCACATCAATCACTCCTCTCTATCAGTTCACTTTCTGCAAAACCCTATAGTTGGATATTTAAGTCCAGACATCAAAAAGTAAAATAACTGATGGTTTGTTTATTTATTTATTTATTTTCTATAGATTCGATCAGACAATGGTATATTAGAAGCAAAGACGAGATATAATATGAATAATCTCGTTGAATGAATATTCTCTCTTGCCTATGCATGCGCGTGCGGTGCTTTAACAAATTGTTATGAGATTTTATCCAATGAAAAAAATTCGCTCGATCAGTTATACAAAGGCATAGTTAAAAATCCCTACGACTTGGCAGTTCATCTAATCTACCCAAAATGAGTATGTATTGGATTTAGAGTCATAGTCAATGGTTTTCTCAACATGAAAAATGAGAAGTCTTGAGAATTTATTATCAATCTGAGCAAAAATTGATAACGAATGAAGTACAAACAAAGCAAACATTATTCTAATTGAGCCTTCGATCAGCTCAAAGTTTCTTCCTCCACAAGTATGCATCTTTACTGCAAGACATCAAAGCCTTGATTTATATTTGTAAACGATTTCTTTTTCTTTTTCTTTTTCTTTATATTTGTTTTAGTTTCTTTTGATGTAGCCTTTCTTGGCCTCTCATAGCATAAGGCATTTAGTGTAACACCCTCCAATTTTATTAATGTTTAATTTACAAATTACACTATTATCTTAGGGAAAAAAAATAGAGCTTTGTGAGATTATATGCCCTATTTATGAACTAAATGAAGTTATAAGAAATTAATTACCAAAATATGTATATATATGTGTATATGGAAAATGAGCTAGTATAAAATACAAGCAAGCTTGGAAGTTCAAGGAAGGGCATGGTTGAAAGGAAATTAAGGGTGCTTAGGCAATGGGATTGTAAGTCTAGGGAAAGACCATGATTACTAACTATAATTACAAAATTGATCAATGATAAAATAATAAATAATAAATTGTCCAAGGATGCTCAAGAAAAATCACAAATAACATAAAGACCCTTGCCTTGTTCTCCAAGACTTTTTGGCCTATAAATACAAGGCCATAGGCCTTTGTGTTTTCTTCATTCCGCTGAAGGATCAGCAATTAGAGAGGGTGGGAGTAGAGTGAGAAGAGTCATTGGTGAGGCAGAGACTGCCGAAGGGGGGGAAAAAAAAAAGAGGGGAATGGTTGTTCTGCTGGAAGGAAAAAAGGGAAGGAAGAAAAGAAGACAAAGAAAAAGGAAAGGAAAAAAAAATAGGGGAAAGGAATACATGAAAAAAATTGTGGAGAAATTCTATCCTCACTCGAGCTTGATGTAAGTAAACATTTGTTTTATTCCTTCACATGAGGTCTAAGTGTTAGATTTATTTTATTATACCAAACATTGTTATTAACTCTAGAATTTAACAGAACAATTTTGGTTGAGTGGAGATCTTTACGAAAATTTGGAAAAACTATTGAGGTAAACCGGTTGTATATAATGGGGCCGTTTGGGAACAGCTTATCTTTAGAGCTTATTCGGCTTTTTGCTTACAAAAAAACATGAAGTGTTTGGTTGAGTGCTTTTTTTTTTTTTTTCCTTTTTTAGACTAATAAGCTTATAATCAAAAAGCTAAAAATTTGATGCTTTTTGTGCTTAAATCACTATAGTGAAAATTAAGAAAATTTATCAAGTATTTAAAATGTCATCTACCAACACCAACCGCCAACAGCCATTGCAACCCACTGCTACACAACAACGCCACCATTGCCCACCGCCACCGACCACCACAGTTGCCACCACCCCTACCTAGCACACCGTCACCGCCACCCACCACCCACCAATGTCCACCGTGCTGCAACCCCCATCCAGCACCACACCACAGTTGCCGCCACCCCCCCCCCACCCACCACCACAGTCACCGACCCCACCAACCACCATCGTTGCCGCCACCTACCCAACACCACCACCGCCTTGAAGGCAATATTGTTATTTTTATATAAAAAAAAAACGTGTGCCAAATAGACTAATTTAAAACTAACAAATTTTTTTTTTCCCAGTAAGTTGCCAAACACCCCAACCAAGCTTTTTTTAAACTAGCTTGTTCTTTATACTTTTTTTAAGCAACTTATTCAGCCAGAAAAGCTGTTCCCAAACGGGCCCAATATGCTCATTCCTTAACCTCTTTGCAAAGAGTGTACTCCTGTCATTCCAGAATTGGATTCCTTTTGACTATTCATGCTAATTATTTAATTCCATGATTATATTTATTTTTGGATCTATTGAATTTCTTCCAGCACATCCTTGAATATCGTATTCATTGATAAATTCACTAATATAACTATTTTTGGAATTGTTGGATTTTGTTATGGTTGATGTGTCATGGAACTGATTAGTGCATGTACAAATGCACCCATTAGCCCGTTATTGGAAATGGTTATGGAATGATAACCCTACGAGGTATTGGCTATGGAATGGTGACTCTAGTTATGGAATGGTGACCCTATGGAGTATTGGTTATGGAATGGTGACTCCAGATATAGAATAGTGACCCTACGAAGTATTGGTTATGGAATTTGGTATTGTTACGTGGCCCGGGACCCGGATGGCATTTGACATGGTACTGAGAAAGGTCGAGTATTGGGCCTAATGACAATATTGGAATGATTATTACCAGCATGATTTTCTGTGATTTTGACCGGCTCTTGATTATCATATTTTTTTAATCCAATGACTTGAACTGATTGTATTAATTGTTGTGCTTCACATTGATTGTCCTAAACTGAGCTTTGTACTCCTGTCGTATTGTAAACTTCCCGATTTTAAAAAAAAATTTCAAGTTGAGGCGAATCAAATGCCAGGCAAGATTTTAGAGTACATTGATTCGATTATTTTGAAGGCACATATTAGGAATTTATTAAAATTGTATATTTTGGGAGTAAGTTGTAGTTAATTAAATATTCATAATATGAAATTGGAGATGCAATGTGAATTAAATATTCATTGAGGTTATTTTAATCATTTTGACTTGTGGAGATTTATTTATTATTTTTGAGAGTTCATTCACTTTGGCAACGTTATCAAAAAATATTATTTGAGGCCATTTTATTTACTTATTTTATTTGTTAACGGTCCGAAAACTTGAGTCTCTACATTTAGGTCCCCTTTAATTTGCAATTCCTTTTTCTTTACTAATTTTTACTGGTAGGCAAGGATCAAAATTTTGTTTCGAAAAGTCATTTTGATAGGCTCAGAAACGGAAACATTTTGGAAATGTTTAGGAAACATGATGGAAATAGAGAAAAATTAGGAAATATAGAGAAAAATTTGAAAACATAACTTAATATCCATTAATTTATAATTTTAACGCTAATATAACAATAATGGAATATGTTTGAAGGGTATATACTCATTGGGACTAAAGAAATTGAAATAGCAAAGTAGTAACTAGTAAGTGATAATGTAAATTCAAAAAGAGACATTTTTACAAGCATTTTTAAAACATAAAATCTATATTTTACTCTAATTAAACTATATCAAACTGTTCATATTATTACTATCATATTTGGATCTATTATTATAATGTAATCATGTTTACAAAATCTAATATCATATAACTATTATACTTATTATACCTATTATAATAGGCAAATGCTAAAATGTGCCCTCAGGACATATTTTAAGCATGCTTTGTCTGGTTATACATAGTGTTGGTAATTGTGTTTTAGTATTGAAAATTGTGAAAACACAAATTCCAACACTTAGTAAACCCGACAAAACATGCTTAAAAATGTGCCATAAAGGCACATATTAGCAAGACCTATTATAATACTATACAATTATATATTTTACTCAATAGTTAGCCAAAAGGGCCAAAGCCCTTTTTTTTTTTTGGTTCAGCCCCTTTTTTTGTATTTTAAACAAATACAAAACTTTAGTTTAAGACTAATGTTTACTCTCAGTAGGCCACTTTGGTCGAACGAAGAGTCTAAGAGAGAGAGAGAGAGAGAGAGAGAGAGAGAGAGAGGGTGGTCAAACGAAGAGTTTGAAAGATTGAAAGAGAGAGAGCAAGTCTTCGTTATTGCGCGCAGAGAGAGAGAGAGAGAGAGAGAGAGAGAGAGAGAGAGAGGAGAGGAGGGGGGGGGGGGGGATCTGGCCCATCTGGGTTTTTCGATTTTGAACAATGAAAGAAGAAGAGTTTGAGCAAAGAAGAAGAGAGAGAAGATGTTACCTGGACGGTTGCCGCCAGACCTGGAGGAGCTTGAATCACCGAAACGCAAGGCTTAGATGCCTAGGTCTGAAATTTTGAAGGAGTTGGACTGTTAGAGACTTGGAGACCGGAGCTGACCAAACCTTCCAAAGGCCAAAGTGTGACCAGGTACTTCTCAACAGAGTCTCCCTCTGGCCAAACTTAATTCTCTGATTGTTTCGACCCACCACAGTATTTCGTTCAAAACAATGTAGTTTCGGTCGAAACACATAGAAATAGCATCGCTTCCATTGAAACACTGGAACTTCGGTAGTAAATCTCTGTTTCGCTTCGGTGTCCGAGGAAACCGAAAAGTTTCGGCTGTTTCAATCGAAACGAAACGAAACGAAATTTATTTCCTTGTTGGTAGGTGCATTGCCAAACACCTATAGTGGGCACAAGGTGATCCTCACCAAAGAGAAAATAAGATATTGTCCATCAGTAAATCAAATTGCCAAATCGAAGTTCTGATGGTGACCATAAATTGATAAAAGTTTTATCTTCCAAGCATGAGTGGATTATTTTGAATAATGTTACATGTCATCATGCTTATCCGTGGATTATCTTGAATATTGTTACATGTCAAAATGCTTGGGCTGTTATAATCTCTCAGAACATAATGTAAAAATTCAATCAAAAATTGGTTCATGAAGCAGTCTTGAAACTGGAACAAGGCATGATAGCAGCATGCTCCCTGTGACACAGCCTATGACATTGCAGAAGACAAAACAGTTGAGAGGGTGACAAGATTGGGGGGGTGAATGTGCAGCTGACATCAAGCAATTGGGAGATAACGCTTCATTGAGTTCAAGGAAGTCTTAAGTATATCCCTACATCTTTGATGGTACTCTAACTGATGGTCCATTTTGATTATGATTTAGACCACTATTTATTGTCCATATGCTGCTAAAATTTCATAACGTCTCCGGATTAGTTTGGGATTTGCCATTCTTCACTGCAAAGTTTGGACTTAATTGGCCAATGAAGTTTGTGGGCCAAGCTGTTGACATATTAGAAACAAGCTTATGCAAAAGATTTGTTCATTTGCAGTTATGTTGTGCTTGACAGGGAAAGGAATAAGATGTTACATGTAGTTGAATCTCTATCTGGAAGAGAAGAATTCCAAAGTGAGGATTTCCTAGGCATCCAACTAATGGAGTTTACTGGTAGAAATTACTATTCATATTGTATGATAGATCATCTCACATTTGTGGCTTCCTTGGCCAAGCAGGTATTTAACTCTCTCCCTTTTTCCTTGTCAATAGAAAATCTTGTTGATCGAAACAAGGTAATATTAAATTAGTAAACTTAAAATGTTATTAAAAAAACAATCATAACTTAAAACCCAAAGATGTTGACAAATCTGTTGCATACAAGTAAAGGTGCATCTTTCATGATGTAGTATTCAGTTCATTATAAAATGACCAAGATAAATACACTATGAGTCAAAAAGATCAAAAAGGATTAAAAGTGCTGTGAAATCAGTATTTTTGAAGGATGCATCATGAAAATGTCTATGAAAAATAAGAAAGAAAGAAAGAAAGAAAGAAAAAAAAAAAAGATTAAAAACAGAAAAAAAGAAAAAACAAAAGCTAGTGTCACCTCATTAAAGTATCTTATCAGAAGATTCTTGGTGACCCTCCCAATGCCAGCACCACAATCTACAGGAGTTTTAGATAACAGTAAGAATTTACAATTGCCAAGATACCCATCAATCAAGTGTGTTCTTTCCAGATAATCATGTATATTTTACAATCAGGACTTAAAATAAAATTTAAGTATATCTTTTAAACAAAAAGAACTTTATTTGGAATTTATTACCCGAGTTTAGACTCTAGAGACTCCAATAAGCAATTAATAATTGAACATTATAATTTTGAAACTCACAAATGTGCTTCTAAGCTATAAAAGTTGCTCTAAAGGATTAATGTGCAAGTTGTGAATTTGAAGCAGGTTAGTGCAGTCATTTACTAATATTGCTGCACTGTAAGCAGATAATTTCATTAGAAACAGCAAATTTTAGCATTTACACACTTTAATACATACACGCACTCCTCTTTGATAAACTAATTGAAGAAGTTTATCTTGATTACATAAGCGAAACATATTACTGACCTAATGTCAGCTATGTGATGGAGGACCAGTAAGAAAAGAAGAGTAAAGAGAGAAGTGAATAGTAGAGGTGAAAGAGAAGAGACATAGCAATATGAGAGATAGAAGAGAAGAAGAATAGATCAGAGAAGAGATCACAGACAGAGATAGAAGAGAAGATCAAAAAGGAAGATGCAGCAGAGGGAGAGAAGAGGAGAAGAAGACGGATAAGAGAATAAGTTAGACAACGACAGAACAGAGAGGAGGGGTATGAAGGAAATCAATATTCTGCAGTTTAATTCAATATTGTAAAAAACTAATCAATCCTCACACAGTTGGCCATATTAACATATCTATATGGCAATGTCTAAGTAGGAAAAAAAAGACTAAACTAGAATGCAAAAATTCTAATCCTACCATAATAAAATTCCTAAATGTACTCACATTCTTCATCTTTCTTGATCTGCATCACTGCCTCATATCGTATTAGCAAAACTTAAACTTAGACACAAACATTCTTGACTCTTTTGTCTTTCAAACTCTTCTCACAATCACAAAAGAGAATCCACCTTATAAGCTCATGTCTTGCGCACAATTTTTGAACCATGATTTTGTGATATCCAGTCCACCCTAACACTATCACAGACAAAATGACTAGGATTCTAGATGGATCAAAAGGAATTAATCTACATAGTTTTTGTGAATGGTTGGAGGTTAGTCAGATAGCTAAGGGAGCCTTTTGGGAAGTATGGAAAACAAGTAAGGGTACAGTAATGGAGCGCCGAGGTCTAAAGCTGGAAGTCAACGGCCTCCTACTTGAAGGAGGTGAATCAAGTGGTTGCTTGAGTACGACAGAGGAGACCCAATATATAGTTAAACCATAAAGACCAACTCACCACACCACAGAATGGTTACGAGGGATGGGGGTGCATCCACTTGATCTAACATTCCATTAGGGGTGAGCCTCCAACCAATAGAGGAGCCAGAGGGTTCAAATGTTGCAAAAGATACGGGGCATGCTCCTCAGGTATAGAGGGGTATAGTGAACAAAATGTGATTTTCTCTTAATCTAGAGATCTCTATGTCTCTATCCCTCTCAGACCGATCAAAGTTCAAGTTCCTTGAAGGAGAGTGAGGCGAGTAACAAGTTCCTTCATCCTTGAGGCAGAGTCAGACAAATAACTTGACAAACTCCCACACATGGGTCGTGAGGCAGGGCTCAGCATCCCATTACTGTAGCATCAACTCCAAGGGATTTCTTTGATATAGCTCCCGAGAAGTGCACTTTACCTTCCTGGAGTAGGGTTGCCCTAGAGGGCGATATAGAAAAGCTTGGGAGAATATTCCTCTTTGCCTGATGTGGTACCTATGGAGGGTGAGGAACAAGCGATTTTTGAAAGTGATGAGAGTCCTATCCTTATTTTCAAGGGAACAGTGCTTGCTTCCTTAGTTTTTTGGTTGAAGGCAGATTTTACTTTTTCTTTACACTCTTTTGTGGAGTTTTTGGGGGATCTTGTATGTCCTTGTGGATATATATGGGGCTTTTTGGGTGTATAGCTCCTTCATATACTTCGTGTGTACAGGGTTGCACCCTCATTTTGGCATCTTTCCAATATATGGTATACTCTTACTTATCAAAAAAAAGAAAAGAAACATGGCAATCCCAAATCAATGAGCTCTGACAACAACAGACTAATATTCAAGTGAGTGACTTGGTCTTTCTGGCTTGTTTTCATCCTATAATAGGGCCAGGTATTTTGGTACTTTCGTTTCTCAAAGGTTGTGCCAAGTTATCTTTCCAAGTTAGTGGAAGGGAAGATACCTAGAGCCTGCAAGGCCAAGGTCCAATTTTGTGGAAGATTACCCTGGTTGTATTTTCTGATCTTTGCACCTAACATATATATATATATATATATATTCTGGTCATTTTAGAAGAAGCATAGAGTAACAATACCCAAAGGAAGGGATTATATACCAGTAAGGTGTTATGTGGCATATGATACTTGTAAAATATATAGCCCTGCTATTCCAGAATTCAAACCAGTTAAGTTGTACAATTTCCTAGTAATTGGGGATTTAGCTTTCATAGTAGACTTCACGTGTTTTAGAGACATCTTTGGGAGCTAATTTTCAAACAAACAAGTTTTCATCTATCATTTACCAAATAACCCAAAGAAATAAAAAGAAAACAGAAAAAATAGAAAAGAAAAAATATTTCAGTCAATTCTTTCTTTTGAATAACAGTGGTGCAGAACTCATCAATTTTCACAAAGCTTATTACTAATTATATTGGCAATACAGGCCAAATTAATACATGCATACATATAGGTAGACACACATAGGAAGAGCGTCGTAGCCATTTTCTTACCTAGCGCAGCAAGATGCGTGTTTCTTCCGCCATCTGGGAATCGATCAGAGAAAAGGGCATTGAGAAATGCTTCACTACCCTTAACATCAGGCTCATTGACATGCCCATATCCACCCAATACTCCATCCACGGAAGCATCCACACCCTTTTCTCCCAAAAGAACAGAACCACACAGAATAAACCGATAAACAACCAACCGATAACAAGCACAGAGATAAATACATATACAAAACATTGGCATACATATATGTATATCAGAAGAAGAAGAACAAATACAATAGGATTTTGCAAGGGTTTTGATAGAAGAAGGGCTTAAAGTGTGCTTACTTCCCAATAACTGACGCCTTCGCGGTACCATTCATTCTTCTTATATTGGTCTCCAACCTCTTCCCTCCACATCTCCTCCGCGTTCTTGAATTCCCGGCCGCCAGAATCCGACCCACCAGCCTCCATCTTGCTCGACCCACGCACTCTCGCCCTCGCCCTCACCGGTTCCGAGTCTCTGGGCACCCTTATTAGCTGTGATTGAGTAGTGCCTGTGAAAGTGAGAGCCACTTGGGGTTGGGGAGCAAAGGAGCTAGCAGCAGGACTTGAGGTTGAACCCTGGTACATCTTAATGTTTTTAATTACGAGAGGGCTTCCTTTTTCTTTTTTTTTTTTTGTTTGATTTTTGTTAAAAAAATTCCTTCTTATTTGGGGGCTGCAAATTTCTTTTTAATTTCAAACATGAGAATTTTTTCTTTATGAACATTAAAATTTATACAAACACTTGGATGATAATTAAAAATTTTATTGATTACTTTATTGCGATATAATGTCACTAGTTTGAAATACAAAAATAATATTTTTATACTTACGGCTGCCAATTTTAAAAATCAGAGACGGAAGTGAATTGGACTCCAAAACTATCCCTTCAAGACATAGAACATGGTGCAGGCCTAAATGCACGTACAAAATTACATGGGCAAACATAGAAAATATATTTTTCAACAACGATAGGATCTTTACTTTCAAAGGGAGAAATTCAATTTATTGATATGTATGAGCAATATTTATAGCGTTTCATTTAATTTGGACATACCTTTTTTTTTTAAACAAGTAAGAATGGATATATAAAATATAAAGAAAAATGTAAAAAAAACAAGGAGCATACCCTGGAAAGTCAAAAGAAATGATGGAAACCATCTAATGAAAATGGAGACCATCCTAAGTATGGGAAACAAAATAAGCACAGAGCCGAAACCCAATAGAGAGCACCTAACACAAGGCCAAGCCCTTGGAGCTTTCTATTCGGGCACATTTAGCATGGTGCTAGAACCCTGCCAAAGACAAGAAACACCAACTATAAGGTAGTTACAACCCAAACAAGCTAACCAAATATGTGATCCTTCAACCTTCAATTTCACTGCAGCGTAGCGATAGTTTCTGCCCTAACCAAAGACACTATTATATTTGTAACATTAACAACATCCATGTACCTGTTTGGGAAGGTTCTTGAGTTCCTTTTATTCCAAATAGTATAAACAGTTGTCATGAAAGCAAGCTTGCACAGCAGATGCTTCAAGCATCTCCCTTTAAAAGTGTTAGTAGTCCACTGAACAATATTATCCTATTTATTAGCAGTACATTGTTTATCACACTTTCTCAAAATGACTCTCTAAATTCTATGAGAGAACGGATGATCATGTGCTTAACGCTTTCCTTACAGAAAACACAGCTCATGCTTTGGAGCTTGCCCATCGTCGCAAGCTTCTCGAGTTGTCAAGCTTCCCCTTATAGCAAGCCACAGAATGAAACTGTGTACCTACTGATTGCTCTCCTTAACCAGATCAAGTGACTCCATTCCATCCTTCTCCCTTCTTTCTAATAGCTTCCCAGGCCAATTAACGGATGTACCTACTTCTTAAGCTATGTTCGATACAAGAAAATGGAAAGAAATTGAATAATCATTTCTACTTTTATTCTTATTTTTTTGTTTAGTATCACTATTTTAAGTTGGAATGACCATTCTTTAGAAATGATCATTCTATAAGAATGATCATTCTCACATTTTTGTTGGAATTACTATTCTCTCTTTTAATAGTGAAAATTGCCATTTCAATCTTTCATGGAATGAAAATATAAAAATAAAATTTTGATAACATTTTTATTGTCAAATTTTTTGAAAAAAATTAAAACATATTTGGTAAATATTTTTTATTTTTTTATCTTAATAACTCAAAAAAATTTTAAAAAGTTGAATATTTTTGAAAAAAAATACTCCTATTATTTTTTTGTATATTTTTAAAACAAATCTTCATCCCTTCTCTTCTTTTGCCACCCACTATCACCATTCACCGTTGTTGTCACCACCACCATCACCCACTGCCTCCACTGCCACCGCCACTGCCACTCTCTGCCACCCACTGTCGCTACCCTCGGTACTAGGGGCAGAACTATACTTGACTTGGGGGTTGCCAGAGCCTTCTCCATTTTTGTTGGACCCTCCTGTATGTAATATATATATATAAGTCTAATAAATATCTATTTTATTGGCACCCCCCACAATTTAAAAACGTTGTTAAGGCTCTAATCCAATAAAATTTGTTAAAATTTTTACATAGTGGACTGTGGTTTCTACCCAATTTTGATTTAAGAAACAATTAATTTTTATTTATTTATTCTTATTTTTCTAATATTCAATAGAAGTTTGATTTATTTTTCATATAGAAATCTAGTCTTGTATTTTAATATATTTCTAGTTCTTGAATTTAAAAATATGTGTAAAGCAAACTTTAGTATATAATAATTACATCTAACAGGCTAAAAGAATTAAGTTTTATTTCGGCAATCCCAAAAGGAAATCCTGTTCCGCCCCTGCTCGCTACCCTCCACCACCCATCGCTGCCTAGGAACCGAGCATTCATTATAAGGGAACCATCCATGAATACAACTTGCAGCTCCAGAAGAACCACTGCTGAAAGACCAGAATACGGTCTTTGATTCGTGGAGGCCAGATTGAGCTTGATTTTGTCATATATAAATCCTTCTGGATTAATTTCGTGAACTAATCCATGCAAAAGAACAAATTAAAATGTAGAAAAGAGAAGTAAGATGACACATCATCTACTATTCCTTGTTTTTTTTCTTCTATATATTGAATCCATCTTTCGTTTATGTATTCTTTCCCCTTCTTTAAGTGTAACTTCAGTAGCTAAGCTGTTCCTGTTTGAAATTACAGGTTATTAATGGAGAAAATTAACAAGTTCTAGATGAGTGATGTCCTGCTTCCTTCCACCACCCACCGCCGCTGCCATGACCAAACGCCCAATAATATTTAATAAATAATATATAATATTTTTAATATTTCATAAATAATATAATATCAAATTTTCGTATTATATACTAAAATTTTATTTTATTCTAATATTATTAATTTGTCTTATCAAATAAGATAATGGGAATGATGATTCGGTTTCTACTAAACAAACATACAAGAAAATAGGAATGACCATTGTATTCTATTTTATTCTTATTCTCATTCCATTCTCATTTCATTCTATTTCATTTTCTTGTACCAAACATAGTTTTAGAGCTTGAGCAAATATGCAACTTGAAATTTTTTGGTTTGGCCGTAGATGAAGACTATTGGAATATAGTCGTAAGGCATGAATAAATGAATAACACGTTGCGCTGTAAATTCAAGTTTTAAGGCCAAAGTTTGAATTACATACGCATAGTATAAAGGTTATTTATTTTAATTACTCAAATGTTAATTTTAGCAATGTTTTGGACATTTCAAACGGAAATTGAGTTTATTTGACCAATGATCTTTGAGCTAAATGATGTGGAATTGAGCAATCTTAGTTGATAACTGTTGAAGCTTCAACATATATTTGAATCCGATTATGAAATTTAGTCTTTGGCTGTCATTTGCTAAATACTTATAATAACAACAATGAATCAAAAGAGCAATTTGTAGAATGTGTCTTGTGGATCAATGACTTATACATTAATATAAATGAAAATAATACACATCATTCAATTTCGATCACCTCATTTTCTTACTCTAAGGTATAAATTAATAGGTCTCATATACATTTATTAATGTGAGATCACTGTCTTATATTTAGAAGTGAGAAAAATGGGATAAAAAAAATGAGATTATGTACAGTGTACTCAAATGTATGAATGAACATAATTACTTTCAAATGCGGATGCCCCTAAAGATGAGTGGGGGCCCTTGCCCCCACAACTTCTGCTTTGTAACTCTATTTATTTTATCCTAGGTTACAAATGCATTGTATTGTTTCCACATGCTTTTACTAATCTCTCATTATTCATCCAAGTAAATATCACACTTTCCAATTCTCTATTTAAAATTCCAAATCCCAAATCAATATTAAAATGTTAGATGTTATATTGAAATATTTATACCTATCCAATATTCTATTTATGAAATCAATTGCTCTATATCTGGTCCTTTGTCTTTTGCCTTTCCATTTCTCACTTTCCATCCAATTTAGAGGTAAGTTTTTTTTTTTTTTAATTAATCTATTCTTCAGCATTTCAATTTAATTTTCTTTTATTTTTGCACAAATTAATTCATATCTGGTTTAATATACCTTCATATTTTCTGATTTAGGGTTTCAAATTATGTACATGTATATGCACTTTATGGTATAGTGTAGGGAATACAATTTTTTGTTCCTCAATTCAGTAGAAATTTTATTTTTGACATTTTCCCATCATATGCAAATATGTATCTATATTTCACATTTCTATGACATTGCATTATCTATCTCATATTACTACTAAGCATTGGGATTGGTTTTATTATTTTTTATTTTTGTTTATTTGATTGTTTGTTAATTTGGGTTCAATTAACATTTAATTGTGCTTTTAACATATTGGGTGACTACTATTTGTGTTATGGAGTTGTTGATTTGTTAAAATTTATTTATTTTAGACATTTGACATTAGATTCACAATTTTGTTGAACTGTATTCGTATTTACAATTTAATTTGTTAAAATCTAAGATTTTTGTTAAAGGCTCATTTTAGTTTTAAACTTTTTAAAAGTTAGGATTTAGTCCCAATTTCGTGTATAATTTTAGTTTTATATTTTGAACGGTTCTAAGTTTGTTAACAACAGCAACCATTACATTTTTTAATTAAATCCCTTTTGATGGTGCCTGACTATTTTTCTAAGTGGCCCCTGTTTAGTAGGATGTGTTTTTACCTTCAAATTATGTGGAAAGTTTAAATGGAGCTATAAATTTTCAAAGGGTGTCCAAACACCCTTACACTTTCAAAGTAGAGTTTTGAGTTTTTTATTTTTTATTTTCCAATGACAAAAGGTTTTATTACAATAATCAGTGATCATCAGACCTACAATCCAAACGACCCTCACTAGACAAGTAGTCAAGGAAAGCTTCAGACCAAGTGCTAGGGACTTCCAAACATGGGGCTTGCTTTGCTATAGCATTAGCCACTCTATTACAGATACGAGGACATAACGAAAATAATGATTGCTTGTATATGCTATTCTAAAAATATCATGAATTATCACAGCCACTTGATAACTATTGGGCTTCTTCTGCTTAATAATCTTCTCAATTTGTTGTGCATCACCTTCAAGGATAACTCGCCCTCGACCCCTCCAAACACCAGCAGAGATAGCAAGTCGAAAAGACATAGCTTCTTAAACAACTGATGAAATAATACCCCACATGGTACTACTAAAGCATAGAGAATCTCACTTTGTGCATTCCAAGCAACATAACCCAAATCTTCTTTAACAGATCCACAGTCAACAGTCAACAGCAATATCATCGTTGACTTTAATATCATCAAACCCTAGTGGTTTTCAGTTTTCCTCACCTTTTCTTTTTCTTCTTTTATTTTATTATCTTTTTTCTCGCTTTTTTATTTTCTTTTATTTTTTTTTGATAAATTTAAATTTCAAATATATCAAAAGCGTTTGTAGTAAGAAATTCAATATGATCACCAATCGCCTTGGCAATGATAGAATTAGTGTTGAGTTGAAAATCTAGTCATTCCATAGATTTGATTGTTGCAAATTTAATACAGGTCTCATAAAAAGGCAATTCGCGATATTTTTAACAGATACAAATATCATTGTCAATAAATTTATTTTTACAATAGGCCCTTCAAGGTATTTAGTCAAATAATTTTGAGAAAGTATGACACTTGGAGAATAATTAAATGAAAGAATTGTGCTGAAAATTTGAAATCTTTTGCATCACAAGTCCTTAGGTTGCATTTGGATTTGTACATTTGAAATTAATAGATTTGCATGGCATAAGGAGCATTAATGTAGCATTTTGGATCTAGTTTTCGAGAACTACTGTAAAAGTTTTAGATTGATCGATGTGAAATAATGAGCATCGCTATTTAAAATCCTTCTATTAATGATTCTACTTGTATATCTTATTAAATCTCTCTCTCTCTCTCTCTCTCTTATCTATATTCGATCACCTATTTTAGAATTGCCAATTCACTTTTAGTAATAGTTACCCAACCTTTCATTTTTATGAAGTTTAACTTCAAATCCCTTCATTTCAATTCCAATCACCCAAATGGAGCCTTTAGTGTCACTCTTACTTATGTATTTTGGATTTGTTTACTTGACAAAGACAATTTTTGAAGTTAATGCTGTTAGACGGGTGGTTTTAAACTTAATTAAATAATTCAGAAAAAATGTTATTATAAATAGCGTTTTCAGATAAAACTCTATCAGCAACAGTGTTTATTTATTTTGTAACTTTGTGTGTGTAGCAAACACCCCTTTTTTTGTAAAAAAAAAAATGCAGAATAGAAAGTGTTATTACTATTTACATTTTATTTAAAAACGGTATTAGCAATAGCACTTTTTTTTAATTGCTAAATTAAGTTTAAAATCACCGTTAACTTAAGAAATGCTCTTGTCAAATAAACAATCGTATTTTTTAACTTGAAAACAATTATTTGACAAAGATGACCAAAAAGCAGCACTATGTACAAATTGCTGCTTGTCCTCTATCCCAACTCCACACATCCTCAGACATTAACTGGCGGTGGCCGTAGCAGTAGCAAGTATTCTTCAGCAAGTGCAAGGAGCTCGCACGAGTTCATTTAAAATCTCAATTTAAGCACTAGCAGTAGCAAGTATTCTTCAGCAAGTGTAAGGAGCCGGCACGAGTTCATATAAAATCTCAATTTAAGCACTATTGCTAATGAAAATTATGATGCACCGAGCTATGTTAGAAAACCACATTTTCTATACCTTTCTTAACACTGTTGAATTTCTCTACGACAAAATTACTAGAAAAATAGGCAACTATTGATTTACAATTCTTCAACAAGAACCATAAAAAAAAAAAAAAATCTAAGAGAACTCTCTCTAAATATCATTAATATCTAAAAGTTGTCTAAGGCAAAGACCTTACTTTTTCTTTATAGGAAAAGAGAAATCCTAACTTTAATTGGAGTCGAACTGCAAAAAATTAAGAAACAAGAAAAATTATCAAAACAAGCAAAAACTAAAAACTCAGATAAACATTCTAAAAAACCTAGGCAAAATCAAATTCCTAAATCACCTTATTGCTAAAACAATAGTTTCCTACCATGACATAAAAAATAAAGAACTAATTTGACCCCAAGGATGGAATTTGGCTAAATTTTGATGGGTTGATTGCATTAGATCTCAATTTTGATTGAAAATGTCATTTTTCATCAATTCACCAAATTTCAAATTTTGCATGATTCCGAGATTGGTCACTAGTTTTACGCCCACTTGTCCTTGCTAAGTCCGATTTCTTCATGAAGTTCAACGTTATACAATCTACCTCAAATTAATAACTCGGTTAGATCAAGAAAAATATTTTTTTAAAAATGCTCTGCTTTTCAACCTATATATTTCATTCCCTTCAACCTTTAATTAATTTTGACATATATCTGCAACCAACTTATCTCCATCACTTTCTAGTGCGATGAACTTAGGACTATACAACTGCCTTTGCCCATTCTCGCCATCACTCTACCAATTAGTTGTTTCTATGTAAAAGAATTTGATTCTTTCTTAATGATGCGTCGTATTAAGCTCTATTTATTGCTCACTTGATCATTACAGATCGATAGGCATGCAGGTTAGTTGCCTTGCTGCAAATAAAGTAGAATATAATCTATGATTGTGGTCCAGTGAACTGGTCTTAGATAATACAGTGGTTGAAAACTTTGCAAATCCCAACAACCTTATAATTTCCATTTTCCCAAGACACCAAACACATCCAGGAATCCAAGCTTCAGCCAAGAACTTAAATTTTATCACTTTCGAGTTTTTATAACTACTTGATAGGACTAAACTTATTCTTCAACGGCTAGAACATGCGATGGAACCTAAACATCATCCTTTAATATAGGTGTGATAAAATTTTTCATAAATAACTGCATGATGTTGAGAGACAATATATCTTGATGAACGTGTGAAGTAGACTGCATGTTATTGAGAGGCACCTGATAAATGTTTGAATTAGTTTATCTGTATATTTATTTTAAAAATAAAAAAAATAAATATTTCCCTTTCCTTCATCAACCCCAATAAAATAACCTGCAAACTTATCCCATCAAATCTCATTGGGAAGCTCAAAACTCCTCACAATCCAAAGTCCCTAATACCCAACCCCTTCCCTATATAAACCCAACAAACCCTCGCCATTTTCATCAACCCAACTGCCTTCACAGTACTACCAGAGTCACCCCAGCCAGTTAATACAGTTACTTGACAGTTAAGCATGAAGAACCTCTTCTTCTCCATGGCCTTCCTCCTCTCCCTGCTCTTCTTCCTCGCCCACGTAAGCGAAGCAACCATACCGTGCAGCACTGTCAGCGCGAAGGCCGCTTCGTGCGTGATGTTTGCAACTGGTAAGGATTCGAAGCCGTCAGCAGCGTGCTGCAGCGGGCTGCAGACGCTTGCCGGAAGTGTCAAATCTGTGAATGACAAGAAGGATATCTGCCGGTGCCTGAAGAGCAGTGCCAAAAATTTGGGAGTGCAGGACAAGTTCTTGAGCAAAATCCCTGCAGCCTGCAAGATCAATGTTGGCTTCCCTGTCTCCACAACCACCAACTGCGAAACGTGAGTCCATAGTTCCTCAGCCTCTTTGAATTATCTATAAAAGACACACACACACCTCTGTAAATATATATATATATATATATATATATATGATCATTGGATTTGAGTAACCCATATTAATTTTGATTTCGCAGGATCCACTGAAGTACTTGAGAATTAATATGGTGCATGATGCAGTTACTGGGAAAGAGTCATGCTAGCTAGAGATGTAGGAAACAGTTGAAATAAAACAATAAGGCAATGATTGTGGGGTTTATATGAGACCCTTCTTTGGACCTTATGTAACCTTTTGTTGGTGCTATTGGATAAGTTCAGTTTTCTATCAGTTTCACATACTCTATATATATCCTCTACTATTTGAGTATCAATGGGCTTTAAATAACTTACACAAGAGCAATGCAATACATACTCAACAAATTCGATACGTTTTTCTTTCCTGTGACGCAGATTAGTGACCTATATATGCAAATAAATACTGTCACAACAAAAAAATTGAGAATACGGTGTAAAGAGAAGTGGAATAAGGAAAATGCTTCAAGACATGACTATATCGTTTTCTTTAAAATGATATTTGTCCCCAAGGGCCCCAGCATTTGTTTGAATTCGCCAAATTTACTTTCATGATACAATGAATCCCAGGCTATGGACTGTGGATACCACCGGCATTGTGACCTAACAGAAAAGAAAATAACGCAAGCTGAAACTAGCTAGTCTGCAGTTTTTTTGGCTTGGTTAAGTAGATTTCTTTTTTTTTTTTTTTTTTTTTCCAGAGAAGGTATTATTAGATCCAGGGAATTATAATTCTGAGATTGCAATTCATGGGTTTTCCTGTAATGCTCTGTAATATTGTATATCTTTAATTCAACAAAGATACGCTATCGTCTCCTCTCTTTTTTTTTTTTTTTTTGAAAGTACATTATGGTGTAATTGTCTACTTAGTTAGATTTAACACAAAAGTCTTATATTAAAATGTGATTCTAAATCTATTTAGTGAAACAGAATTGCAAATATACACTTCACAGGAAAAATTGGAGTTGTTAACATTCTGGTGTGTCCTTTAGGTCATGAGTAGATAAGGTCCACCTCTCTAAATTTTAGGTTAAAACTTTTGGGGTATGTGGCGGGTTTCTTTACCAGTACAAGAGTTATATCTAGGATGACTGTCACACCATGTATGTATGATGACGTTGTGTGATATTCTATTTAAATAGTGATACATGTGAAATTATTTACATGACAAAAATTTTAAATTTGAAAAACCACCATACAGTTAGGATAATACTTATAATATTTCAAAAAAGTATTGTCCCTCTTTATATATGATATTATATGAATAAATCGTCACACTACATCATACTAAATTTTTTTTTCATCATTATGAAACTCCTTTTTGATATTCCTCGTTGATGTGAATCTAAATACCACTTTCCTCCTTGTTCAAAAGTTAACATGGTTCTAATAAAAATAAACTAAGAAATTGAAAGAAAATTTTGAAAAGGGCCGCTAGCCACAATCGCTTGCGACTGTTGGTTGATGGCTGCCACTTCAGTTGGGACTCACCAACCGAGTGTAGACTCAGTTGAAGTGACAACCATCAGTCGGTCATTGACAATCACCGATCACAAGCGACTGTGATGAGCATTTCACAATTTTGAAATGACATGGCTGAGATATCCAATATCTTGACCAATATCTAGTGTTGCGATGATATTTCTTTCTTGTTGGCAACCTCAAGTGCGATAAATAATTTTGTCCTATTAAAAACCTTGATAAATGCATTTGAAAACTCAGTTCTTGTTATATATCACAACAATCTGACAGCATTCGATTTTAAAATTCGTATTTTATAACAAAAATACTAGGAGTGTTTATAACCTTTTCCTATATCATATGTTATTGACAACTAGGGATGTTGGTTTTGCACTTTGAAGATTTATACTACCAATCAATCTCGCATAATTCAAATAATAGCATTCCTCATGCATTATACACCAATTACAGGAGACATACATAATTCATACAAGAGCATGAATGGGAGTTTGGTGGCATCACATGGCGTAGTTGATTGAAATTCAACGCTTAGCTATAAAAAATATTAAATAAATAAAAAAGGCTGACCACACTTAGCTATAGTTTCTTCTAGTAAGGGTATTGTTATTATTTTTCTCATTTTCATACACATTCCCACCTCCAATTCTGGCCGTACCGAGCATGGAACAAAGTATACTACATTAGATGAGTTATCGTAACTCTAATCCCTTGCCCCAAAAAAAAAAAAATATCCCATGAGATTTCTCTACCCCCTTATCCCATGAGGTAGTTCTATTTCAGCAACCAAACGTGTCCTGGGGGAGATAACTCTATACCTAGAGTAGAGTTGAGTAGAATAGGATTAGGAAAGACAAGTTACCAGGTATCCAACAAAGGATAGAATAGGATAAGGCTATCCCAAGGAATATCTAATCCCCTAGCAACCAAACCTGACCTAAACGCATTGAAATATGGTTTCATCACCATAACAATACTAATCATAAACAAGGAAATAGAAAGGAAATGAAAAGAAAAAAGGAAATAATATGGAAACAACAATACTTAACACATAAAAAGGAAAGAAATATGCAACAATGCAAATCTAAGATAACTATTTTGGGAGAAAATATTCAGTGCAACGGCGACACCACGTCACCAAGCACATGTAGTGTCACCCGCCAATTAAAAAGCAGCCAAGTATGTGCATCATTAGCAATAAGACACGTCGGCTCAACATTTAACAAGCTCACTGACAATGTAAAAGGAGAGGCGTGAACATGAAAATTAAAAAAATAATTCAAACATTCCACGTAAAACTAAATTCGAATGTCGAAACCCACAGAAAACCCACACGGAGTCCTAATCTTTATTTCTCTCGTTTGTAGCTATTCAGAGACAATAACCTCTATCTCTCTCTTTTACCCACCATCGGATTGGCGTGCTTTCTAGATGGCATCACTGAGGACCGAACAGATCGGCCTCTCTAACTTATCTTCGGCTCCCGCAAAGCCTACCACACAGGTGTTTATCTTTCTCCTGAGCTTTTTGTTTTCTGATCCCTATGTCCAACTATGGGGCTTTAGTATGGCTTTTTCTTATTCGTTTAATTTTCTCAACATGTTTTGACATTACGTTTGCAATTGCAAATATTGAGGATTATAGGTTCAAGAAAAGAGTGGTTTGAGGAATACAATGATGACATTGAAAGGTTAGTAAAGATAGGTTGTTTTCAGATTTTTCATGACTTTTGTTGTTCCCCATATTCTGAAAATATTTTAGCGTAATTAGCATTGTTGAGAAATTATTCTGAGTTTATTTATTGCATGCAATTAAATTTTTATCCCCTTATTCTTTTTCTTTTTTTTTCTTTTATTTTTATACTGGGATACAATTTTGGTACTGAAGTTACCGTTCATGGATGTATGTATGAAGTTATGAACCTGTAGATGTAGAACCAATATGCATCATTAGGAGAGGCATGGTTTTAAGAGGAACAAGTTGCAATAATGGAGGAAAGTTAGTGAGGACATTTCCGGTCCTTGTAGTGTGAAATCTCTAATGGCACGTAATGTACTACATTACTTGTAATGTCTTCAACATTCATTTTCTAATTTAATATGATTTTCTAGAATTTTGTATTATTTTATCATGTTCTTGAAGTCAAGTTGATCATTTATGACTAATGTGGAAATGTAAGTGTTAGGCGTGAGAACCAAGAGATTATTTCCCATGAAAGTCTCCTAATAGATATTTATATACACACACGCACAAAAATTCGCTTGTGCACTTTTGCCACACAGAGAGAGAGAGAGAGAGAGAGAGAGAGAGAGAGAAGAGAAGAAGAAGAAGAAGAAGAAGAAGAAGAAGAAGAAGAGAAGAAGAAGCAGAAGAAGATCAAGAAAAGATGAGATCAAGAGGAAGAAAGAAGATTGAAGAGCTTAACCCTAGCTAGAGAAGCCGTTGTTGAAGCTTGAGAAAGCTTGTAAGAGAGGTAGAAACTCTAGTCTCTTGTATGTGTGTATATGTATGTGTCATGTTGTGATTGGAGACCCTTTTGAGTCTCATTTGGTTAGGTTTTTAGATTTTGAAAGAATATGATAGTGGCTTTGGAGTTGGGGTTTGAGATTTAAACCCCAGATCCTTTTGATTTACTTGTTTAAAGTGTTTCATTTTGAGTTATTATGATTTTTTTGGGTCAATCTTTGGACCCTAGAAGCATTTTAAGAGTTTGGTTTTGATTTAAGGGAGATTTGGGGATTTTTGGGTTTGAAATTTTTTCCAGAAAATAAGTTGACCCCTTTGCCCAATGAGTCGACCCTTTTGTCTAGAGAGTTAACAATTTTACTTTTCCAGAAAAAAAGTCGACCTTTTTGCCCAATGAACCGACTTTTTTGTCAAGTAGTTCAAAGTTTCACTTTTTCAGTAAAAGAGTCAACCCCTTTGCCCAATGAATCGAATCTTTTGTTAGAAATGTTTATCCTTTTATCAAAGTGTCTACCCCTTTCATCAGTTATGCCAACCCTTTTTTCCATGGGTTTTAACACTTCAACACCCCTTCTCTATGAGTTTACTTCTATTTTCTTTGAGTTAAAGCATAGGGTTAACCCTTTTATGTGTTCTACATATAAAAACACCTTTATTAAGCATAACCCTCAAGATTAGAGGTGAGTAATGACATGCCATGAGTAAAACCTATTACTTTCCAAATTCTTTCAAGTTCAAATACATTTTATGCATTGTTTTCCACTACTTTCAATGTATCAATGATTATGTTGAAGTATAAATATCATGCTTTGAAATGCATATAAAGCTTTTCCTATGATATGAATTGAAACCCATGGACTAGGATATTTCAATGAACGAGATGCATGATTTCGAAAGTACTAGTGCCAACTCGAGATATTTCATGGCAAGGCCTTAAATTAGCAATGATGTTGTCCTACGATGTGGACGTGAAATAATCTATCGCCATGTTGGGAGATGTCCCTCGGTTTTAAGCAACTATATTGTGCTATGTTTAAGGTTGGTAATGTTAAGCTTAGCTTTGATGTTGGGTTGTAGTGTGCATAGGATTTTGAACAATGAGATATGATATATTCTGATGCTATATGAAAAGTTATGCTATGTTTTGACAAGGAACAATGTTACGATGCATCTCACTTATATGGTACTATGATTTGAAATGAGTAAATGTTTCAATATGAAAGTTTATGTCATAAATGGTTTCTCTATTGTTTTATACATTAGATATGAATGCTAGTCCATACTATTTTACGCTCATGCATCATTATTATTCACTAAGCGTATAGTTTACGTTTTCAAAAATGTTTTCAGGCAGCCAAATCGAGAGGCCTTAGGAGGAGGCCCTTTATATGGATGTTCGATCTAAGGCCCACCCGCCCTTTTGTTATGTAATGAGTTATTCGGGGCTGGGCTCTATGACGTTTTGTAACCCACTTATAAATGATATATTTGTGGCGGCCTAGGCTAGGCCCATATGATATGTTGGTTTTGGATTAGGCACAGCTCAGCCATATATGACACACATTTTATTTCAAGTTTAATATTTTATTTTTGTAATTATGTATCACTTTAAATAATTATGTAGAGGTGTTCAAATGGATTATGAGAAACAACCTTAGGTAGCCAAGCTATTGGCCGGTCATCCACCCTAAATCCGTATTGGCCAGGTGACAGGACATGACAGCATGATATCAGAGCTATAGGTTGATGCCGTAAGATTGAGTCATGTCTAGATAAAGTTCTAGGTTTGACTTGAATATGTGCTACATGTATATATATATGTTATACGTATAATGATGTGCCAAGGTGTGTTATATGTAGTATTATGCTAAGTGCTTAACCGTTCATTTGTATACATATAGCTAGTTATGCCGCCAAGAGGAAGAGGTCGTAGAGGGGCCAGACCGCCCGAGGACTAGATGGATCGCATAGAAAGGATCTTAGCTAGATTTGTCCAAGTGGCCCAAGATGCACGTAGCAATACTACCAACGTACCAGAGCCACTTGTAGTGCAAGTACCAAGAGTGAAAACAGTGGCACGCACCATTATTAAGCAATTCCAACAATTGAGACCCTCGACTTTCCTAGGAACTCTCAATTCCATAGCCGTAAAGTCTTGGCTTTTGGAGATTAAGAGAGTGTTTGAAGTACTACCCTGCACAGAAGAATAAAAGGTGACTTTTGCCTCCTTTACTTTTGACGGCGCTGCACTGGTTTGATGGACGCTGAAGAAGATGACGAAGCCACTATGGTTGTGGCCTAGATTTTTGGAAGTGTTCAATGAGGAATATTTTCCCAAAACTGTTAGAGATCAGAAAACCACCGAGTTTCTTATCCTAACCCAAGGAGATATGACTGTGGCAAAATACAATGCCAAATTCAAATACCTATCACGGTATGCTCCACACATAGTATTATCAGAGATTCGCAAGGCGAGAAAATTTGAGACGGGATTGTGGTGGAACATCCACAACAAAGTGGATATCTTACGACTTGAGACTTATCAAGAAGATGTGCAATGGGCTGTTATCACCGAAAGGGTAAATGATGAGATGACACAATATCGAGAGAAACAAAAAAAGAGGGTGGGAAGTGACCAAGGTAAAGGGCAAGGTTCAAAGTGGTAGAGTTTAGGATCTTCTGGCAGGAATTCATTGAGCCCACAGGGGAACACCATGAACCAATGAGGCAATACGGTTAACGAAGCACTGACATGTCCTATTTGTCAAAAGAAGCATCAGTGCCCATGTTATTATGGAAGCAGAGCTTGTTATGGGTGGGGCCAAGTTGGGCACTAAGTGAAAGATTGTCCAAAGAAGAGTAGATCGTAAGGATCTGGTACATCAGTTTTAGCATCAGTATAATAGCCTACAATTGGTAAGAGAGAGAATAAGCTACAACAAAGCTAAGCTTTCACACTTATTCTGGGAAACACCTTTGCCACTGACTCTGTAGTGTCAGATATACTTCCTATTTGTGGTCGACCTGTCCATATGCTTATTAATTCTGGTTCCACACATTCATTTGTCTCATACGTCTTTGTTTAACATTTGCATACATTTTCGGCACCTCTTAATTATGTTTTATTTGTATCTTTGTCATCCGGAGATTCCATGTTATGTGATAGGATTTACAATTCTTGTAAAATTCTTGTTAATGACGTACCTATGTTTGTGAATCTTATACCCTTCGACATGCACAACTTTGATGTCATCTTAGGAATGGATTGGTTATCCTCTTACTATGCTATCATTCGTTGTGATTTTAAGCAAGTTGTGTCTCATTCTTCTGCCCATCTGGAACTTATATTTGAGGGAGTTGGTGTTGTGTCTCCTTCCTATCTCATTTCGTCCATGTAAGCACGTTGTTTAATCCAAAAAGAAAATCGTGCCTTCTTATGTAGCATTGTTGACACACACGTTTTCCCACCATCCTTGGAACATATCCATATTGTCGGAAATTTCTCAGGTTATAGTGCACATATGATTTTGAACAATGAGATATAATATGTTCTGACACTATATGAAAAGTTATGCTATATTTTGACAAGGAACAATGTTACGATGTGTCTTACTCTTATAATACTATGATTTGAAATGAGTAAATGTTTCAATATGAAAGTTTATATTATAAATGGTTTTTCTATTGTTTTATACTTTAGATATGAATGCTAGTCCATGCTATTTTATGCTCATGCATCATTGTTATTCTCTAAGCATATAACATACGTTGTCAAGTAGCCAAACCGAGAGGCCTTAGGAATAGGCCCTTTATATGGTTGTTCAATCTACGGCCTACGGGCCCTTTTGTTATGAAATCTCTTATTTCGGGGATGGACCCCATGACATTTTGTAACCCACTTATAAATGATATATTTGTGACGGCCTAGGCTAGGCCCATATGATATGTTGGTTTTGGAATAGGCACAGCACTACCATGTATGACACACGTTTTATTTCAAGTTTATAATTTCATGTATGCAATTATGTATCATTTTAAAAGATTATGCACATGTGTTTAATCATATTACGAGAAACAGCCTTGGGTAGCCAAGCTACTGGCTGGTCAAGCACTGTAAATTCGCATAGGCCAGTTTATGAGGCGTGACATTACTAAAAGGGAAAATTACCCCGATGGTCCCTGTAGTTTTACACTTGTTTCATTTTGGTCATTGTAGTTCCAATTTACTCAATTTTGCCCTTAAATTTACCATGTTGTGTCTAATAGGTCCAATTGGTAACTCTCGTTACAAAAATAGACGACAAAAAGGCACATAAGTTGCACGTGGATGGAACTCAGGGCCACAACTGGCCTTTTGTCCTATTGCAGCCCTAAACACCCATGTGCGACGCACGTGGGTTGACATTTTGCCCCAATCTATACATATAGCTATGTATGTATAGCTACCAGAAGCAGAGAGAAAGCAGAAGAAGAAGAAGAAGAGGGAAAATGAAAAAATAAACTGGGAGACAATTTCAATATGTATCTTGTAAATGATCTTTTATGTAGAGTTTATAAAGTGGGAGACGATTTCTTTTTCAAATTGTAACTGTGCATTGAAGCTGAAAATAAAAAGCCATTAAAGAGTGGTTGCATGAAATTATGCCCTTGGGATTGGAACTAGGTGGTTTTTTTTTTGTTTGTTTTGGATGTCATTGGTATTCATCAAGCACCTACTGGTTGTATCTTATGATTGACATTCTCAATTGCTATCAGTGGCTATAAATTGACCATTAATGCATCAGTATTCTAGTTTTTATCACAAGCAAGAATTGGCTAATCTTTTGCTTTTTCAGTAGTAACATGATATATGCAAATGGCCATGTAGCAAAATGGATGAGCATAACTTAATTTGTGGAGGACCATAACATTAACCTAATAAGGACAATTCCAATAAGATTTCATTATTGCACATAACTATTTTTTGATTTATATCATATACTCCTTGACTAGAAGAGGGGAGGAGGTTCAAAAACCCTGCACACTTTATGTGTGGAAGACTTGTGAATCCCTCTTGTATCTATTTGTTTTTTTTTTGTTTTTTTGGTTTTTTATCATGAATGTAGCATTAATGGTTTAGAGAGTGCTAGTAAATATGTTGGAATGGTTAGTATTAATCTTAAACTTCATAATTTTTTAGGCTAGAGATCCAACTATAAGGGACTCACTCATCTTTGCTGCAACCATTAATGAGGCTTTCCATTACCAGACCTCTGCACAAGCAATTAATACTAATTTGAGTTTTTATTGGGATCTTTTTTCTTTTCTTTTTGAGTGAAAAAAATTTGTTCCTCTCTCTTGAATGTCCCAATTATGTAGGGAATGCTAAATGAAGCCATAAACTTATTTGAAAATTGCAATCAGAGTTTACATTAAAATACAGGAAATGATTCCTATCAAGCCACAAAGCTCGTGAATAAAGCAAATTCAACAATATACAATGGTGAATTGAGAGCATGGCAAATCTGACTACGATGACAGTGACAGATCATTGATTCAATGGTTATGCAGTGATTAAAGAAAGGAGAAAAGAGGAGAGGTTTTGTGAGAGGCAGAGAGCTGGTGGAAAGACGACGAGAAAGATTGAGAGGGGTAATTTTTTGGGTTTTCGGTGGGTTTCAAATTTTGTTTCGCCAAACAATTTGTATCATTGAATTTTCAAATACAAGTTGACAACGTTTTCGACGTTAGGAGACTTGCTTTACTTGTTTGCATCCTTCTTAATGGCTTGGTCAAGTAAAAGTCTAACGTGTAAACAACCTGCTTTGGTTGGTCATACCACATCAGTAAAATGACATGGTATAACCGTTACACTAAATATTTTGGACGAATGAAAAAATATTCAGTGCAACGGTGACACCACGTCACTAAGTACATGTGGTGTCACCAGCCAATTCAAAAGCCGCCAAGTATGTGCATCATTAGTAATAAGACACGTCAGCTCAACATTTAACATGCTCATTGACAATGTAAACAAAAAGGCATGACTTTGACGCCGTGAACATGAAAATTTAAAAATGAATTCAAACTATCCGCGTCAAACTAAATTCGAATGTCGAAACCTATAGAAAACCCACAGCGAGCCCTAATCTTTATTTCTCAACGTTTGTATCTCTCTTTCACCCACCATTGGGTTGGCATGCTTTCTTGATGCCATCATTGAGGACTGAACAAATCAGCCTCTTTAACTCATCTTAGGCTCTTGCAAAGCTGGCCACATAGGTGCTTATCTCTATCCTGAGCTTTTTGTTTTTTGATCCCTGTGTCCAACTATTGGGGGTTTAGTACAACTTTTTCTTTGACATTACATTCGCAATTGCAGATATTGAGGATTACGGGTTGAAAAAAAGAGTGCTTTATGGAGCATGATGATGACATTAACTTGTTAGTAAATTTAGGTTGTTTTTAGAATTTTCATGGTTTTTGATACTGTTCCCCATGTTATGCAAATATGTTAGCATAATTAGCGCTGTTAAGAAATTATTCTGACTCTATCTATTACATTTAATTAAGTTTTTATCTCCGTTTTCTTTTTCCTTTTGTTTTCCATCTATTTTTATACTGGAATACAATTTTAGTACTGAAGATGCTGTTCATGATGTATGTATGAAGTTGTGAACATGTAGATGTAAAACCAATATGCTTTATTTTGGAGGGGAATGGTTTTAAGAGGAACAAGCTGCAATATTGGAGGAAAGTTAGAGAGGAGATTTCTGGTCGTTGTAGTGTGAAATATCTAATGGTATGTAATGTATTACATTACTAAAAGGAAAAATTACGCTGCTAGTCCCTGTAGTTTCACACTTGTTTCATTTTAATCCTTGTTGTTTCAATTTACTCAATTTTGCCTTTGAATTCACCATGTTGTGTCTAATAGGTCCAATTGGTAACACTTGTTACTAAAACAGATGCCTAAAAGGCACGTGAGCTGCACATGGATGGAACTCAGGGACACAATTGTCCTTTCGCCCCATTACCACCCTAAACACCCATGTGCGATGCATGTGGGTCGACATTTTTCCCCAATCTATACATATAGCTATGTATGTATAGCTACTAGAAGCAGAGAGGAAGAAGAAAAAAAAGAGAAAAAATGAAAAAATAAAGTGGGTGACGATTTCAATATGCATCTTGTAAATGATCTTTTATGCAGAGATCATAAAGTGGGAGGTGATTTCTTTTTCAAATTGTAACAGTGCATTAGAGGTGAAAATAAAAAGCCATTAAAGAGTGGTTACATGAAGTTATGTCCTTGGGATTGGAACTAGGTGGTTGTTTTTTGTTTTGTTTTGTTTTGGGAGTCATTAGTATTCATCAAGCATCTACTAGTTGTATCTTATGATTGACATTCTCGATTGCTATCAGTGGCTATAAATTGGTCATTAGTGCATCAGTGTTCTGGTTTTTATCATAAGCAAGAATTGGCTAATCATTTGCTTTTTCAATAGTAACATGAGATACGCAGATGGCTATGTAGAAAAATGGATGAGCATCATTGAATTTGTGAAGGACTATAACATTAACCTAATAGGGACAATTCCAATAAGATTTCATTATTACACAAAACCATTTTTTGATTTATATCATATACTCCTTGACCAGAAGAGGGAAGGACATTCGAAAACCGTGCACACTTTATATGTGGAAGAGTTGTAAATCCCTCTTGTGTTTGTTTGTTTGTTTGTTTTTTTTTTTTTTTTCTATTCTTTTCATCATGAACGTAGCATTAATGATTTAGAGAGTGCCAATAAACATGTTGGAATGGTCAGTATTAGTCTCAAACTTCATAATTTTTTAAGCTAGAGATCCAATTATAAGGGACTCACTCATCTTTGCTACAACAACCAAAGAGGTTTTCCATTACCAAACCTTTGAACATGCAAGCCCTCTCAAGGTTTCAATAGTTTGGTCTCTTGGATGACAATAGTCATTATCTCCAGTGCAGGGTTGGACCAATTACAACACTTTGGGGTTTTATCTCCCAAACCATAAGTACATTTTGAATTTTGGAAATCAAAGGTTACACATCCATAAGTAGTGATTTTGCCTATTTTTTATTAAAAAAATGGTCCTTCTCTTATCAACATCGTGTCGCACCCTGATTTTTTGCACTCGAGATGATACGTAGGAAACACACAATACTCTCTCGTTAGAACTCATCCTCTTAGTAGGACGAGTGAGACTAGGTTTGACTTGAAAATTGATTTGAATAAAGACTTTTGAAAAAAGGTTTGGAGTCACCACCAAACTTTGTTCAGGTGAGTTAGGTCACCTAAAACTAAGTGTAATCTGCCTTTTGTTGATGTTGAGAAGTCATTGAACTGATCTTGCTTTGTGGGTTGCCCTTTACCTCCTTGGCATCCCTATCTCTGTGAGATTAGAGGAATTGGGGCCCCTCTTCATGGAATGGTTTGAAATGCATGCCATGAGTTCTTAGGGTTACATGGGAACCCTTAGGATTTTGTTAGGTTTTATATAAGGAAGACTGAGCTTGGTGTCACTCTTTATGGATTGATCGCATGCATGAGAATGCAGTGACTTGAGTTACCTTGGAGCTCTTTTCTTGAAATGGAGTATTGAATGCATGTATATGTATGCAAGAGTATAAGGAGAGAGAGTGCAATAGTAAAGTAAATGTGCATGCATGGACATTATACAAGCATTATAATAGCAGAAATAGACAACAACAAAGGGAAGTAAAGCGGTCGCCTTTTCTTCTATGATTTTGAAATTGGTGTGCGTGTCTTAAATTCAGCAGAAGTTCGGCTATGCATGAGTTTCTACATGAACATGAGGTTGAGGGTTTACTAATGCTTCCTAAGAAGGCTCGGTTCTCGGATCTTCAAACCTAGGCCCACTTCTCGAGGTGGTGCCATTATCGGTTGGTGATCTAAGCAGGGGAACCATCAAAAGGCTATAGGCTAAGATACTGACACAGCATCCACTCACAACTAATATTTTATTCCCCCTTCTAACTAGACGGGACATAACCAGGTAGAGAATGTAAATATGTAAATGTGAGTGCACATGCAGTGTCTGTGTAAAATTTTGAAAAGCAGAGGAAAGGCCCCAACAAATCTCATCCATCCTGTCATGCATGGCAGTTTATATAGACAATAAAAATAAATGTGAACATGATCCACCTATAAAATAAAATGCAAAAAGTCAGTACATTGATGAAAACTTAATGCAAGATAAAATGATTAAATATAAATTGAATGCAAGTGATTGCATGTTTTTCAAAACAATTTTGAAAAGTTTGATTTTGACAAATTTGAAGTGGATAGAATTGGACTAATTAATCAAATATTCTAGATGAGTGAAGGGTGAAGAGAGATGATAATGGCCTAACCCTCTAAATGTCCCTAGTAGAGCCGCCAGCTATCGCGCCTCAGTTTTTCGTATTCAAGATAAAATGTTAGAAACACACAGTACTTTCTCGTTAGAACTCATCCTCCTAGAAGGACGAGTGCGACTACGTTTGAATTGAAAATTGATTTGAATAAGGTCTTTTGGAAAAAGGTTTAGAGTTCCTACCTAACTTTGTTAAGGTGAGTTAGGTCATTTAAAACTAAATACAATCCGAAGATTAAACTTAATATTTTTTGAAAAGGTTTTGGAAACCTTCCTTAAGAGAGGGTTTGTTTTTTTTTTTTTTTTTTGTGTGGAGAAAACAGGTTGTTTGGTAACCTTTGGAAAGATTTAGGCATTTTTTTGAAAATAACTCCATTTTGGTCCTTTGAAAACAGTGATTCTAGGTTCGGAGATTGGTTATGTATAAGGAAGATGCACTAGGCTGTCACCCTATTCTGCCCTTGCGTTACCTACATGTCTTTTCATCCTAGGTTCACTCATTTAGAATCTCCGATTATCCAATGTCCAATTATATCAACTTTGAAAAGAATTTTGAAAAGAGGTTTATGTCATCACCTTAAAGATGATATGATTCATGATATGCAAGTGCATGAAAAAAATTTGAAAAGAGATTTTAAAAAGGGAATTGGAATTTTGAGAAAGGTTGTGACTGCACTCATGAGGGTTGTCTACGTATACCTTGGTTGAGAATTAGGTTAGTTGTAGTTCAAACTCGGGGTCCGATTGAAAATAGACACTTTACGAAAAGTTTGACAAAAGGTTCTTACCTTTGTTGAAATATTAGAAAGGTTTTTTGGAAACCTTTGATTTTGATTTTTGAAAATTGAAAACCATTTAATTTAGAAATTTAAGAAAGGTTTGATTTTAGATAACCTAAGAAAAGATTTGATTTCTGAAATTCTAAATTAGAAATTTTCTATTTTAGAAAAGTTTCCAGGATTTGAAAAGATTTGAAAGGTTTCTATTTTGAAAAGATTTGATTTCTATTTCCTAAAATGGAAGATTGGATTTTATTTCCAAAAGTAGGATATTTGTTTGGGTTTCCTATTTGGATAAGATTTGATTTTGACGTGAAATTGAAAAGCTTCAGTTTCGGAAATCTATCATTTTACGTGACTTTTTGAATTGGAAATCTGTGATTTCATGTAGAAAATGGTTTTGCAAATCTATGATTTGATGCAAATAGAAAATCATGATTTTATGTGAAAAACCTAGGGTTTCCTAAATATGGACTCTAGGGTTCTGACTTGGACTTCAAGACAAAGGGTTTTTGGAAAGTGAATCTTTGAAAAAAATTTTTAGGAAGTAGATTTGCAAAACTTCATTTAGAAAGGTTTGAATATATACTTTTGAAAGTATCTTGAATATCTCACTTTCCTAAAACGATTGTAATTATGAGAAGAATGAAACCATTCTAGGATTGTGATTTTGACAACAACTAGGGTTTGAAACCTTAGTATGGACTTTAATGGTCTCTTTGAATGCAACACTTCCTTAAAAAAACCTTAATCATGAAATAGTTAGAATCACATTAGAGTTGTGATTTCTTGAAAAAGTAATTTAAGGTTTGAACCTGAATTTGGACATTGATGGTCATATTGAATATAACACTTTCGTAAAACAACCCTAACCGTGGAATGGTTAGAATCATCTTAGGGTTGTGGTTCTAAAAACAATTTGGAAGAAAGGTTTTGAACGCAAGTCTTGAACATAACTTTTGATGCAAGTTTGAAAATTATCTTTGAATGCATGATTATGATAGCAACAATGCAATAGGGACATGACCATACAAGGTTAGGCTGCACCACATAACGAAGGGGGCCGGACCCATACCGTCTTAAGTTGAAGTCAAAGAAAATCTCTGACACAGTGATTCCTTCCAAGGCCTTCATAGGCATGAGACGGGAGGTCCCTTGTTTCCAGCATGCAAGAAGAGGAGGTAGAAGATGGGGATTAAAATAGAGAATAGTCCAAGTGGACTAGGAGGGAGAAGAGAGAGAGGGGGATTACATAAAAGTAAATAGAACCCTACCATGTCTTCTTGTTATGTTGAATGCTTCAATGGAGGACTTGCTTGACCTTTGATATGATCTTCAAGAGCTTCTAGGGGATCGACTTAACATTCAATGGAGCTTAAAGACCAGGGTTTGAAGTGTATAGATTAGGGTTTGAGTGTATGGATTGTATGGAGGCTATGGTTTGAACGAGGCTTGAGAGAATTAGGTTTTAGGGCAACTCAAAGTCTATTTTCAGAAAGGCAGAATTTTCGGAGAAATTTTACAGATCCAAAAGATGCAGGGGGATGACCTATATTTATAGGCAAGTAAAATTGGGCTCGGTGCCTATTGTAGTGGCACTTGGCCAATTTTTGGCTTGGCGCCACTCCTAGTGGTGCAAGCCTTTTAGGAATTTTTTAAGGTGATAAGAAACATATCTTTGACCCTTGGGACACAAGGCAGAAGATTTGGGCACCTGCTCTAGTGACTACCACGCAATTTTTGGCTTGACTTTACTAAGAGTGACTCCAATAAGTCCAGGAATGATTCGGAAGGTTTTGAGTAGCCAGACTCAGCTGAAAATGGATGAGAACCCCTAAAAAGAGTGTCTCGAAGGTAACTGACTTGATGATCAGAGCCAGAATAGTTGGAAAAAATGACCGACCAACTAAGGGCAAAATGGTTATTTTGAACTGGGAAAAGACCAGGATTGACCTGGAGTGATCCATGAGAAGGATTGAAGGTTAGAAACACTATTAAGAATGTTTTGAGGGATTTTTAGTTTGATACCCAGAGCCAATATGGTTAAAAAATGCGACTAGCCTACTAGGGACAAAACGATCATTTCACACTGGGTTTACTAGAATGGACTTGGAATGACCCGGAAAGATACTGAAAGGTGGGGAATACTATTAGAAGCATCCTTGGAGGTAATCAGTTTGATACCCAGAGTCAGTGTAGTTCTTATAAGCGATCGGATGTCTAGAGGCAAAATGGTTATTTTGACTAGATGCTCTCGGAATCGATTCAGAAGTGACTGGAAGGCACTAAAACGTGCTAGATTATCCTTGGGATAATCTTAGAAAAGTGGACTTACTGCTCTGAGAGCTTAGGTACTTTAAGCGTGTTGGTGGGGCCTAAGTGACAATTTGGTCATTTTTAACCAGAATGGGCTAGCAGACACTGGTGTTAACTGGAGTTTTGAGTGTTTTCGTCACTCTGACGATGTGTGATGAGTTGGTTTCCAAAGGTATCCCATCTTTTGGTAAATGTGTCACGGCCAAGAGGCGTGTTCGGTTTTGTGACATGAGGGTTTATTGGCATTCCGAATATTGACCTGTTTGCTAGTGTTTCCCTCACTTTGACGGTTGTGATGTTTGTAAGTGTTTGTGTCACTCTAACGGTGTGTGTTCATTCCGGAGATTGCTTGATCTTGGGAAGCTGCGAGCTGGTCTTATTGACTCAGGGTCTTAGGTACTTTCTTGATTGGCATGCTAAATAGCAGATATTGTACATTGGCGGGCTAGTAGGCGCCAAAAGTGAACTACTCTACCATCTCAAGGACTTGGGTTCCGTCCCAGTCAACAGGTGTGAAGGGACTTATTATTCCTAGGAATTTTGTGCTTCCTCGATAAATGTGCTGTGCTGGATGGGCTTACTGTTTGAGGGATTAACTTTCTTGAAAGAAGTGCCAAATAGAGTTTAACTGGTCTAGACTTGAATTGGAATTGGAATTGAGGTTGAAATATAGACTTACCATCTTTAGGAAGACATGCCAACTGGAATTGGACCGAGCAATGGCCCAAGGGCATTTTGGTCATTTCACCTTTATTGGGCCTGGTGGGCCCGCGAAGCGGTTGATTAATTGAATTGAGTCTAGAAAGTCGGTTTGGGCTTGAATGTGAGTTCGATTGGGCCAGAGATTACCGAGCGGGCAAAAATGGGGTGCTTACACATCTTGTCATATAGTTTTCATCTTCTAGACACATCCATCAAATTAACATTAATTCAGAGAGCATAACAGTGTATACAATGACTGGAAGTGAGAAATCATGCAACTTAAGTATCATTCTTAGTCTTACTGATAAGCAATTAATACTAACTCGAGGATTTATTGGGATCATTTTCCTTTTCTTTTTTAGTGAAAAAAATTTCTTCCTCTATCTTGAATTTCCCAGTCATACAGGGAACGCTAAATGAAACCATAGACTTATATTAAAAACTGCAACGAGAGTTTATATTAAAATACAAGAAATGATTCCTATCAAGCCACAATGCCTGTGAATAAAGCAAATTCAACAATATACAGTGGTGAATCTTGAGCATGGCAGATCTGACTACAATGATGATGAGAGATCATTGATTCAATGGTTATGCAGTGATTAAAGAAAGGAGAATGGAAAAGAGGTTTCGTGAGGGGCAAGGAGCTGGTGGAAAGATGGCGAGAGAGATTGAGTGTCAAACCCTCTTCTACTCAGGTTTCATTAACACCTTTTTAGGTTGGGAGGACTGCACAGGTCACCAACCTGCGAACGTCACCTAATAACAATCCCAAATATAAGAATCTCATAAAGGGATTAAACCATCATCATTAATTTTAAAACCACCCTACGATCATCATACATACATAAAAGAACTAGTAAACCACACCCATAACCGTTTACAAGACCAAAATATAAATAATTCCAAAAGACTTCTCAACAAAGTGCATGGCATATACAAGATCTATGACTCAATTAGTAGAGCTCTCCCAAGCTCTCCAACTTAACACCAGTGGTAGTGGATTGGACATTTCCATCTATTCCTGTAAAAAAACTTGTGTGGGTGTGAGCTTTATATCAACGTGCCCACTAAGATAATCAAACTTATAAAGAAAGAATGATTAATAAACACTGAATCAATCGCCAATAGAAAATCCACCTTCCAATGATATATAATCATACACTCGTCACCATCATTAATGGAAAATACCTCATGTGATGCAATGTCTCTTGTGATGCAATGTTTAATGTCACTACTTATGCGCATCTTCTTTTTTTTTTTTTTTATAACATTGCCCACTTCATGGCTAGCATGCTATCCAAGACTGTCCACCGTGACATTCTTTAGGTTTGTCCATCGTGACTTAACCTTACAAGTGCAATGTAGAATATGCACACATTGTATGTTGTATGCAATGTCACCTTATAATCCACCACCAACGTCAATATAGATGATAAGACGTTCAATTTAATAAGAGTAAGAATGTCTTAAACCCCTACCTCAATCAGCTGTATAAAGTAAATGTCGCGCCTTGATTTTTCGCACTCGAGATATATGTGGGAAACATACGGTACTCTCTAGTTAGAACTCATCCTCCAAGAAGGACGAGTGCGACTAGGTTTGAATTGAAAATTGACTTGAATAAGGGCTTTTGGAAAAAAGGTTTAGAGTCGCCACCTAACTTTGTTAAGATGAGTTAGGTCACCAAAAACTAAGTGCAATCCGAAAATTAAACTTAGGATTTTTTAAAAAGGTTTTGGAAACCTTCCTCAAGAGAGGGTTTGTTTTTTTTTTTTTTTTTTTGTTGGAGAAAACAGGTTGTTTGGCAACCTTTGAAAAGATTTAAGCCTTTTTTGAAAATAACTCAGGTTTTGCTTTTTAGAAAAAAGTGATTCTAAGTTCGGAGGTTGGTTATGTATAGGGAAGATGCACTAGGCTATCACCTTATTCCGCCCTTATGGTGCCTACATATTTTTTCATCCTAGGTTCACTCATTTTGAATATCTAGTTATCCAATGTCTAATTATATCCACTTTGTAAAGAATTTTGGAAAGAGGTTTGAGCCATCACTTTAGAGATGCTATGATGCATGATATGCAAGTGCATGAAAAGAATTTGGAAAGAGTTTTTGAAAAAAGGGAATTGAAATTTTGAAAAAGATTATGACCGCACCCATGAGAGTTGCCTACGTATTCCTTTATTGAGAATCAGGGTAATTGTAGTTCGGACTCAGGGTCTGATTGAAAATAAACACTTTGAGGTCTTGTTTGATTTGAAAAGACACTTTAGGGTCTTTAGAAAGTTTAACTTGAAAAGGTTCTAGTTTGAACTTTGATTTGAAATCGAACTTTGAAGTAGAACTTGAACTTATTTTGGAAAAATTGAATTGAACTTTGAAATCATCTTGAATTGAATTGGGATTTGAAAACCATATCAATTTAGAAAAGAATATAAGTTTCCTAACTTACGTTTAGGGGTGGAACTAGGGTTTTGGCCTCCTAGGATCTAGATGACCTAGGGTTTAAACATGCACTAGAAGTAGAAATGTTTGATTAAAACTTGAAAAGTTTAATTTAGGAAAGCTTGATTTTAGTAAAGTTTCAAATTAAGAAAGTTTCGAATTAAGGAAAGTTTTATTTTAGTAAAGTTTCGATTTTAGGAAAGATTTGATTTTGGAAAGGTTTGATTTTGAAAAGATTTAATTTAGGAAATGTTTGAATTAAGAATTAGGAAAATTGGAATTTGAAAAGGCTTGACTTAAGAAACATATGTTTCACTTAGGTTTGAAGTAACTACGGATTTTAGCAATCCTAGGACATAGAGCTTATGCCATGCATTTAAGTTGGAAATATTGGCTTTCAATTAAAAAATGAAAGTTTTGTTTTTGGAAAATTTGCGAAAAATGAAAGTTTTGAAATTAGAAAAGATTTGATTTGACTTGAAATTGAAAAACTTTAGTTTTGAAAATCTATCATTTTATTTGAATTTTGAATTAGGAAATCTATGATTTGATGCAAATAGAAAAAAGATTTTGGAAATCTGTGATTTTGATGCAAATAGAAAACCATGACTTTATGTGAGAAACTTTGGGTGTCCTAAACAAGGACTCTAAGGAAGATTTGATTGGGACTTCAAGACAAAGTATTTTGGGAAAGTAAATCTTTGAAAAAAAATTTTAGGAAATCGATTTGCAAGACTATTTTAGAAAGGTATGAATATACACTTTTGAAAATCTGTTGAATATTTTACTTTCTTAAAATGATTCTAATCATAAGAAGAGTAGAACCATTCTAGGATTGTGATTTTTAAAACAACTAGGGTTTGAAACCCTAATACGGACTTTGATGGTCTTTTTGAATGTAACACTTTCCTAAAACAACCCTAACCATGGAATGGCTAAAATCATCTTAGAGTTGTGATTTCTTGAAAAACAATTTAAGACTTGAACTTAAATTTGGAACTTGATGGTCATATTGAATATAACAGTTTCCTAAAACAACTGTAACCATAGAATTGCTTAAATCATCTTAGGGTTGTGGTTTTTAAAACAACTTTGAAACAAAGGTTTTGAATGCAAGTCTTGAAAGCAACTTTTAATGCTAGTTTGAAAACACCTTTGAATGCATGATTATGATAGTAACAATGTAATATGGACATGAATATACAAGATTAGACTTCACCACTTAACCAAGGGGTCTGGACCCATACCGTCTTAGGTTAAACTTGAAGAAAATCCTTGACACGGTGATTCCCTCTAAGGTCTTCTTAAGTATGAACTGGGAGGTCCCTTATTTCAAGCATGCAAGAAAAGGGGGTAGAACATAGGGATTCAAATAGAGAATAGCCCAAGTGGACAAGGAAGGAGAAGAGAGAGAGGGGGATTGCATAATTTAACTAGAAATCCTACATTGTCTTCTCTTTGCTTTGATGCTTTGATGATGGACTTTGCTTGAACTTTAGGAGCTTTGAATGTGCAACACTTGATCTTTAATAGATGCGTAGAGGCAAGAATTTGAGTGTATAAATTGTATAGAAGTTAGGGTTTGAGGGAGATTTGAGAGAATTAGGGTTTTTGGGGCAACTCGAAGTTTTTAAAGAGGCAGATATTCTGGAGTGATTTTGTGGACTCAAAATACGCAAGGGGGTGACCTATATTTATTGGCCAACAAAAATCCTCTCGGCACCAGTTGCAGTGGCACCACTCCTTTAGGAAACTTTTTAGGGCGGCAAGAAATAGATCTTTGACTCTTGAGATGAAAGGCAGAAGATTTGGGCACTTATTCTAGTGACTACCACGCAATTTTTGGCCTAGCTTTATTAGAAGTGACTTCGAAAAGTTTGGGAATGATCTAGAAAGTTTCGAGTAATCAGAATTGGTTAGGAATGTCTGGGAACCACTGAAAGAGTGTCCCGGAGGTAAACAACTTGATAATCAGAGCCGGAGTAGTTAAAAAGGGTGATCGGCCCCCCAAGGGCAAAACGGTCATTTGAATTGGGAAAACACTAGGATTGACTCAGAGTGATCCATGAGAAGACTTGAAGGTTAGAAACATTATTGAGAATTCTCCAAGATATTTTCGGTTTGATACCCAGAGTCGGTGTGGTTGGATAAGGCAACCAGCCCACTATGGGTAAAATGGTCATTTCACACCGTATTTACCGGAATGGACTCGGAACTGTCTAAAAAGGTACTGGAAGGTTGGGAATTCTATTAGATGCATCCTAAAAAAGTAACCGATTTGATACCCAAAGCCAGTGTGGTTCCCGGATGCGATTGGATGCCTAGGAGCAAAATAGTCATTTTGACCGGATACTCTCAGAATCGATTCGAAAGTGATTGGAAGACACTCAAACGTACTAGATTGTCTTTGGGATAATTTTGGAAGGATGGACTTACCGCTCTGAGGTCTTAGGTACTTTCTCGAGAAACGTGCCTGGTATCTCGTCCTCCAGTTAACGTGCTATGGCCAAGAGGCATGTTCGATCTCGTGACATAGGGGATTTGTTGGCATTCCCAATGTTGATCTGCTTGCAAATATTTCCATTACTCTGACGGTTGCAATGTTTGTGAGTGTTTTTGTCACTTTGACGGTATACATTCATTCCGAAGATTACCTGATCTCTTGAAGCTGCTAGATGGACTTGTCGCCTTGGGGACTTAAATACTTTCCCGATCAACGTACCGAATGGTGGACACTCTACTTTGGCAGGTTAGTAGGCGTCAGAAGTGAACCGCTCTACCATATCGGGGACATGGGTTCTGTCCCAGTCGATAGGTATGAAGGGACTTATTGTTCTGAGGGGTTTTGCGCTTTCTCGGCAAATGCACCGTGCTGGATGGACTTACCGTCTAAGGGATTAACTTTCTTGAAAGTCATGCCAGATTGAGTTTGACCAGTTTGGACTAGAATTGGAATTAAAATTGAGGTTGAAATATAGACTTACCGTTTTTAAGAAAACGTGCCAACTAGAATGGGACCGAGCAATATCCCAAGGGCGTTTTAATCATTTTGGCTCTATTAGGCCTAGCGGGCCTATGAAACATTTGATTAACTAGATTGAGTTTAGAAAACTGGTTTAGGCTTGAATGTATTTGTGCCAGTTTAAATATGAGTCTGATCGGGTCGGAGACTGCTAAACGAACAAAAATGGGATGCTTATAGCTGCCCATCTCTTTCTATCTTTACTTGTTAAAGGCAAAAAACGATATCGTAAGGTCCCATTTTGATCGCGAGGTGATTGGAGGGATTGGAGCAGTTGGAATTTGAAGTTTTGAGTTTGAAAGCTGGATTGTCTTGATTTTTGAAATTTGTAGTTTTGAAAACTTGATTTTGAAATCAATTCTTCTTAAACCGACATTTTGATGAATGGAATGACGCTCCTTTAGGAAGATTTAGGATTTTAAAATTGAAGTTGATTGTTTGAAATGATTTTGAAATCGCCTTCTAAAATGGATTGATTTGGATTTGAATTGAAAGAGTTTGAAAAACCTTTTAAACTTGGAATTAAACTTTTGAGGAAAAAGTTTGAAAACCTGAAATTTTGAAATGAAACTTTTTGAGGAAAAAATTTGAAAACCTAAAAAATGTCTTTTTGAAATGACACTTTTTGTGGAGAAATTTTGAAAACTTGAAATTTTGGAGATAAGGCTTTTTGAGGCGAAAGCTTGAAAACTCGAAATTTTTTAAAATGGAGCTTTTGAAGAAAAAAGCTTGAGAAACCCAAGAAGATATTTGGAAAATGGGATTTTTGAAGGAGAAAGCTTGGGAAGTCCAAAGGTTGATTTTGAAACGAAACCTTTTGAAGGAAGAAGTTTAGAAGACCTTTTGAGTGGAACTTTTTGAGGGGAAAAGTTCAACAAACTTGGAGGTTGATTTTGAAATGATACTTTTTGAAGGAAAAAAGCTAGAAAACCTTTTGAGTGAAACTTTTTGAGGGGAAAAATTTGAAAAACCCGAAGGTTGATTAGGAAACGATACTTTTTGAAAGAAAACGCTAGAAAACCTAGAAAGGTATTTTTGAAAAAAAAAGTTTTTGAAGGAAAAAGTTAAAAAAACCTAGAAAGGTATTTTTGACATCAAACTTTTTTGAGGGAGAAAGGTGGAAACCGTTTGAAGGGGATTCATTTGAAATTGAACTTTGGAAACTCCTTCTTTGTTTTTTAGATGAGAGGTAGAAATCTTGTTTTGACTCTAAACTTGGAAATGAAGAAAAAATGTTTAAAAAATTCATTTTGACTTAAAACTTTTGAATTTTTGAAAGCAAAATGTTTAGGAAATTCATTTTGACTTGAAACTTAAACTTTTCAAAGGCAAAATGTTTAGAAAATTCATTTTGACTCGACGCTTGAACTTTTGAAGAGAAAATCTATAGAAAATTCATTTTGACTCGAAACTTGAACTTTTGATGACAAAATGTATAGAAAATTTATTTTGACTCGACGCTTGAACTTTCGAATACGAGATGTACAGAAAATTCATTTTGACTTGACGCTGGAACTTTTGTAAACAAAATGTATAGAAAATTCATTTTGACTCGATATGTTTGATTTTTTTTTTGAAAGCAAAATGTTTAGGAAATTGATTTCGACTGGAAACTTGAAACTTTTTGAAGGAAAATTTTAGAAAAACTTATTTGACTTTTGAAAATTGATTTTCAATTTGAAAGAAAGCAAGAGTTTTGATCTTTTGAATTTGAACGCTTTTTGTTGAAAAAGTTTTGAAAGCTTTTTGAAATTTACTTTGAAATTTGTAAGGTTTTTTTTTTTGTAGATGAAGCCTTGAAAGTTTTTGGAATTTTGAAAACTTATTTTTTATTTGAAAGAAAGCACTATCTTTCACATTTAAAGTTGATTATGAAATGATTTGGGAAGAATTGTACCTTCCTTTTGTCTTGAAATACTGGTGAAGAATTGAGCCTTGGGAGTCATGAGAGACTGTTCTGTGCTTGTAGTTCTTCTACTTTGAAGCTTTGAAGGGGAGGACATGTGTCCCGTCTTAGGTTAAAGTCTCTTGATAGTGGAATTCTTGGTGTTTGCTTGGTTGTCGAGTTTTGCTTTTGCTAGGCATGGTTAGATTCTTTTTGGCTGTTTTATGAGACGTTACGCTTCTTGGGAGCCGTGTGTCTTGAATTTGTTTTTGAAGGGGCAAGGTCTTTTTTTTTTTTGAAAAGCCTAAGATATTTGGGAGGTCGAACATCTTTTGGATGGTTTATCTTAGATGGATCAAATGGTTTGAAGTTGAATGAGTGGTGTTCAGCGGGTCGTTACCCCATTCTTTATTTCGTGTCGACTATGAGGCCATGATCATGGCTCAGGCTATCAGGTTGGCTCTATTGGCTGAGGGGAGCAGTGTAGGACCAACATAGATAGTTTAATCTCTTATCCATAGCAGCTGCAGATAGTTTAGGCTCTTATCTAGGAGCTGTGTTGACTTGCTAGTTGAGTTGAAATCAGTTGCCCTAGGTTGATTTGCAGAGAATCTAGTAGTGATTTGGAGATCGAATGACTGAGACGTTGGGAAATTGAGCTATGTAGTGCAAGGGGACATGCCTTATGAAGTTAGATAATTGCATTGATGATGACATGATGATGTGGTTTGCTAAAAATGTGAGTTAAACTGTGCTGAAGGTTTTTGGGCTCTTGATCTGGCTCAGTTAGGTTGTACTCTAGATGACAGCTGTGGATAGTTGGATATCTATGGATGACTGGATGTTCTGGATTGCTAGATGTTTTGAATAATGGGATGCTTTGGGTAGTTGAATACTCTGGATTGCTAGGTATTGAACTTTGTCAAGTTGTGACATTAGAATGTTGGGCTTGAAGACACCTCGAGACCTGAGAAAGGTTAGGGAAATGCCCCTTGAGCTTGTACCTATCTCAGTATTTTGTTTACAATATCAAGATGTTACAGATTAATCTTTAATAAATGACTTAAGATATTTATGCCTATTATTTTGCCATTCTAAGTTTAGAAATTTGGTACCAATGTAGGTTTCTCATAGGTTGGCATCTCTTGACCCATTGTTGCTGACCGTTTTGTTGGTGCTGCTTGGACTACTGATCGGGAGAATTGGCTCTTTTTTTTTTCTCATTTAAACCATTTCTGCCATCTGTGCCCTTACGGGTTTTCACGAAGGCTGATTCTATCATTTTTGCATGTTAGTGCCCATTTTTTAATTTTCACTGCGTTGGTAGTTTTGTAGCTTGCCATAACCCTACTCTTTTGCCCATCGGGCCCTCTCTCGTTGATGTTGATGAAGATGACTCCTTGCACAGTGAGAACAAAAATGTTGAGTGCTTAGGTTTGAAAGGATTATTGATGATGAAAGTTGTTGTTGACTGAAGCTGCTACTGCTTTTGTTAGAGATTGTTGATGTTGCTTTTGTGATAGAAGTGTCTTATTAGAACATGCTTTGCTGGATATCACACTTCCTAGTGTAATTGTCTTCCTTTAAAGAGCAATGATAGCAATGAACCATCTGAAAGGTCTTTATTTTCTGGACTGCAATGTGGGCTAGGTTATGGGATATTTTGAAAGGAAGGGATGGAGACTCAAAATATTTCACTTTTACTTGGCTTTTTAAGACCCACGATCACCTTTAGATAGCTAGACTCTCCCTTATTATTGCTCACTCCCTATTCCCCACCCTTTTTTTTTTCAACGATCCTAGATCTGTTATTTTTATACTATGGTGCTCTTATAGATTTTCACCAGGTTAATAGTTTTTATATCTTGCCATGCCTCCACTTTTTTACCTACACTGTCTTTTCGGGTTTTCACTGTGTCCTCGAGATCACGTTATTTATGATTATTTTCTACCATTCCTATGAAGGTCATTATTCTCTCTGCTATAGCATTAAAAAGTTTGTGATTTTCCTTCTTTTTTTTTGCTTTCTCACTTGAGCACTTCTTAAACCTATATCTGCTCTTTATTTCCCTTTTTCTATTTACTCTGTCTCGACCTATTGTGGGCAGTGATTACTAAGTCAGATATTTTGAAGGAAAGTAATTAGCTTAACTTGGTTTTGCAAGGGGATATTTTTAATTGTATGGTAGAGGAATTGAGGGCCTCTCTTCATTTCAGTCACTATTATCATTTATTTGTCAAAGTTTTCGATTACACATAGTAGTGCTTTACCTAACCTAAGTTGATGACTTTTGCAAATTATTCTTCTTCTACCTCTGCTAGGATTAATGTTCTTCCTGTCATGACTTTGTGAACCAGGAACAAGCCTTCATAGCTGGGGGCGAACTTGTCTTTGGCTTTTTACTGGATTTGAAGTATCTTTTTAAGAACAAGATCTCCTTCCTTGAACTAGCGGGGCTTGACTTCCCCGTTGAAGAATCTGACAATGAGTCTTTGATAGCATGGGGCATGATAGATGGCTACCATTCTCTTTTCATCTAGGAGGCAAAGTTGTTCATACCAGCCTTTGATTTAGTTTGCTTCTGTGAGTTGAATTTCCACGAGGCCTCAAAGATAGGGGATTTCTACTTTAACTGGTAGGACTTCCTCGTTGCTTTAGACCTAGGAGAATGGCTATGCCCCAGTTAAGATTTTGACTGAGTTTCTATATGCCATCAAGCAAAATGGGAGCTGCTCGTGCCAATCCTTATGGTTGTCATTTTTCTTGAGAGGGATTCTCTTGACATTTGTCGTTCTATTGCTTCAATGGTTCCATTTGTTTGTCGTAGGCTACCGAGTTGTAAAGATTGATCTTGAAAGTTTGGCAAAGCTTTGCCATCATGTTGTTGTTAAGGTTACTTGCATTGTCCGTTGTGATGGACTCAGGGAGGCCAAATCTGTAGAGGACCTCTAGAAGTCTTTGGGGTCAAAAGATGTCAAGCTTTACATATCCTGCAAGTTTTAATTTTTCTGAAAAAGATTTTAGCATGACAAAGAAAGCATTTCATGATCAAGGGTCATTTATTTCAGATTAGTCCATTATATACTTGACATTCTACAAAGTGCTTTAATAGGCTAATATCAATTAATTCTTCCTGTAGGCTTTACCAAGGCCTTCAGGGTTTGGGAATATGAGAGGCAGCTCAATTGGCCTTTTCTTTGTCTAATGTAGCTAGATAGATGGAACCCTGAGTAAAGTAAGCTGATGTTGGAGGATCAATGTCCAAGACTGCAACATCTTCCTTGTAAAATAGGCTTGATAGTGACTTTTTTGGGATTTGAACTAATTCGCAGTTAATGATCGGGACCGGAATGGTAGACTGTTGATTTGTAGTCTGCTATTTATAGTTGGAATTCAGGTCGACCCTTTACTTAGTCTCTTTTGGAGGGGGATAATATCTAGCCTACGAGTATGACGCTAACCGTTAAATTCTTTTAGATGAAGATCACCCTATAGCTGTGTCTCTAGTCCTTTCCCAGGTTGGAAGCCTTTATTGCTAAGGTGGTTAGTTACCATTTTCTCAATTGTCAAGTGATTGGAATATGACATGTGCTTGAAAGCTTGGAAGTTGGAGGGTTTTGCTGTGACAATGCATGGGCTTGACAGAACTTTATGAATGGTGAAGTCCTCTTCCGTATGGATGGTGATTGTCGCGACATGGTGCGGAGGTAGTTGCTTAGAGGTAACGTCTTGCAGATGGATGACTAGTTCTTCTTACTCTTCAATATGGGGTAGGCCTCTTCTAATAACTGCGCTTATCTTTACTTGAGTTTGAATTAGGTAGGATGCTGGAGGGATTCCATGGGTTTAGTTGTGCTCTTTGACCTGGACAAAGAAAAGGAAAAATAATATACAGTTATCATGTGGAATTGGAGGTTTTATGTAATGCATGTCATCTGGAGGTCCCTTATTTGAGGGAATTTAGGCATGATATTGAGTCTATTTTGGAGGTGGGGTTTTGCTCCTATATGCAATACAATACGTCTTTCGAATGGGCTGGTTGATGCTTCCTTGTTTAGGCAATCTTGCCTCCATGGATGAGGAGAGATTTGGGTCTCTCTTAAGATATGGTTCGATACATGGCATAAATTCTTAGAGTTAGAGAGACTCTTAGGAGTTTGGGCAGGTGTCGGGCCTCAATTTTTCACACCTCTAGATGATATGTGGGAAACACATGATACTCTCTTGTTAGAACTCATCCTCCTAGAAGCACGAGTGTGACTAGGTTTGAATTAGAAATTGACTTGAATAAGGGCATTTAGAAAAGGTTTGGATTCGCCACCTAACTTTGTTAAGGTGAGTTAAGTCACCTAAAACTAAGTAAAGTCCGAAGACATAAACTTAAGGTATTTGAAAAGGTTTTGGAAAAAATTTCTCAAGAGAGGTTTTTTTTTTTTTTTAGAAAATAAGTTGGTTGGAAACCTTTGGAAAGATTTAAGCCTTTTTTTTTTAAATTAACTCCGTTTTGGTCTTTTGAAAACAAGGATATATGGTTTGGGTGTTAGTTACGTATAAGGAAGATGTATTAGGCCATCACCTTATCTCGCCCTTGCAGTACCTACATGTCTTTTCACCATAGGTTCATTTATTTAGAATATTTGATTATCCAATTTCCAATTATATCCATTTTGAGAATTTTAGAAAGAGGTTTATGTTATTACCTTAGGGATGATGTGATGCATGATATGCAAGTGCATGAAAATAATTTAAATTTAGAGAGTGATTTTTGAAAAAGGAAATTAAAATTTTGAAAAAGGTTATGAACGCACCCATGAGAGTTGCCTACGTATCCTTTTGTTAGGAGTCAGGTCAGTTGTACTTCGAACTTGGGGTCCGATTGAAAATAAACACTTTAGGGTCTTTGGATAGTTTGACTTGAAAATGGTTTGAGTTAAACTTTGATTAAAAGATTAGAAATTGAACTTTGAATTGAAGTAGAACTTGAACTTATCTTAGAAAGTTTGAATTGAACTTTGAAATCATCTTGACTTGGATTGGGGTTTGAAAACCATCTTGATGTAGAAAAGAGTTGAAGTTTTCTAACTTAAGGCTAGGGATTGAACTAAGGTTTTGGTCTCCTAGGACTTAGGTAACCTAGGGTTTAAACACACAATTGAAAAGTTAGATTTTGAAAAAGCTTGCTTTTAGAAAGTTTTGAATTAGGAAAATTTCAAATTAGGAAAGTTCTATTTTAAGAAAGTTTTCATTTTAGGAAAGACTTGAATTAAGACAGGTTTGAACTAAGAAAGGTTTGAATCAAGAAAGGTTTTAATTTAAGAAAGGTTTGAAATTAGAAAGGCTTTGAAATTAGGAAATATTTGGAACTAGGAAAGATTTGAAAGTTTGAATTTAGGAAATACTCAAAAGTTTGAATTATGAAAGGTTTGATCTCTATTTCCTAAAATTAAAGATTGGATTTTATTTTCAAAAATAGATGATTTGATTTGATTTCTTATTTGAAAAAGATTTAATTTGACTTGAAATTGGAAAACTTTACTTTTGGGAATCTATCATTTTATGTATCTTTTGAATTAGGAAATCTATGATTTTATGTAGAAAATGATTTTGAAAATCTATGATTTAATGTAAATAGAAAATTATGATTTTGTGTAAGAAAACTAGGGTTTCCTAAACATGGACCCTAGGATTTTGACTTGAACATCGAGACAAAGAGTTTTTGGAAAGTAAATTTTTAAGAAAAATTTTTAGGAAGTAGATTAGCAAAACTAGTTTGGAAAGGTTTGAATATAGACTTTTGAAAGTTTCTTAAATATCTTAATTTCCTATAACGATTCTAATCATGAAAAGACTAGAACCATTCTAAGATTGTGATTTTGACAACAACTAGGGTTTGGAACCCTAATATGGACTTTTATTGACTCACTGAATGTAACACTTTTCTAAAACAACCTTAACCATGGAATAATTAGAATCATCTTAGAGTTGTGATTTCTTGTAAAATAATTTAAAACTTGAACTCAAATTTGGATCTTGATGGTCATATTGAATATAACACTTTCCTAAAACAACCCTAATCATGGAATGACTATAATCATCTTAGGGTTGTAGTTTTGAAAACAATTTTGAAAGAAAAGATTTTGAATACAAGTTTTGAAAGCAACTTTTAATGCAAGTTCAAAAATACCTTTGAATGCATGATTATGATAACAACAATGCAATAGGGACATGAACATACAAAGTTAGGCTTTACCATAAAACTAAGGAGGCCGAACCCCACACTGTCTTAGGTGGAACTGGGAGGTCCTTTGTTTCAAGCATGTAAGAAGAGGAGGTAGAAGATGTGGATTAAAATAGAAGAAAACCCAAGTGGGTTATTGGACAGAAGAGAGAGAAGGGGATTACATTATTTAAATAGAAACCTACCTTGTCTTCTCTTTGCCTTAATGTTTTAATGGTGGACTTTGCTTGGATTTTGCTTGGACTTTGAGAGCTTCCAAGGGCTGGACTTGACTTTCAATAGAGGCTTGGAGGCAAGGATTTGAGTGTATAAATTGTATGGAGGCTAGGGTTTGAGGGGGGCTTGAGAGAATTAGGGTTTTAAAGGAATTCGAGCTCCGTTTTCAGAAGGGCAGAGTTTTTAGAGTGATTTTACAAACCCAGAATATGCAGGGGGTTACCTATATTTATAGGCACCTAGAATAGTGATTGACACCTGTTGTAGTAGTGCTAGACCATTTTTTGGTTGTGCGCTACTTAGGAAATGTTTTATGGTGGCAATAAACAAATCTTTGACCTTTGTGATGCATAACAGAAGATTTGGGTGCCTGCCCTAGTAACTACCATGCAATTTTTGGTTTGGATTCACTATGAGTGACTCTAAAAAGTTCAAGAATAATCTGGAAGGTTACGAGTAACCAGACTCAGTTGGGAATGGACAAGAACCCTTGAAGAGTTATCCCGAAGGTAGCTGGCTTGAGAACCAGAGCCGGAATAATTGAAAAGGGATGATTGGCCTACCAGTGGTAAAATGGTCATTTGAACTGGAGAAAGACCAGAATCGACCTGAAGTGACCCGTGAGAAGGCTTGAAGGTTGGAAACACTATTGAGAGTATTTGAGGGATTACCGGTTTAGTACCAAGAGCCGGTGTGGTTGGAAAAGGCGACTGACCCACTAGGGCCAAAACGGTCATTTCGCATCGAGTTTACCGAAACGGACTCGGAATGGTCCAAAAAGGTATCAGAAGGTTGGTATACTATTACGAGCATCCTCAGAAGGTAACCAGTTTAATACCCAGAGCTAGTGTGGTGCTTGAAGGCAATTAGATGCCTAGGGGCAAAATAATCATCTTGACCGGATGCTTTGGGAATTGATTCGAAAGCGACTAGAAGACACTAGAATGTGCTAGATTATCTTTGGGACAATCTTGGAAGGATGAACTTACTGCTCTGAGGTCTTAGGTACTTTCTTGAGAAGCGTATGGGTGAGACTTAAGGGGTAATTTGGTCATTTTTCACTGGAATGGGTTAGTAGGCACTGGAGTTGACTAGGGCTGTGAGTGTTTTGATCATTCTGATGGTGTGTGAGGAGTTAGTTTTCAAAGGTATCCCTTTCTTTATGTAAACGTGCCACAGCCAAGAGGCGTGTCTAGTTCCATGACAAAGGGGGTTTGTTGGCATTTCCAATGTTGACTTATTTACGAGTGTATCCATCACTTTTACGATTGCTATGTTTGTGAGTGTTTCTGTCACTTTGACAGTGTGTATTTGTTAGCACCCTATTTTTGCCCGCTGGGCAATCTCCGGTCTGTCTGGACTCATACTCAAACTGACACAGACACATTCAAGTCCACATCAATTTTTCAAACTCAATCCAATCAATCAATTACTTTGCGAGCCCACCAGGCTCAACAGAGAAAAAATGACCAAAATGCTCTTCTAACATTGCTTGGTCCATTTCCAATGGGCACATCTTCCAAAAGATGGTAAGTCCCTATTTTAATCGCAAATCCAATTTCAAATCCAATTTCAATCTAAATCAAATTTGACATGCTTTTTGAGAAAGTTGATCCCTCAGGCAGTAAGTCTATCTAGTCCAACATGTTTACTGAGAAAACTCCTTGGAACGATAAGTCCCTTCAAACCCGTCAATCGGGACAGAACCCAAGTCCCTGAGATGGTAGAACGGTTCACTTCTGGCGCCTGTTACCCCGCCAATATAGAATATTCGTTATTTGGCACGTCTTTCGAGAAAGTTAATTCCTTAGACGATTAGTCCACCTAGCAGTTTTCCGAGATCAAGCAGTCTTTGGAATGAACGCGCACCATTAGAGTGACGAAAACACTTACAAACATTGCAATCGTTAGAGTGGCAAAAACACTCGCAAACAGGTCGACATTAGGAATTGCTAACAAACCCCCTATGTCACGGGACCGAACTCGCCTCTTGGCCGTGGCACGTTTACTAAAGGATGAGATACCTTTGGAAACCAACTCGACACAGACCGTCAGCATGGCGGAAAAACCTTAAACCTAGGTCAACACTAGTGCCTGCTAGCCCACTCGAGTGAAAAATAAGCAAACTGCCTCTTAGGCCCTTTCTGGCACGCTTCTTGAGAAAGTACCTAAGTACTCAGAACGGTAAGTTCACCCTTCCAAGATTGTCCCAAAGACAATCCGGCATGTTCAAGGGCCTTCCAGTCAGTTTTGGATCAATTTCGGGACCATTCGGTTAAAATGACCATTTTGCCTTTAGGCATCTAATTGCCCCTAGGAACCACACCGGCTCTGAATATCAAACTAGTTACCTCCTGAGAATGCTTTTAATAGCGTTCTCAACCTTTCAACATTTTTCTAGATCATTCTGAGTCAATTCCGACAAACCCAGTGCAAAATGACCATTTTACCCCTAGTGAACCGGTCGCCTTTTCCAACCACACCGGCTTTGGGTATCAAACCGGTAACCTTCCAGAACACTCTTAAGGGTGTTTCTAATTTTCAAGCCCTCTCACGGGTCATTTCGAGTCCATTATGGTGCATTCCCAATTTAATTGACCATTTTGCCCCCAGCGGGCCGATCGACTTTTCCGAACATTCCGATATTGTTTTCCAAGTCTGCTACTCCTGGAACACTATTTCAAGGGTTTCTACCTGCTTTCAGTCTTCCAGATCATTCTTGATTGTCGCGTCCTGATTTTTTGGCTTAGAGACTAAAGCACAAAACTCTGTCACTAGAACTTGTCCTCATAGAAGGGCAACTGCGACTGGGTTTGAATTGAAAATTGGTTTGATTAAGGACTTTTTAGAAAGATAGGAGTCGCCACCTAACTTGATTAAGGTGAGTTAGGGCACCTAAAACTAAGTGTTAATTCGAAGATTAAACTTAGGATTTTTGTAAAAGGTTCTGAAAACTCCCTCACGGGAGGGTTTTTAAGAAAATAGGTTGTTTGGCAACCTTTGGAAAGATTTAAGCTCTTTTGAAAAATAACTCTATTTTGGTCTTTTGAAAATAGAAATCTATGGTTCGAGGGTTGGCTACGTGTAGAAAAGATATCCTAAGATCATCACCCTACCCTGCCCTTTTGATTCCTACATGTCTAATCACCCTTTGTTCACTCACTAGAATAACCGGTTACCATTGTCCACTTAATATCCATTTTAGAGTTTTGAAAATGGGGTTTAGTCATCACCTTTTGGATGAATGATGCATGATGCAAGTCTTGGAAGAAGTTTGAAGATGTGGGAGTATTGAAAGGGTTTGAGATAGAAATCTTGAATTGATAGAAACTTCTGAAAATGGGGTTGGAGTTGAAATAGAAGTTATGACCGCACCATTTTAGGTTGTCTACGTATCTCATTTGACGAGAATCAGGTCAATCGTAGTTTGGGCAAGAGCCTGATGGAAAATAGGTGCATTAGGGCCTTCAGAAAGTTTGAAGGCATTTTAAGGTCTTTGAAAAAGTTTAAAACACTTTGAGATCTTTGAAAAAGTTGAAGACACTTTGAGATCTTGAAAGTTTTGACTTAAAAATCGGTTAGTGGAGTACTTTTTAAAATGTTTTCAAACCAACCCAAAGGATTTTGGAAATTGCTTTGGAATGACTCAAGAGAGTTTGAAAGTGTTTTTGAAGTCTTGTTTTGAGAACCTTGGAGGTATGAATTTGGAATGTTTTGATAAGTTAATTTTTGAAAGTGGTTTTTGAAAAGGTCTAAGGGTTTGGAATCCTAATATGGACAACCTTGGAGGTTGCTCTTGCTATATCACTTTTCTTTGGAATCCCTAACCATAAAAGGGGTAGGAACACCTTAGGCTTGTGAGCTTTTGGAAAACATGTTTGGAAATACTTTGAAGATGGGATGTGGGAACATTTGAAAAGGTTATGGAGTTGGCTTTTTGAAATCTCAAGAGAGTAGGAGGTTTTGGAAAAATGAGTCATGAGAATAGTTTTAAGTGGATAGATCATTAAAAAGGGGATCCACTAGTTGGAACCTTGAAGTATACTAACTTAGGTTGGGTTGACCTATGGTTAGGGGTGACCTAAGGTTAACCAACTAGGGTTAAGTTAAACTAAGTTTGGACAACTAGGGTCAAGTTAACCTAGAGTTGGGTTGAATTAGGGTTAACTAACTAAGGTTGGGTTAACCTAGGGTTAAGGTGACCTAGGGTTAACTAACTTGGGTTAGGTTAACCAAAGGGTTGGAGAACTAGGGTTAAGTTAACCTAGGATTGGATAACTAGGATCAAGTTAACCTAGGGTTGAACGACTAGGGTCAAGTTAACCTAGGGTTGAATAACTAGGGTCAAGTTAACCTAGGGTTGGACAACTAGGGTCAAGTTAACCTAGGGTTGGTCATCTAGGGTCAAGTTAACCTAGGGGTGAATTGAAAGATGATTTTGAAATGTTATTTGATGCACTTTTGGAAAGAGATTTGAAAAACAAAACATGTTATGCAATGGACTTCGGTAGGCAATCTTTTTTAAGATTGTTTCCATGAAAATTTTGACTCTAGCTAAAAGTATGGTTTGTATGGGTGATACTTGAAACCATTCCAAAGAAGGTTTTCTCATGGCCATTATAACCATTATCTTGACAAGAGTAGAAGGGGTCCAAAAATCGACATGATGATGGCCACCTTTTGATGCACCATTTTTAATGCAAAGATGGAGAGAATGAATTTTTGAAAACCATTTTAGGAAAAAAATTTTGAAAACCATTTTCGAAGGAGTTCATTCCACCAAGAGAGGGTTCCTACGGCCAAATAAAAGGGAGACCACTTAAGAGAGGGTTCTATGGGGCCATGTCAACCACTAAACTTAAAAGAATAGAAACCTTGGAAATTAGAGAGCTAGAAAATAATTCTTATGCAAGTTAAAATGCAATGATGCCAAAATGAGAGTTAGGAGGTTAGTGGGGAATTATCCAAGGCATGATTTTCTAAGGTATCAACCTAAACTTCAATAAGCCAATTCTTGGAACCATTCTTTGAAAGAAATATAGAGCTTAGAAATAGCATGGAAATAAAAGTAGTGTGAGCATTGTAGAACATGGTAATAAGCATAAAAATGAAGCCAAGCACATAAGACATGATTAAAATAGTAATATGCAAGAGGTTATGAGCACATACAAGGCTTTTAGGCTACACCACATAAACAAGGGGCTCTTAGGCCATACCATCTCAAAGTAGGCTAGTGAGAGATCCTCCTACACGGTGGCTCTTACTTGCTTTCCTCTAGGCATGGACTAAGAGCCCTCTTGGCTCAAGCATGCAAGAAAGGGGGGGTTAAAGATAGGGATTAAAATAGAGAATAGCCTAAGTAGGCTAGGAAGGAGAAGAGAAGAGTGGGGGAAGACAAAAATGTAAAAGGGATAGCACCTTTTGCCTTCAACACACTTGCAGTCTTCAATGGATGTCTTGATTGGAGCTTAAATGACTTCAAGAAGGCTTGAAGGGCTGGAAGGGAGTGTTTAATGGTGTATAAGGCCTTGTAGGTGAAGTGTATAGGCTTGAGGGAGGTGGAATCTAGCCCAAGTGTTGGAGGAGTAGAATATGTATGGAGATTCGAGGTTTTGGAGCAGTGTCAGTAGAGCTTCGCATTAATTTTGGAGATAGAATATGTAAAGGCGGGGGGGCTGGTATTTATAGGCAACCTAGAACAAGCCTGGCGTATGTGCTACATGTGCCTGGCCAAAATTTTGCCATGGCGCATGTAGCACATGCGCAAGTACTGTTCCATTACTAGAATGACACGTGGCAACTTGTGTACTGGTTAAATCTCGACCGTTGATCAAAATTTGGTCGATCTGATCAAAATTTGGGAGCATGTAGCATACGCTCCTTTACCGGGAATGTTCGTTTAAACTTTGTCTCGATAATTGAGCCAACCGGGAAGGTTTTGGAGGAATTGGTTGCACCCGGGGTGTTCCCCCGGGGCTTCCGGTGAACTTTTATGTTTTTGAAAAGCCCAAATGGTGTTCAGAAGTGTGAGATATCATCTCGGGAAGCGTGCCTAAAAAGACATCTTTGCTGAGCGTCTGTGATACGCTCCGAGGGTGTTCGAAAGTAACTGTCTTTGTGTCGTGTGATCGAGGCCTTCGGGAAGCGATCTTTTCGATTGGACCGTATCGATGGAAAGTACTCTGGAAATACTTTCGGGAATTTTCAGATTTATGCATTTCTCAAGTCATTTGATGGTGCGTTGCAATCAGGGAATTAGAGAAAAAGTCAATCTTGGCGGAGCGTTTGTGAGACGCTCTAGGGGTTGCTGGAAGTTGCGGTGTTTGAGTCATACGATGAAGGACTTCGCGGAGTGATCTCTTCAATCGAGCTGTATCGATGGAAAGATTTGGTTTATGCATTTCTCAGGTCATTTGATGGTGTGTTATAACCAGGGAATCAGGAAGAACGGGAATTTGGGCAGAGCGTCCGTGAGATGCTCCAGGGAACTTTTATCGAGTCGTGGGTGTTAGTATCATGAGGTCTTCCTTAGGTCAAATGGGGGCTCATGACGAGATCCGCCGTTCAGTAACCAAGGACCGGTGTCGTTTTAGGGCGTGCTCAGGTTGTTAGGGGTAAAACGGTTATTTTGATCGAGTTTGGTTGGAAATGATCCGGAATGGATCGTAGTGACATGTTAAGCGTGTCGGGTCATTCTAAAATGATCCCAGGAGAGTCTTTTACCATTCGGTGGGGTTCGTGCAGTGCTGGGGTGTTCAGGGGCAAAACGGTCATTTTGACGGGAGTTAGCCGAAATGGAACCGAATGGCGTGCGAAATACGCCTAGCAGTTTAATAACATTTTGGAAGGGTGGACTTATTGTTTTGAGGGATTTTGAACTTTCTCAAAACGTGCCAGGAGGCCCAAGGGGCATATTTGGTTATTTTTCACCGAGTTAGGCTAGCAGGCGCTAGTGTTGACCTAGGTGTTGGTTCCCGAGACCACCCGGTCTCAGAAAACTACCTGTGCGGTGTTGGTCCCTAAGAACGCTTGGTCTTAGAGAGCTACCTGTAGGGTGGTGTTGGTTCCTAAGAACGCCCAGTCTCAGAAAGCTACCTGTGAGGGTGGTGTTGGTCTCTGAGAACGCCCGGTCTCGGAGAATTACCAAATGACGGACATTCTACATTGGCAGGCTAGTAGGCGCTAGAAATGAATTGTTTGAAATTTGACAAGGTGTTGGTTCCTGAGATCGTCCGATCTCGGAAAGCTACCTGGATGGCGTAGGTTTCTGAGACCGCCCGGTCCGGAAAACTGCCTGGAATGATGATGCTTATGGCTCCAGCGGGTTCTTGTGGGCCTGAAAAGTGGCCAGTTGACTGAACTGGGGATTGAAAGGCTTATCTTGAGCTTGCACGTGTTGCGGTATTTGTAAACTGAGCCTGGTCGGGCTGGAGATTGCCAAGCGAGCAAAAGTGGGGTGCTTACACCGACCTGCCAAAACATTTTCAGACTTTCTGGAGTCACTCATAGTAAAGCTAAATAAAAAATTTCATGGTAGTCACTAGGACATGCATTCAAATCTTTTACCTTGCATATCAAGGGTTGAAAGATACGTTTCTTGCCGCCCTAAAGACTTTCCTAAGTGGCTAGCACCACTCCTAGTGGCACCAGTAGAATTTTTGCCCTAGCGCCATTGCAACAGACGCTAGGCTATTTTTGTGTCTATAAATATAGACCCCCCTATGTGAAAGGGTTCACAAACTCAGTCCAAAAACTCTGCTTTTTAAAATACAGAGCTCGAAGTCTCTCCAAACCCTAGCCCTCTTTAGTCTCCTCAAACCCTAGCCTCCATACACTTAAACCCTAACATCCATACACTCTACATACTTAAACACAAACCTCCAAAGCCTCCATTGAATACTGAAAGTGCTGCAACTTGGAAGCTCTCAAGGATCAAGCAAAGCAAAGCAAAGCAAGCAAAGCAAGAAGAAGACAATGTAGGCTCTCTATTTACGTTTATGTAATTTTCCCCTCTCTCTTCTTCCTCCTAACCCACTTGGATTTTTTTGTATTTTAGTCCCCCATCTTACCTTCCTTTCTTGCATGTTTGAAACAAGGGACTCCTCGATTCATGCGTAGGAAGGACTGTTGAAAGTTACCGTGTTGAGGGCTTTCTTTTAGTTCAACCTTAGACCATGTGGATTTGGCTCCCTTAATTATGTGGTGAAGCCTAACCTTGTATGTTCACGACTTTTTTGCATTGTGCATGTAATATTCATACATCCATTTAAAACTAGTTTTCAAAACTTGCATTCAAAATCCCTTTTTCAAAATCACAATCTTGAAATTATTCTAACCATTCCATGGTTAGGGTTATTTTAGGAAAGTGTGATATTAGTTGTGACCCTCAAGGTCTATATTTTGGGTGTAAACCATAAATTGTTTTTCATGAAAACCACCATCTTAAGATGATTCTAGCCATTCCATGGTTAGAGTCATTTTAGAAAAGTGTGATATTCAAAGTGATTATTATGATCCATATTTTAAATCCGTGTTGTTTTCAAAACCACTAACTTAGAATAGTTCTAATCTCTTCATGGTTAGAATCGTTTTAAGAAAGTAAGACATTCAAAAGATCTCAAAAGTCCATATTCAAGTCCTTTTCCAAATTGTTTTTCAAACTCCTTTCCAAAAGCTCTCTTCAAAAATCTATTTTCTAAAAACTCCATTAAAAAAATCTCTTTCCTAAAAACTCCTTTCAACGAACTATTTTTCAAAAACTCTTTTTCTTGGAGTCCAAGTCAAACCCTAGATTCCATGGTTAGGAAATCCTAATTTTCTTTCCTTAAAATTAGGACTTCCTATTTCGCCTTAAATCATAGGTTTCCAAAAGCTATCTTTTTTCTTACACCAAATCATAACTTTTCAAATCCTAAATTTTCAAAATTCAACATTTCCAATTCTATGTCAAATCTAACCCTCCAATTTAGGAAACTCGATCAAATCTTCCCCTTTAGAAAACTAAATCAAATCTTTCAATTTTGGAAACAAAATCAAATCATCTAATTTTTGGAAATAAAATCTAATGTTCTACTTTAGGAAATAGGAATAAAATCTTTTCTAATCTTTCCTAATTCAAATCTTTCTAAGTTCTAAAACTTCCTAAATTCTAAAACTTTCTAAATTCAAAACTTTTCAAATTTCAAAACTTTCCCAAATTGAAATCTGTCCTAAAATCAATGCTTTTCTAATTTGATACTTTCCTAAAATGAGAACTTTCTTAATTTAAAACTTTCCTAAAATGAAACTTTCTTAAATTCAAATATTTCCTAATTTAAAAACTTTCCTAATTTGGCACTTTCCTAAAATGAAAGTTTCCTATTTTGAAACTTTCCTAAATTCTAGAATTTCTAAAATCTAATCTTTCCTAAACCTTAACTTTCTAAACTCTTACAAATCAAATAGTCAAGTCCAATTTTTCCAATCATTCCAAATCAAGTGTTTCTAAATCAAATCAATTCTTTTCCAATTTTTTCTAAGTCTCATCTTTCCTAATGCTAGGTTTTCTATACTCAAACTTTTCTAAATCAAACTTTTTTAAGCCTAAATCAAATCTTTTCTAATCCAATTACATGCTTCAACCCTAGGTCATCTAAGCCCTAGAATGTCGAACCCTAGTTCAATCCTAATCCCAAGTTAGGAAATTTCAACTCTTTTCTAAACCTCTTTCTAAACCAAGATGGTTTTCCAATTTCAATTCAAGTCAAATTGTTTTCAAAACTCCTTCTTTTTCAAATCAAGTCCAAGTTCTCCTTCCAAGTTCAATATTTTCAAATCAAAATCAATTTCAAAATCCTCAAGTTTTATTTAAAATTAAAATCAATTCCAAGTTCAATTTCAAATCTTCTATTCAAAGTTCAAATCAAACTCTTTTGAAATTAAACCTTTTCAAGTTAAACTTTTCAAAAACTTCAAAATGTTTACCTTCAATCAGATTGTTGTCCGAACTATGATTGACTTGATTCCCAACAAAGGGTTATATAGGCAACCCTCATGGGTGCGGTCACAATAGTTTTCAAATTTTCAATTTCACATTCTTTTTCAAATTGTCAATTTCACATTCTTTTTCAAATTTTCAATTCTATGATTTATTTCAAGTTTCTAATTCTAAAATCTATTTTCAAATCTCCAATTCCATAATCTATTTCCAATTTCCAAAACCTTCTTTCAAACTTCAAATCTTTCTTTTTAAATCTATTTTCAAATTCAAATCTTTTTGTTGCAATTGCATATCATACATCATGTTAAACTTCTTTTTCAAAATTCTTTTCAAAGTGGATAGTTTTGGACATTTATTAATCAAAGATTTTAACTGAGTGAACCTAGGATGAATAGATATGTAGATACCGAAATGGTGGGGTAGGGTGATGACTTAGTGCGTCTTCCCTACATGTAACCAAACTCTGAACCTAGAATCACTTTTTCAAAGACCAAAATGGAGTTATTTTCAAAAAGGGCTTAAATATTTTCAAAGGTGGCCAAACAACCTGTTTTCTTAAAAACTCTCTCTCGAGGAAGTTTTTAAAACCATTTTAAAAAACCATAAGTTTAAGCTTCAGATTGCTTAGTTTTAGATGACCTAACTCACCTTAATCAAGTTAGGTGGCGATTCCAAACTTTTTTCAAAAGTTCTTAATCATATCAAATTTCCCATTCAAACTTAGTCGCATTGGTCCTTCTGGGAGGAGGAGTTCTAACGAGAGAGTATCCTGTTTTTTTCCACTTGTGCATATGTTTTCTCGAGTGCAAAAAATCGGGGTGCGACATCGTTCATTTCGAAGATTGCCTGGTTTCGGAAAGCTACTAGATGGTCTTATTGCCTGAAGGATTAACTTTTTTGAAAAACGTGCCGAATAGCAAACATTCTACGTTGATGGGCTAGCAAGGGCTAAAAGTGAACCGCTCTACTATCTCGGGGACTTAGGGTCCGTCCCGATTACAGGTGTGAAGGGACTTATCATTCCAAGGGATTTTGTGCTTTCTCGGTAAACATGTTGTACTGGATGGACTTACCATTTGAGGGATCAACCTTTTCAAAAGACATGTCGGATTGGGTTTGACTAGTCCGGATTGGAATTAAAACTGGAATTAAGATTGAAATATGGACTTGCTGTCTTTAGGAAGACTTGCCAACTGAAATTGGACCAAGTAATGCCTTAAGGGCATTTTAGTCATTTTACCTTTATTGGGCCTAGTGGGCCCACGAAGCCATTGATTGACTGGATTAAGTCTGAAAAGTTAGTTTGGGCTTAAATGTGTCTGTGTTGGTTTGAATGTGAGTCTCGTCGAGCTGGAGATTGCCAAGCGGCCAAAAAGGGATTGATAACAACTGTCTCTCTTTCCTGTCTTTGCTTGTCGAAGGCAAAAAACAATAAAGTAAAGTTTCCATGTTCACCGCGAGGTGATCAGAGGGATTGAAATTGGAAGTTTTTGAGGACTAGAGCATGAAAATGGCAGATTGGCCCAAAGGGGCATTTAAAATTGGATTTTGCCTGAAAAAGGTAAAACTTGCCCAGAACTAGCACATGTTGCCACTAGGAGTGGCGCTACGCTTAAAATTGGACTAGGAATTAAAACTAGAATAGCCTCTCATTTGAGGCTTGCGGGTTTGTGAGAAATTTTTGAAGTTTTAAGAGTTTTTTTGAGGTTTTTGCAAAAAGGAACCTTTGGGCATTGAAGAAGTGAGTGTGGGCGATGCAGGAAAGTCATCGAAAATAGTCATCGTAGCTAGAATTGTTGCCAGAGAAGAAGATTTTGCTGGAGAACTCCAAGAGGTGAATTTTTTTTGTTTTGCGTTGATTTTGATGTGTCGAACTCCGTTTGAGTTATGTAAATAGTCAAAATCAATGTTTTGATGTGCTTTGAACACTCTAGCGGTGTTGTTTTTGCGTTTTGATGCCTATTTGGTTGAGTTCGAGTAATTTTGCATATTTATGTAAAAGGGTTTGCGCAGAAATTGGAGATTTGCTCATACAGTTTTGGGTATTGGGGTTTCCTGCTAAATTTTAATACCGTGTGTCTTAGAAGAATGTGTTGAACAACCGTGGAAAGTTTCGTATTTTTCGAAAACTTTTTAAATTTTAAATTTTTTAAAAAATAAAAAATTTCGTAGAAAGTAGAGAAAATTAAGAAACTGATTGAATTGTTTGTGTCTGATATTTAGAAAAATATAGGAATTTTTTAGAAAATACTTGAAGTTTTATTGAAAGTTTTTACAAAATATTTGAAGACTCTTGGATTTTTGGAAAATTGAATGCTATTGAAAAATTCAAAAACCTTTAAAATGTGCACGGATTGTTTTGTGTTTGTCTGTTACATGTGCTTGTGATACCGTGGGCCGCACAGTTTATGCTTTATTGCAAATTTTTGGGCGTTGTAGAGATTATTTACGAATGAGATTTTGCCAAAATATTTCAAAATTGGAAAAGAGTTTTCTTGAAATGAAGTCATTTTGAAAAAAAAAAGATATAAAAATCTTTGTGGATGGGGCCTTTTTGGCAGAGAAAACTTTGAGAAACTCCGGGAGGGGGGGGTCTTAGAATAAAACTTTTTTGAAGAAAAAGTTTAAAAACCCTTTGAAAATTACTTTGAATAAAACTTTTGTAGGAAAAGTTTAAAAACCCTTTGAAAATGACTTCAGATAAAACTTTTGAAGGAAAAGTTTTAAAACCCTTTGAAAATGACTTCAGACAAAACTTTCGAAAGAAAATTTCAAAAACCCTTTAAAAATGACTTTGAATAAGTTTAAAAACCCTTGAAGGAAAAGTTTAAATACCCTTTGAAAATGACTTTGAATAAAACTTTTTTGGTTTGACTTTGAAATAAAGTTTTTAGAAAATGTTTGAAAACATTAGGAATTGTTGTTTTGAAATAAGCCCCTTTTTTTTTTTTTTAAAAAAAACTCGAAAACTTAAAAATATGAAAGAGTAGACTCTGCCAAGGGCAGGGGAACAAGATCTGCATCGTTCTTTTCTGTCCTTTCTTCTTCCTTTTCTATACCTCTTTTCTTTTGAATTGCACATACCGTATATTGATGTCTTTACCTCAATTTGCTTTTCAGGATGGCCAATGCTGGTGATGATTGTTCTGAGCGAAGATGTCGGTCTGGGAAGGGGGCTCGTACAGATTTTGTCAACAGTTCTAGTTATTCTAGGGGCAGCAGGGCTTCTTCTAGCCGAAGTGAGAGCGGGAGTATGCCTCCGATTGATTCTTTTCCCCCAGTAGATCCTGTTTTCGAGGGGGAGATGGATGCCAAGGATGAGGCACTGGGCCTATAAGATCATGCGACTAGTTTTGGAAGGGCCTCTACTAAGAGGAGGCAGACAGATGCTGCTTTGGGAGGTTTAGAGGTGCCAGACACTCCTTCATTTGGGGACCGAGCTCATCATCCCAGTGTTTATTCCTGACAACATTTGTCCCCTCCCAAGGTACATATATCTTTTAGGGGGGCCGTTCACCAGGTATTTGATACCATGTAGAGGGCTACTCCATCCTATCATGCCTTTCTGGTAGAGATTGGGTTTGAGGATTTTATGGGATTACAGGCAAACTACCTGAACCGCCAGTTGGTGTTGGCCCTAATTGAGAGATGGTTTGGCAAGACAGGGACCTTTCACTTTGTAGGTTTTGAGTTGGGTGGTCCGACTCTTTTCGACTGGGCCATCATTACTGGGCTTTCTTTTGTCGGCTGCCAGATCACTTTACAGCCAGTTAGTAGAGCCAAGGTTTGTGCTTTGTTGGACCTACCTCCTCCCAATCGTTCTACTTTTCTCGTGTCTTGGCTAAGTTAGGACGAGCGCACCTTTTCTGTGGAGCCGCCACTTGATTGGAGAGATATTATTAGACAGTAGCTGGTATTGTATATTGTCTTTAGCTACTTCTGTAACAATAATAAATTGATCGTTCCATTTAGGTTGGTGAGCTTGGTAGCTGATTTACGAGTCCTGTTAGAGCTGGATTGGGGGTCTTTCTCTTTCGGTTGCTTCCTTCGATCTATGCGAGTCCAAACTTCCTCTCAATGGGGTAGCGATGTCATGACCCACTTCACTCTCTAGATCGAGACAATGAGTTATTAGTTAGAAGTTCTTCGTATACATAGTTCCAAAGCCAGTATTACATCATAAGAACATTATTACTATAGTTGAATCCACCACTTTAATCTGTTTACAACCCAAAAGCCAAAACAAAACTAGAGTTCTATAGGAGCTGTGAAATTTATTCCCTGTATTCATTTCCTCGGAACCTAGTTGATGCCTCAATTCCTGAAAAGTTGTCCTATAAGATAGGAGTGAGCTGCGAAGCCTAGTAGGAATTCTATGACTTCCATAATACAAAGGTTTAAAATGCAGTGTAGTCAAATAATGCCATGACATGCATATGTATCCATTTCTTTTTATCATTACTAGGATCCTGCAAGTATATCCTGCTTAGGGCATCATCAAGCCTAGTGGGCCCACCCTTGATACTTCTTCCCTTCAAATTTAGTGGTGGCCCACCCATGATTATCTAGCCCATCTTAAGTCAATGAATACCGATTCATGGTAGCTCTGATACCAGTTGATTAGCAATCACCCATGATACAAACCCTTGGTTCTTTCATTTATCCGATTGTTCCTTCCTTATTTCTCTTTAGTGATGTGAACATACATGAAATGCAACTTTTGCAACTTATGCAATATAATAAAGTAGGATATAAAATTTAGCATTTTAAAAAAGCTTTGGATAGAAAAGAAATGAGCATGTATCTTAGAGAATGCACAGTTTTCTACCTGAATACTATTAGGCTAGCTTGGCGACATTCTCGATTTTCGTGTCCAATCTGTAAAATCATAATCACCAATTTAACCCATGCTCAATATGTGACTAAAATGTTTTATATGCCTAAATGACCTCCTAGACTCCTCCTATAGGTTTAGTTACAAATTTAGAGTTTTTTGTACTCTTGTATCATTGGTTCGATTTATCCCGTGCTTACTTTGTGTATTAATTATATCACCCTTTGCAAAAGAAGTTCTCAAGCTCTTTTAAATATAATTGGAGTTTACACTATTTTATAAAATTACTTATCTTGATAAAATAAACTTTCAAAACTCCTGTTTCAACACTCTTTAGTTTTTCAGTCTTTTCTCACTCATTTCTAGATGAATTTTGACAAATCAAGTGTCTAAAATCATCTGCACTTCAAGCCCAATCTCCCCATAGGTTCAGAATAATTTTTAATGATGGTTTGAAGCCTGAAAATGGTCTTGAAAGTTGCTATTTCTGTAGAAATCGCAGTAGATTCTGGGTATGACTTTAAACCAAGTTTTCTCCCTTGTTTCTTGGCCAAAACAGATGAAATGTGAGTCTAAATCGAATAATTTTTTGAGAGCTTTCCACATATGGTGTTGAAATCACAATCATAGGTTTTTTGGTTCTCCTAATTGGGCTCTGAAATTCACTGCGCAGCCACGCATCTCCCACGGGGAACCGTGTTCTATATATTCCTTTGGTTCCAAGGTTACCCACTATACCTGAGGTTTATAAAGAGCTAAAACAACCTAGGAACTACTTAATTAGAACTCTCAAAGCTAATGCAATGTATGCAAGGAAATCCTTAACAATTATTTCCTACATGCAACCGATTCCACTACAATTTAGAGAAAAGAGTTTAGTTTTCTGCAATGCAATGATTAAGATCCTTTAAGGTTCTTTACATATTGTATACTCTTTACGAATTTCACCCCCCAGCCCTCTTAAGCACGCATGCATGGAAGATTCCTCACTCTGACAATCAAGGAATTCCATGCCTACCAACCAAATTTTGGAAAATTTCTGGTTCTAAAGGATGTATCACCTGTTCAAGGGCAGGAAAAAAAAATGTATATACCTAAGTTTAGCTCTCCTCTACGACCCTTAGCTTGCCTGGAATCCCTTTTCTCCGCATTCCTTCTCCTTTGATTTCACTTCCTCCCCTATTCTCTCTATATCACTCCCTTTTTTTTTTGTACGCGCAGGGGTCCTCTCCTTAAGTGGGGATCTATGCTGAAGCTTGAGCTAGTGGAGGAGAATACATCTTTACACTTGTCACCTTGGCACAAATGCTAATTGTATAAGATATGGGGTTTAATGAGATTACATGCACTCCTTAATAGCTTTATCAATGAAAACCCCCTCTTCTCTAATTCCTTTGCTCGGTCCCGGCAAGCTCTATCTCTCTCTCTCTCTCTCTCTCTCTCTCTCTCCATATATATATGTATATATATATGTGTGTGTGTATGTATATCACTCGTGAAGCATAATGGCCATTCCCTTTTTGTTGCTGAATGATCAGCTATACACAAAGTAAAATACAAGGACTTGCATTCTTTATATAGGCCTAGAGTGAGTGGGTTCGGTTGGCCTATGTGTGACACTTGTTGTCATGGGTTTGAAATGAAATAAGCATTATTTGTCAAAATTTGCAACAATTACCAACTTTCTACAACTTTCTATCGTCATGTTAATTACATCTCACTACCCATCTTCCTTTGCCTTTACTTGTGAACATCCTTTGTCCCTTTTCATTTATACCTTTGTCCATTTTGCTATTCCTTCCTCTTAACACTAATCCGGGCTCTCTTGTTCCCCTTTTTTTTTTTACCGAATTTTACTTCATTCGACAAAAAGTCTATTTTTTCAAGGTAGTTATGTGTCAACGAAAATATGCTCAAGATAATTCCTTTCTTAAACCTTTTTTTAAAAAAGAAACACAAAACTTAACATAGTGAAAATTTTGAGGGTGTTACAAGCATGACCAATTTTTGGCCCTTTTTGGTTTGGTTGATTTACGAGTATTTGCCAGTTTGTCATTTAGAAGTAGTGGAGGCTGACCTTTATTCCCGGGCTTTGAGATGGGCTCGGGATTAGGTGACTCACCGATGGGAGATTACCAACTTTATGATGATACGGGTGAACCTGGAGTTGATAGATGTGACTTGGCGGCCCTTTGTTAGATCGGTGCATTACAAGGCAGTAAGGTATCTGATCTTGATGTCTTTGTCAAGGATTTATTTTCTTAGTGATCACATTGGCTCTAGTTCCAAGAGGAATTCCGGTTGACTGGGGATCCTCCTGAGTATATGTTTGGAGCTTTGGTCGAGGGGGTCCCTATTCCGTATGATGAGCGTCAGCTGGGTGCTAGTTTTTTTGCTTCCTCCAGAGACTGAACATGCCACCCACTTTGGGGCTTGATTCATAGGTGCCTTCACCTAGTTCCAGTTGGTAGTTGGAGGCTATGCTGTGGGCCATGAGGTAGTAGACTTATGGCGTTGAGCTGAGGGATTTGTGCCCCAGGCCAAGTTTGCTTCCATGAGGGATCAGAGAGACTGGTACCAGACTAAGAGAGATTAGTTTCATATGGAAAGGGACCAGTACCAGTCTGAGGAAGCCACTTTGACCGTGCGGTTGGCTCAGATGGTAGGTGGCGGGGTATATTATCTTCTTCTTTTTTATTTTGGCTTTGTTTAGTTGCTTTGCTGATTCAAGTTTTTCTTCTTTGTAGGATACCATTGCTTCCAGTAGTTGGCCGCCTCCTCCTGAGCTAGGCTTTGGTGGCTACGATCCAGACATTGACATTGACTCCTGATAGGTGCCGTTTTATTGTGGGTCCAGCTCCTCTTTAATCTAATGTCCTGGATATACATTGTAGTTTTGTCAGACAATTTATTTGTAATCTTCAAATAGAATGGATATTTATGATTTAGATAGCCAGATGTATATATTGATGTATGAGCAGGGGTAGATGTTTAGGATTATCATAATGGTGATGATGCATGTCTATTACATGTTTAGATATGATCTTGAATTGCATTGGTGACTTTTGTTTCCACAGGGAGCTAGGCCTTATGTATGCGAAACTCATTTTGAATTTTTTTTATAAAAATGCATGTACATGTTAGGGATGCACTGGTTTAACACATAACAGAATGGACGATTCATGAATAACCACACTTGGGGTGCTGTTACGGTCTATATCCTTGGAATGACAACTCATTTTTCAGGGGTTTGGCCTCTCTTTTGGCTTAACCTTACCTTGATTGGGCGATGATGGCATTTTGTACCCTTCCCATCCTTCTGATTGACTTCGACTTTTTACTTAGGTTAGTGTCTAGGATCATTTGGCTTGAACTCTCAACCCTCAGGGGCTTAGGCAACGACTTACATGAACTTTGGCGAAGCAATAAACAACCAATCTTTCAATATAAGGAGACTTTGCTTTAGGACCTTAATGTAGGCTAAGTTGTGGGGTTTTGAGGATCAAAGGGATATGCAGGCTCCAATTTAATGTTATTTTTAGTAGGGTTTAGATCCATACCATCCTTGGTCGGTCTTCTAGCGAAGCTTTCCTCCTTAATACCCTTCGTTTTGTCTTGACAATACATCTGGCTCATTTAGATAAAGCAATCCCTTTTCGATCGGAGAGGACTTTACCAAGGTTGTGATGTAGGTCATAGTTCTAGGGTTTTGAAAGAAAAGGTAAAGGTTCGAACCTACTACTTCTACTGGGCTTCCTTATTGACTAGGATCACCTTTAGATTTTTTTTTCTTTTTTTGTTGCACTTTTCTTCACTTTTGCTTGCCCTTTTGATAGCTCCTCCTCTTTTTTTCTTTTGTTTTCCTTGGTAGTGATTGTTAAGCTGGGGTTTATCTTTTGAAAAATGCAAACTAGCTTAACGAGTTTGAGAAGGGTTACTTGATGATTGTATGTGAAATAAGGGCCTCTCTTCCGTTTGAATCGAATTGCTTGACTCATAGAGCCTTTGTGTTGCTTTGGCTTGATGTTTCAAGTGGAGGAAAAGTACCATTCTTGGCTAAGTCTTCTGCTACCTGTTTGCCCCAATATGGGGGGATGGTTCTGGATCGGGGTTGACAAGAAATCTTTTACGTTTTGCATGACACTAGTGGGTTGAGCAAAGGGAATATACATCATTTATTTTTTTGGGGGAAATTGAAAAATGACTCATCTTCCTTTTGATAGTCTGGCTACTCATCGCTTAGGTTCGACATTTTGTAAGTGCTACTTCTTGGGTGGTTTCCTTACTCACTCTCATCTTTCTTCTTTTTAGAAAGTTAACCATTCGATAAGTGGTTAACTCATATTGTCACACCTTTCAAGTCAGATTTTTCATAGGATAGAACTCACCCCCTTTTTGGAAGTATTCACCATTCACAAGAATGTGAGATAACAACACTTTAATGTAAAACTACCTTTATTACTTTAACAAAAAGTATAAGGTCCTTATTGAAATGAAAATGCAGACATGAATCTAAAGACATAAAATAAGAGGGATAAAAAGAAAGTAAGTGAGAACACCCCTTTCTTGTACGCTTTTAGAGGAACCCTCTTAGTAAGGTTTTCGAATGATGCCCACGTTTGTGATTCTCAATCTGTCCTTTAGATCAACAGATCAGGTAAGGCTAGCGGGTGCTTCTTTGAGGGCTTTTGGTGAGTTGACAGTGATGGTACAATTATCGACCTCATTGACTTTTTTATTTTCCTTCATTGCCTCATCAGCTTCTCCGAGAAACAGGTTGGCTAACTCACCTCCTTCTAACTTGAATGGCTCTACCAGTGCTTTCGGCTCCTTAAGACCCCACCCATGTCTTCATAGTGAAATTCAATCACGGACCAGAGGTTCTTTGATAGGTTGAGTTCAGCCATAGTATACTTGGGGTGCAAGAATTCATCTCCCTAACCGTCAGTGGTCACGTTTTTGGTGGGGATCTCCTCTACGGGTAGGGACTCTTCGATTGGCTAGTTAGAGGGGTCATTGGCATGCCCTAATTTTTAAACCAAGCCCTCTTGGCTCGAGAAAAAGCATAATACTCTCTCGTTAGAACTCATCTTTCTAGAAGGACGAGTGTGACTAGGTTTGAACTTGAAAATTTGATTTGATTAAAGGATTTTTTGGAAAAATGGGAGTCGCCACCTAACATAGTTAAAGATGTGTTAGGTCACCTAAAACTAAGTGTAATATGAAGACTAAACTTAGGTTTTTCAAAAAGGTTTTGCAAATGTCCTTTTTAAGAAGGTTTTTGAAAAGAGGTCTTAATAACTTTTTGAAAGCCCTTTTTGAAAACATGACTCCAATTTTGATCTTCGAAATAGAAATCTATGGCCTGGGGATTGGTTACTTGTAGGAAAGATATCCTAAGATCAACAGCCTACCCCGCCCTTTTGGTACCTACATGCCTAATCATCTTTAATTCACTCACTTAATTAACCGATTACTAATATCTACTTTAGAATTTGAAAAATGGGTTTGGTCATCACTTTTTGGATGAATGATGCATGATATATGTTTTGAAAAAGACATTTGAAAATATAAAAGTTTTGAAAGGATTTGAGATAGAAATCTTGAATTGATAGAAACTTTAGAAAAGAGAACTTGAGTTGAAATAAGGTTATGACCGCACCATTTTAGGTTGCCTACGTATCTCATTTGGCGAGAATCAGGTCAATCGTAGTTCGGGCCAGGGCCCGATAGAAAATAGGTGCATTGAGGCCATTGGAAGACACATTGGGGTCTAATGTTGAAAATTTGGCACATTAGGGCCTTTGGAAACTTTGAAGACGCATTGAAGTCTTTGGAAAGTTTTAAAGACACTTTGAGATCTTTGGAAAAAGAGAACTTGAGAGTTTAGAAAAAGGCCTTTGAAATAGGACTTGGGATGTTTGAAGATGATTTCAAATATTTTTGAAACTAACTTAAGTGAGTATTGAAATGTTTTTGAAATAACTCAAGAGAATTTTGGAAGTGCTTGGAAACAACTCAAGGGAGTTTTGGAAAGGTTTTAAATTAACTTAAGGGAGTTTTGTAAATGTTTTGAAGTCTTGTTTTGAAAACTTTGAAGGTCGAGTTTAGATTGGAAATGCTCTTGTGAACTTGTCTTTAAAAAGCTTTTGAAAGTAGTTTTTGAATACCTTATGAAAGATGTAAGCACCCTATTTTTGCCCGCTTAGCAATCTCCGGTCCGACTGGATCCAATTTCAAACATCATAACATATGCGAGCCCAAGCCGGCTCTTTCAAACTCCAATCCAATTAACTGGTCGCTTCCTAGGCCCGCAAGGTCAAATTGAAGTTAAAAAGATCATATTACCCTTAGGCACTCCAGGCAGCTTTTTGAAACCGGGTGGTATCGGGAACCAACGCCATTCAGGCAACTTTTCGAGACTGGGCAGTCTCGGGAACCAACGCTATCCAGGTAGCTTCCCAAGATCAGGTGACCTCAGGGACCAACACCTTATCAAATTTCAAACGGTTCACTTCTGGCGCCTACTAGTCCGCCAATATAGAATGTCGTCATCTGGTAGTTCTCCGAGACCAGGCGATCTCGGGGACTAACACCACCCTACAGATAGCTTTTTGAGAACAGGCGATCTTTGAAACCAACACCACCCTACATGTAGTTCCCTCAGACCGGGCGATCTCAGGAACCAACACTACATAGGTAGCTTTTTGAGATCGTGCGGTCTCAGGAACCAACACCTAAGTCAATACCGATGTCTGCTAGCCTGACTTAGTGAAAAATGACCAAACCTGCTCCTTGGGCCTCCAAGCACATCTTTGACAAAGTTTAAAATCCCTCAAGACAGTAAGTCCACCCTTTTAAAATATTTCTAGGCTGTTAGACGTACTCAATACGCCATCCTAACCAATTTCAGTCCCGTTCCGGCCAACTCCAGTCAAAATGACCGTTTTGCCCCTAGGAACCCCAGCACAGTATAAATCCCACCAACTAGTGAAAGTATCTTCCAAGATCATCCCCGAATAGTCCAACACGCTTAATATGCCACTCTAATCCATCCTAACCTTTTTCGACCAATTCTGGTCAAAATAACCATTTTACCCTTAGTAGCCCGAGTGCACCCCGAAACCATACTAGCTCTAGGTATCAAATTGGAAAATCCTATCACATGCCTATGTTCAATCCAAGGTGAGCTCTGTGACTTTAAATACTTCCAACTCAACAAAAGTCTCCTATAGCGTCTCACAGACGCTCTGCTAAGGTTGTCTTTTCCTCCCGATTTCCTAATTATGACACACCATCAAATGACTTGAGAAATGCATAAATTAGGGAATTTCCAAAAGCATTTCTAGAGCACTTTCCATCAGTACGGTCCGATCGAAGAGATTGCTTCCTGAAGGCCCCAATTGCGTGGCCCAAAAACTGCTACTTTTGAACATCTACGGAGCGTATCACAGACGCTCCGTGAAAGTGTATTTTCATACACGCTTCCCATGATGATATCTCACTCTTTCAAACACCTTTCAAGCTCTTTGAAAATTTTCAATCCTTGAGAAACAGTAGGGGAACATTGTGGACGTGACCGATTTTTCCAAATCTTTCCCATATTACACAATTATTGAGGCAAAGTTTAAACAAAAATTCTCGGTGGCGGAGCGTATGCTACATGTGCCTATATTGTAATCAGAACGATCAATTTTGCTTGCTCCTTAAGTTGAGTCAGTACAAAGTGTGCCACATGGTGTTCAAACAATGGAACAGTACTAGCGTATGTACTACATGCGCCAGAGCAAAAATTGCCTAAGCACATGTGCTACATGCACCAGGTTTCACTAATTTGCCTATAAATATAGGCCTGCCCCTCTACATATTCCAGAATCAAAATCAGTAGCGAAGCTCTGCAAAAATAGCTTTTGAACTCTGAAATTCAATATACACCTCACCCTTCAAGTACCTAAGTTAGATTCAACCTCTCCCTAGCCTATACACTGCACCTACCAAGCTTCTAATGTCATAGAAGTTCCATTTTCAGCCCCTTCAAGCCTCTCTAAGGCCATTCAAGTTCAAGACAAGGCATCTATGGAAGCTTGAAAGTGCTTTGAAAGCCAAAGGTGGTATTCTCTTTTACATTTTTGTCATCCTGACTCCTCTTCTCCCTTTTAGCCTACTTAGGCTATTTTCTATTTTAAACCCCCATCTTTTACCCCCCATTTCTTGCATTCTTGAAAGAAGTGAGCTCCTAGTTCATGCCTAGAGAAAAGCTTGTGAGAGTCGCCGTGTAGGGAAATCTCTCACTAGCCTACTTTAAGATGCCATGGCCTTGGAGCTCCTTGCAATTTGGTGTGGCCTATAGCCTTGTATGATTTCATGATCCTTCTTTGATTACCAAGTTCATGTATTGCATGCTTGGCCTCATTTTCATATTCATCACCATTTTTCAAAATCCTTCACTATTTCATTTCTATGTCTCTTTCAAATTCCATGTTCAAGTGTCTTCCTACAAATGATTTTAAGAGTTGGTTCCTTGAAGCCTAGGTCAAACCCTCAATTTTCACACCTTAGAAAACGCCCCTTTAAGTCCCTTGACTTCATTTTGCCTCACCTCATTTTACAATCTTCAAGTTGCATTAAAATGGTTTTCAAACCTTGTATTTCACTTTAATTTTCAAAGTTTTTGCTCTCTTGAGTTTTGTGGTTGAAATGGTCCTCACGGAACCCTCTCTTGAGTGGTCTCGTCATTTATGGACCATAGGAACCCTAGCTCACTAGTGTAGTTTTCTACACCCCAAAAATGGTTTTCCAAATAACCTCCTTTAAGAAGGGTTCTCAAAAGTCCATTATCTTTAATTTGCATAAAAATGACTTTTCCAAAACCACTATCTCCATCTTGATTTTTAGAAATTTTGCTCTGTTCAATATTGTGGTTGGAATGGTCTCATGGAGTCCTCTTTGGAGTGATTTTCCTTAAATCAAATATATGAACTCTTATTCTTTAGAGTAGTTTTTAACATCTTAAAAATAGTTTTCCAAAACCTCTTTTCCAAAAATTATTTTTAAAGGTTTATTTTCTCTAATGTTCAGCTAAAAAAAAAGCCTTCAAAACTATCTATTCATTTATTGATTTTCACAAGTTTTACTCTTTTGAGTTAGTGGTTGAAATGGTTCCAAGGCAACCTTTTCTTGAATGGTTTTCAAATACCAACCATATGAACCCAGTACTCACTTGAGTGGTTTTCATAATTTTTTTTTCAAAACACACTTCCAAGTTTCATGCATAAAACCACATTTCCAAAACCACTAGGTCCAAACCCTAGTTCAAAACTACCTTCCAATCCTAAGTTAACTTGACCTTAGTTGTCCAACCCTAGATTAGCCTAACCCAAGTTAGTTAACCGTAGGTCACCTTAACCCTAGGTTAACATAACCCGAGGTAGTTAACCCTAGGTCACTTTAACTCTCGGTGAACTTAACCTAAGCTAGTTAACTCTAGGTCACCTTAATCCTAGGTTAACCTAACCTAAGTTAGTTGACCCTAGGTCACCTTAACCCTAGGTTAACCTAACCTTAGTTAGTTAACCCTAGGTCAACCCAACCCTAATCCAACCTAACCTTAGTTAGTTAACCCTAGGTCATCCCAATCCTAATCCAACCTAACGTTAGTTAGTTAACTTTAGGTTAACCCAACCTAAGCTTCAAGGTTCCAATTCAAAGACCCATTTTCAAGTAATCTTTCAACTTAAAAACCATTTTCATAAACATATTTTCAAAAGCATCCTACTCTTTTGAGATTTCAAAAATTAACTCCAAAACTTTTACAAATATTCTCATACTCTATCTTTAAAAATACTTCCAAGAAGTTCTCTTAAACTTGTCTTAACTAAAATGGCTAGACACTTAACATTTTTCTAAAACTATTTTCAAAATGTTTTTAAGAACTCACTACCCTAAAATGTCCCTAATCTTATATGGTTAGGGATCCCAAGGAAAGGTGATACATTAAATACAACCTCCAAGGTTGTCCATATTAGGGTTCCAAAACCCTAAGTGTTTTCAAAAGCCCTTTTCAAAAAATGATTTTCAAACATCAAATTCTTGAAGCAATCCTATTCCTTTCATGGTTAGGTATGGTCAAGTATAAGTGAGATATTCAAGAATGGTTCTATAACCCTAAAGTTTTGAAAACCAAAAAGGAAGTTTCTAGCCTCTTTTCCAAACATGTTTTCAAAACTCATAGCCCTAAAGAAGTTTAGTTCTTCAATGACTGACTTTCTAAAGGTGATGAAACATTAAACATACCCTTCAATAAGGAATTCAAGAACTACTTTCAAAAACGTTTTAAAGACAAGTTCACAAGAGTATTTCCAATCCAAACTCTACTTCCAAACTCTTAAAAAAAATAATAAAATACTTCAAAACATTTACAAAACTCCCATAGAGTTATTTCAAAGCCTAACCAAAACTCCCTTGAGTTAATTTCAAAAACATTTAAAATCATCTTCAAAACCATTTTAAAAAATACTCCAAACATCCCAAGTCCTACTTCAAAGGCATTTTTCAAAACTCTCAAGTCCTCTTTTTTAAAGACCTTAAAACATATTCAAACCTTTTCAAAGACCTCAACATGTCTTCAAAGCATTACAAAGGCTACAATGTGCCTCTTTTCCATCGGGTCTTTGCCCAAACTGCGAATGACCTGAGTCTCACCAAATGAGATATGTAGGCAACCTAAAATGATGCGGTTATAACTTTTATTTCAACTTAAGATTCCATTTTCAAAGGTTTCCATCAAGTCAAAATTTTCATCCTAAATCACTTCCAAACTTCCTATTTTCAAACATCTTTTTAGAAACATACATCATGCATCATTCATCTAAAAAGTAGATATTAAGTGGACAATTAGTAACTAGTGATTCAAGTGAGTGAATTAAGGGTGATTAGACATGTAGGTACTAAAAGGGCGGGGTAGGGTGATGATATTAGGATATCTTCTCTGCACATAACCAACCCTCAGACCATAGATTTCTATTTTGAAGACCAAAATTAGAGTCACGTTTTCAAAAAGGGCTTTCAAAAGGTTATTAGAACTTCTTTTCCAAAAACCTTATTAAAAATGACATTTTCAAAACCTTAGTTTAGTCTTCGGATTACACTTAGTTTTAAGTGACCTAAAACATCTTTAACTATGTTAGGTGGTGTCGCGCCCAGATTTTTCGCACTCAAGGAATACTCACCCAAGCGGAAAAAATGTTGTACTCTCTCGTTAGAACTCACCCTCCTAGAAGAATGAGTGTGACTAGGTTTGAATTGAAAACTGGTTTGAATAAAGGGCTTTTGAAAAAGATTCGGAGTCGCCACCTAACTTGATTAAGGTGAGTTAGGTCACCTAAAAACTAAGAATAATCCGAAGACTACACTTAGGGTTTTTGGAAAACAATTTGAAAATACCTCCTCGAGAGAGGGTTTTTAAGAAAATAGGTTGTTTGGCAATCTTTGGAAAACATTTAGCCCTTTTTTAGAAAAATAACTCCGTTTGGTCTTTGAAAGCAGTGATCTAGGTTCAGAGGTTGGTTACGTGTAGGGAAGACGCACTAAGCTATCACCCTACCCCGCCCTTTTGGTACCTACATGTCAATCTACCCTAGATTCACCTATGAGAGTCTTTAATTAACAAATGTTCAACCCTATCCACTTTGAAAAACAATGTTTGAAAACTAACATGATGCATGATATGCAAGTGCACAATAAGAGAATTGAAAAATAGATTTGGAAAGAGATTGATTTGATTTGAAAATAAATTTAAAGAGATGGAATTGAAATTGGAAAGTTTGAAAATTTGGAAATAGAAATTTGAAAATAGAAAATTTGAAATTGAAAAATTGGAATTTGAGATTTGAAAAGATTTTTGAAACCGCACCCATGAGGGTGGAATTGAAAATTTGAAAAGTATTGTGACCGCACCTATGAAGGTTGCCTACGTATCCCTTTAGGGGAATTAGGTCAGTCGTAGTTCGGACCGGAGTCCGATTGAAAATAGAAGAGTGGATTGAAGAAGGAACTTGAATTGGACATTGAATTTGATTTGAAAATAGAAAAGGAGATTTGAAATTGGAATTGAGAGGATTGGACTTGCTTTGGAAAGATTGATTTTGGAAAGACTTGGTTTTGGGAAGAAGGAGGTTTAGGAAACCTAGACTTGAGATTAAGAAACATTGGATTGGAATGTTGGATTTGGAAGATTTGGAAACTTGGAATTTAGGAAAGATTTGAATTAGGAAAGTTTCGAATTAGGAAAATGTTATTTTTGGAAAGTTTCATTTTTTGGAAAGTTTTAGGTTTAGGAAAGTTTCAACTTAGGAAAGTTTTGAATTAGGAAAGTTTTCAAATTAGGAGAGTTTCGAAATTAAGAAAGTTTTGAAATTAGGAAAGTTTTGAATTTAGGAAATTTTAGGTTTAGGAAAGTTTATCTTAAGAAAGTTTTGAATTTAGGAAACTTTAAATTTAGAAAAATTTGAAATTTAGAAAGTTTAGGATTTAGAAAGTTTTAGAGTTTTAGAAAATCTTGAAATTAGGAAAGGTTTGAGTTTAAGAAAGGTTTGAAAGCTTGGATTTGAAAAAGATTTTGGAAAGGGGTAGAATTAGGAAAGGGTTGAACTAGGAAAGATTTGAAAGTTGAGTTTTAAAGTTGAGGAAAGATTTTTATGTTCAAGTTTAAGATTTAGGAAAACGGAAGTTTAGGAATGATTCGTAAGAAAGGGTTAGATTTTGAAATTTGAGGAAAGATTTAAAATTTAGGTTTAGGAAACTTATGGTTTAGGAAGGCAGGAAATTAGGAAGAAGTTGAATTAGGAAAGGTTCGGGATTTGTTTCCAAAAACGAAGGATTGGATTTAGTTTCCTAAACAGGGAGATTGGATTTGGTTTCTTAAAGGGAAGATTTGATTTGACAAGGATTTGGAAAGGGAGATTCTAGAAATCCTAGTTTTGAAAAATTGTAGTTTTGACGTAGAAAAGAGGTTTTGAAAACATGTATAGTTTTGATGTAGAAAACAAAAGATTTTGGAAACCTAGGTTTGGGGCAAAGTTTGAAAATCATGTTTTTGGAAAGAAAATTAGGGTTTCCCAATTGTGGGTTCTAGGGCTTGACTTGGGCTCTAAGGAAAGAGTTTTTAGAAAATGCGTTTTTGGAAACGAAGGTTTTCTAGAAGGGGAATCCTAGGGAGGAGTTTTTGGAAAGTGAATTTGGAGAGGGAGTTTTTGGAAAAAGATTTTTGGAAAGAGGGAGTCTTTGGAAAGTGTGTTTTTGGAAACATAGATTTTGGGAGGGGAGTTTCTAGAAGGAAGATTTTTGGAAAGAGAGTTTTTTAGAAAGATTTTTGGAGAGAGTTTTTAGGAAGGTGAATCTAGGGAGTGTTTTTAGAAAGTGAATTTTGAGAAAAATATTTTGGAGAGGAGTTGAAAAATGGAGTTTTGAAAAATAGATTTTGGAAGGGAGTTTTTGAAAACAATTTTGGAGAGGAGAGTTTTAAGAAAGTATGTTGAGAAAGAGATTTTTAGGAAGAGATTTTTGAAGAAAGAGAGTTTTTTGGAAAGTATGAAAACGTCTCACTTTCCTAAAGCGATTCCAACCATAAAAAGGCTAGAACCACTTTAAGAAAGTGGTTTTGAAAAACAATAAGATTTGAAAATATAAACCAAAAAGTCACTTTTAATGTAACACTTTTCTAAAGCAACCCTAGCCATGGAAAGGCTAAAATCACCCTAGAATTGTGGTTTTGAAAAAAAGTTTTTGAAAAAGAGATTTTGATGCAATTTTGAAAACAAGTTTAAAAATGTTTTGAAAAACAACTTTGAAAACGGTTTTTGGAAGATGCAAGACTATGATATGCACAATTTGGGGTCGTGAACATACAAGGCTAAGGCTTCACCACATAATCAAGGGGTTCGGACCCACGTGGTCTTTGGTTAGACTAGAAGAAAGCCCCCGACACGGTGACTCTCCAATAGTCCAATCCTACACATGGACCGGGAATCCCCTTATTTCAAGCATGCAAAGAAAGGGGGGAAAGAGATGGGGGATTAAAATAGAGAAAACCCAAGTGGGTTGGAGAGAGAAGAGAGAGGGGGGAAGTGCAGAAAATTAAAGAGAAAGCCTACCTTGTTTCTTGTTTATTTTGCGCGCCGTGCAGTCTTCGATCTTCAGTCTTCGGTCTTGATCTTCACCTTCAGTCTTCAAGGATTGTCTTTACGCTTTGGATGGCTGCTCTTTAAGTCTTCAGAGAGTGGTTGAAGGCTAGTGTATGAGTGTATGGGGGAGTGTATGAGTGTATAAGAGGCTAGGGTTTGTGTATAGTGGCTAAGGTTTGGGAAAACCTAGGGAGGCTAGGGTTTTGGAGGTGCTCAAGCTCTGTATATCAAAATATGAGATTCTTAGGTTAAGTTTGCAGACCCTTTTCACGTTGAACGAGGCTCTATATTTATAGAGGGAAGACAAACCTGGCGCCTGTTGCAGTGGCGCCAGCCATTTAGGAAACAATTAAGGTCGGCAAGCAACGTATCTTTGACTAGATTTGGGTGCCTGTACTAGTGACTACCATGTAAACTTTAGCCTGGCTTCATTAGGAGTGACTCCGGAAAGTCCGAGAATGATTTGAAGGAGCTAGGGATGACCCGGAAGGCCGGAAGGGAGCAGGAACACTTAAAATAGTGTCCTGGAGGTATTTGACTTGAAAAGTGAGGATAAGATGTGTCGGAAAGGTTGACTGAGCCTTTAGGGGTAAAACGGTCAATCGGACCAGAAAACTGCCGGGGCGAACTCGGATTGTCCCGGGAAAAGACTTGGGACCTGGAAACATTATTTAGAATGTTCCCAGAGGTTGCCGGTTTGATTCCCAGAGCCGGCATGGTCGGAAATGGAGACCGGCCCACCAGGGGCAAAACGGTCATTTTGTACCGGGTTTGCCGGAACTGACTCGAAATGGTCCGGAAAGGTAAAAGAAGGTCGAGAACACTATAAAAAGTATTCTCGGGACATTACCGGTTTGATACCCAGAGCCGGTGTGGTCGAAGAAGGAGACCGGCCCTCCAAGGGCAAAACGGTCATTTTGTACCGGGTTTGCCAGAACTGACTCGGAATGGTCCGGAAAGGTAAAGGAAGGTCGAGAACACTATAAAAAGTATTCTAGGGACATTACCGGTTTGATACCCAGAGCCGGTGTGGTTCCTAGGGCATTCGGATGCTTAGGGGCAAAATGGTCATCTTGACCGAAAAGTCTCGGAAAAGGTCCTAAGGGTAGTCTGGTCCTTTTTCACCGAAGTGAGCTAACAAACACGGGTATTGACCTAGGTTTGGAGTGTTTCTGTCACTCTAACGGTGTGAGTATTTCCGCTACTCGGACGGGGTTGATGATTTGTGAGTATTTCCGCTACTCGGACGGGATTGAGTATTTTCGCTACTCTAACGGTTCTGTGAGTATTTCCGCTACTCTAACGGGATTGAGTATTTCCGCTACTCTAACGGTTCTGTGAGTATTTCCGCTACTCTAATGGGATTGAGTATTTCCGCTACTCTAACGGTTCTGTGAGTATTTCCGCTACTCTAACGGTTCTGTGAGTATTTCCGCTACTCTAACGGTTTTGTGAGTAGTTTTGCTACTCGGACCGTCTCGAGGAATAAACTGTCTCGAGAGAGGGATTGGAAAGGGGTCTTACCGTCTCCGAAGAGACGTGCCTGGATTGGAGCCGTCTCGAGGAATAAACTGTCTCGAGAGTGGGATTGGAAAGGGGTCTTACCGTCTCCAAAGAGACGTGCTTGGATTGTGAGTGTTTCCGCCACTCTAACGGTTTTGTGAGTATTTCCGCTACTCTAACGGTTTTGTGAGTGTTTCCGCCACCCTAACGGTTTTGTGAGTGTTTCTGCCACCCTAACGGTTTTGTGAGTAGTTTTGCTATTCGAACCGTCTCGAGGAATAAACTGTCTCGAGAGAGGGATTGGAATTGGAATAAGAAAGGACAATGCCTCTAAGGGCATTTTGGTCATTTTGCCTCTATTTGGGCCTGACAGGCCCGCGAAGCGATGGAAAGACGGAATTTGGACCTAGAGGATTGGTTTCGATTGGAATATGTCCATAATGACTTGAAAACAAGTCTGGATGGAGTGTAGACTGCCGAGCGGTCAAAAATGGGGTGCTTACTGGTGGCGACTCTCATTTTTTTCAAAAAGCCCTTGTTCAAATTAGTTTCAAGTTCAAATCTAGTCGCACTCGTCTTTCTAGGAGGATGAGTTTTAACGAGAGAGTACCGTACTTTTACCCGAGCTAATAAACGCTTTGGTTTTAAAAACCGGTGCTCGACAAAAGGTATATTTAATGTTTCATCACTTTTAAGAGGTTAGTCATTAAAGAACTAAACCCCTTTTAGGGCTATGAGTTTCGAAAATGTGTTTAGAAAAAGGGCTGGAGACTTCCTATTGGTTTTTAAAACTTTTGGGTTGTAGAACCCTTCTTGAATATCTCACTTATACCTTAACAATCCTAACCAACAAAGGATTATGGTTCCTTCAAGAGTGTGATGTTTGAAAAAGACCTTTGAAAAAGGTTTTGAAAAGCATTTAGGGTTCGACACCCTATATGCACCTTAGGAGGTCACTCTTGATAAGTCACTTCTTGTAAGGAAACCTTAACCATGAGAGGGTTAAGATCACCTTAGAGTTGTGAGTTGTGAAATCACTTTTGAAAATAACTTGTGGGAATGGTAAGTGTTCAGCCACTTTTATTAAGACAACTTTAAGAGAACTTTTTGGAAGCATTTTTGAAGATAGAGTATGGGAGTATTTGAAAATATTTTTGAATTGATTTTTGAAATTTCACGAGAGTAGGATATTTTTTAAAGTATGCCATGCAAGTGATTTTTGTAATTGAAAAAGGGTTTAAAAAGAGCCTTTGAGTTGGAGCCTTGAAGTTTACTAACCTGGGTTAGGTTGACCTAGGGTTAACTAACTCGAGTTAGGTTAACCTAGGGTTAAGGTGACCTAGGGTTACCTAACTTGGGTTAGGTTAACCTAAGGTTAGACAAGGGTTAGATTGACCTAGGGTTAACTAACTCGAGTTAGGTTAACCTAGGGTTACTGTGACCTAGGGTTAACTAACTTAGGTTAGGTTAACTTAGGGTTGAAGTGACCTAGGGTTAACTAACTCGGGTTAGGTTAACCTAAGGTTGGACAACTAGGGTCAAGTTAACTTAGGGTTTGGACATCTAGGGTCAAGTTAGCCTAGCGTTTTGAAAAGTGGGGTATGAACTAGAGTTTGGATCTAGTGGTTTTGGACAGGCAGTTTTATGCATAAATTTTGAAAGGGGGTTTTGAAAACCATGATACTTTGTAAAAGACTTGGAAAGCAACTCTAAAGAGTTACATGAATTTTGAAAGAGATCATTGCATAAAAATGGACTCTAATCAAGTGTAGGGCTTGTATGGTTGATATTCGAAAACCACTCTAAGAAGGGTTTCATTGGGACCATTATAACCACTAACTTGAAGAGAGCCAAACTTTTAAAAATCAATATGTAGTAGTGGTTTTAGGAAATCTTTTTTTTTTTTTTATGTAAAATAAAGAGAATGAAATTTTGAGAACCCTTTTTGAAGAGGGTTGTTTTAAAAACCACTTTTGGGGTGTAGAAAATCACTCTAATGAGCTAGGGTTCCTATGGTCAATAAATGAGGGAACCACTCAAGAGAGGGTTCCATGAGGACCGTTCCAACCACAAAATTCAAGAGAGCAAAGCTTCAAAAATCATATAAAAAGAGAGAGTTTGAAAACCATTTTAACAATAATGAAGACAAATGCCCTTTTAAAAACCTCTCTTAAAGAGAGTTGTTTTGAAAACCACCCTCAGGGTGAAGGAAACTAACTCTAATGAACTAAAGTTCATATGGTCAAGATAATGGGAAAACCGCTCAAGAGAGGGTTATAAGGGACCATTTCAACCACAAAGCTCAAGAGAGTAGATTCTTAAAAATCAATATAGAAGAGAAGAGTTTGAAAGCCAATTTTATGCAACATGAAATGTAAAGAAATACAAGGATGCAAAATATAAGTTAGGAGGTCTATGGAGGGCTCCCTAGGACATATAAATCTAAAGCTTCAAATTAAGTTTCAAGAAACCAACTCTTCGGGCCATTTTTAGAAATACACTTGAATATGAATTTTGAAAAATGTGTAGAGATTAAAAATGCTAAGGAGTTTGAAAAATGGCTTTGAACATGAACAATAGAGCCAATCATACAATACATGAGCATAACAACCATATGCAAAGGGGGGCCATGAAATCATACAAGGCTAGAGGCTACACCAAATTGCAAGGTGCTCCAAGGCTATACCATCTTAAAGTAGGATAGTGAGAGATCCCCCCACACGATGGCTCTCACAAACTTTCCTCTAGGCATAGCCTAGGAGTTCACTTGTTTCAAGCATGCAAGAAAGGGGAATAAAAGATGGGGGTTTAAAATAGAGAATAGCCTAAATAGGCTAGGAGGGAGAAGAGAAGAGTGAGAATGGAAAAATGTAAAAGAGAATACCACCTTTGTCTTCAAACCACTTTCAAGCTTCCATCGATGACTTGTCTTGAACTTGAATGGCCTTAGAAAGGCTTGAAGGGGCTGGAAATGGCTCTTCCATGGCATTGGAAGTTTTGTAGATGGAATGTATAGGCTAGAGAGAGGTTGAATCTAACTTAGGTGCTTCGAGGTTGAGGTGTATAAAGAATTTCGAAGTTTTGAGGCTATTTTTGTAGAGTTTTGCTATTGTTTTTTATTCAGGAATATATAGAGGGTATATTTATAGGCAAACTGGTGAGGGCTGGCGCATATACCACATGCGCTTGGGCAATTTTTGCTCTGGCGCATGTTGCACATGCGCCAGTACTGTTCCATTGTTTGAATGCCATGCGGCACACTCTGTATTGACTCAACTTAGGGAGTAAGCAAAGTTTTGATCGATCTGTTCACAATCTGGACACATGTAGCATACGCTTTGCCATCGAAATTTTTTGTGTTAACATTGTCTCGATAATTGCGCAATTCGAGAAAGATTCGGAAAAATCAGTCACGTCCATGATGTTCTCCTATTTTTTCTCAAGAACTAAGAATTTTTGAGGAGCTTGAAAGGTGTTAAGAAGAGTGACATATTGCCTCGGGAAGCATGTCTAAAAACACGGCGTCTGTGATACGCTCTGTGGATGTTCAAAAGTAGTAATTTTTGGGCCACGTGATTAGGGCCTTCGAGAAGTGATCTCTCCGATCAGACTGTACCGATGGAAAGTGCTCCAGAAATACTTTTAGGAATTTCTTAATGTATGCATTTATCAAGCCGTTTGATGGTATGTTATAATCCGAGAATTGGAGAAAAAGACATCCTTAGCGGAGCGTCTATGAGACGCCCCAGGGGTTGCTGAAAGTGGCAATTTTTGAGTCATGTGATCGGGGGCTTCGGGAAGATATCTATTCAATCGAGCCGTATCGATGGAAAGACCTATGGACAAGTTTTTGAGAATTCTCTTATTTAAGCATTTCTCAAGTTATTTGATGGTACATTATAATCCGAAAATCAGGAGAAAATGACAACCTTAGCGGAGTGTCTGTGAGATGCTCTAGGGGACTTTCGTTGACTTAGAAGTGTTTAGAGTCACGGGGCTCGCCTTAGATTAAACATGGGTGTGTAATAGGATCTGCCAGTTTGGTACCCAGAGTCAATGCTGTTTTGGGGCGCACTCGGGCCATCAGGGGTAAAATGGTCATTTTAACCAGAATTAGTCGAAAAGGGTCAAGATGGATTGGAGTGGCATATTAAGCGTGCTGGACTATTCGTGGATAGTCCTAAAAGATGTTTTCACTGTTTGGAGAGATTTGAACTGTGCTGGGGTGCCTAGGGGCAAAACAGTCATTTTAACCAATGTTAGCTAAAACGGGACCGAAATTGGTCAGGATAGCGTATTAAGTATGCCTAATTGCCTAAAAATATTTTGGGAGGGTGAACTTACCATCTTGAGGAATTTTGAGCTTTCTCAAAGACATGCCTAGAGGCTCAAGGAGCAAGTTTGGTCATTTTTCACCAAGTTAGGCTAGTAAGCGCCAGTGTTAACCTAGGTGTTGGTTCCTAAGACAGCCCGATCTCGAAAAGCTACCTATGTGGTGTTGGTCTCCGAGACTGCCCGATCTCGAAAAGCTACCTGTGTAGTGTTGGTCTCCGAGACTGCTCGGTCTCAGAGAGCTACATATAGGGTGGTGTCAGTTCCTGAGATCGTTCGATCTCAAAAAGCTACCTGTAGGGTGGTGTTGGTCCCTGAGATTGCCTAGTCTTGGAAAACTACCAGATGATAGACATTTTACATTGGCAGGCTAGCAGGAGCTAGAAGTGAACCATTTGAAATTTGATAAGGTGTTGGTCCCCATAATCACCTGACCTTGGGAAGTTACCTAGATAGCGTTGGCTCCCTAGACTTTTCAATCTCGGAAAGCTGCTTAGATGGCGTTGCTTTCCAAGACCGCTGGGTCTTAGAAAACTGCCTGGAGTGCCTAAGGGCAATATGGTTTTTTTTTCAGTTTTAATTGGGCCTTACGGGCCTGGAAAGTGACTAGTTGATTGGATTGGAGTTTGAAAGAGCTGGCCTGAGCTCGTATGTGTTGTGATGTTTAAAACTAGATTCGGTCAGACCAGAGATTGCTGAGCGGGCAAAAATGGGGTGCTTATAGTCGTGCACTTCATTTGGATTGTAGAGATAGACTAGGCATGATAAGATTTCCTTCTTCTAGTCACTTTCTTCATCATTTTTCCAATCTTCCTCGAAATAATCCTCGACGAGGATCTCCTCTAGTTGACCCCCCTCTTCTATTCTTCTAATACCAGGTTGACATTGTGATCTGGCAAGAGGTTTGTGGTGACATTAGTAGTAGGAGTTGGGTTTATCGGCTGTATGTCATTGGTCTTGTTGTCTATCAAGTCTTGAATTTTGTGCTTGAGAGAGAAGTAACTTTCTGTGTCATACCCTTGGCCGTCGGAATGATATTTGCCAGTGAGGGTGCCATTGAAGGTTGGAGGTAAAGGGCTTAGCAATGGACAGGTTGGTATGGGCTTCAATATGTTGTTTTTTAAGAGGTTATGGTAGGCTTCTATCTGGGTGTAGGCTAATGTATCAAAGGTGTAGATGCGTCTTGGCAGCCTATTGAAATTGGGCCGTGCCCTAGCAGGGACAAAGTTAGGCGTTTGAGCGGGCATGGTTAAGGTGGGTATGGGTAGTATAGGATGTGACTAGAATGGTGGATGGCATTATGGTGGTTGAATAGGCAAGATGGCAAACATTTCACTCTCCTTCTTGGTTACTCCTCTTGAAGTGGCCACCTTTCTAACTATGTTAGTTGAGCTTTCTCCAGTCTTTGCATAGGGGTCCGTAATCCTTCCCATCTTGAGACTATTTTCTATCATCTCCCCTTGCATAGTAAGCTCAAAGAAGCTTTTCCCTGTACTTGTGCAAACTTTTTCATAGTATATGCCTTGGAAAGTATGCACAAACAGTTGCATATACTCCTTCTCTTCCAAAAGGAGATTGACTTGTGTTGTTGCTTCTCTCCACTTGAGGGCATAACTTTTGAAGCTTTCTTTGTCCCTTTTGCTCATTGCATCGAGGGCTAATAGTCAAAAGTTAGATCTATGGTGTGGCTGTATTGGGCCTTGAATGCATTAACCAGTTCAATCTAGGTTGTGACCTTCCTTAGATCAAATCAAGTAAACCATTGCAGAGCGGACCCAGTTAAACTGTGTTGGAAAAGTTGCATGAGAAGCTTTCATTCATTTTCATGGCCACTCAATGCCCCAGCATAAAGGCGAAGGTGGGCTATGGGGTTGCCAGTGCCATTATTTTTTTGCAAGTCAAGCATTTTGAACTTGGCCAGCCTTAAATGATCCGGGAAAAAGCAGAGCTCATCATAGGAAATGAGCCCAAAAGAGGCATGGCCATGGAGGCTCCATAGTGAGTCTTCCAATCCTTGGCTCTTTAGGCTAAGAGGGTCTGGGAAGATTCTTTTGTAGCAGGTGAGAGCAGTATAGTCTCTTCTTCTTCTTCTTCTTCTTTAGTATTAGGCCCCTTGGAATACTCTTTTTTCCTGTAGTCTCAGATTAGAGAATAATCCTCGGGTTGACGGGTTTAGAGTCCTAAGGAAAATCCATGGATGATGATGGGGCTAAAGCAGCATCTTTCATAGCCATGGCTTGGATGAGCTTAAACATCTCATCAATCTTAGTTTTCATCTCATTGACGGCTTCTTGAGAGACTGAGGAGGACTTTTCGGGATTAGCCGCCATTAGCAAAGCTCTTTGTTGGGTAATGATCGGGTTTGTAGTTGGCTGCGAATCTTTCTTACGAGTAACAATGCCTCTTTATAGTGTAGTCTCTGCAAAAGAAAAAGAAAGAGAAAGAAAAACAGGGACACAAATCACAAGTTAGTATTTGATATTTAGAAAGCTTTATGCGATGTATGCCTTAGGGGTGTCCCTACTTAAGAGGGAGACTAAGCATGATACATTTGGCTCACTTTTTGGAGATAAGAGGTCTGCTTTTGTATTTAGATACCTTACAGTCAATTGAGAACACACATTCATTCATCCATGGAAAATAAAGGGGTACATTGGACTTTGAGTTTGAATACAGAAAAATCAAAATACATTTTAATAAGGGGAAAGAGGAACATTTTCCTTGAAACTTCCACCTATCTACTTTTACAAGAAGCATCCTAAACTACTTTTGAGTCCTTAGATTTGCTTTTTGTTGATGTTGAAAGGTCATCGACCTTGCTTTACGGGTTGTCCTTTGTCTTCTTTGGCAATCCTATCTTTGTGAGCATAAAGGGATTGGGGCCCCTCTTCATGAAATGGATTGAAATGTATACTATGAGTCCTTAGTTTTTATAGGAACTTTTAGGATTTTGGTAGGTTTTATGCAAGGGAGAGTGATCTTGGTGTCACTCTCAATGGGTTGATCATATGCATGAGAATGCAATGACTTGAGTTACTTTAGAACCTTCGTCTTGAAATGGAGTATTGAATGCATGCACATGTATCTAAGAGTATATGGAGAGAGAGTGCAATAGCAAAATAAACATGCATGCATGAACATTTATACAAGCATTATAATAGCAAGAATAGACAAGAATAAAGGAAAGTAAATAGGTTGCCATTTCCCCCATAATTTTGAAATTGACGTATGTGTCTTAAATTTGGTAGAGGTTCGGCTACGCATGGGTTTCTACATGAACATGAGGTTAAGGGTTTTCTAATGCTTCCTAAGAAGGATCGGTTCCTAAATCTTCAAACGTAGGCCCACTCGCCGAGGTGGTACCATTATCTGTTGATGTTCTGAGCGGAGAAACTATCAAAAGGCCGTAAACTAAAAAACTAACACATCATCCGCCCACAACCAATATACTATTTTCCCTTCTAACTAGAAGGGTAGTAACTAGGTAATAATGCAAATATGCAAATGCGAGTGCATGTGCAGTGTGTATGTAAAATTTTGAAAAACGGAGGAAAGGGTCTAACAACTCCCATCCATCATGTCCATTCCATCTTGTCATTTATGGCAGTTTATATAGACAATAAAAATAAATATGAACATGGTCTACCCACAAAATAAAATGCAAAAAGTTAGTACCTTGATGACAAACTTAATGCAAGATATAATGATTAAATACGAATTGAATGCAAATGATGGCATGTTTTTGAAAATAAGTTTGAAAAGTTTGATTTTGGCAAATTTGTAGTGGATGGAATTAGACTAATTAAACAAAGATTGTAGGTGAGTGAAAGGTAAAGAGATATGACAATGGCCTAACCCTCCAAGCGTCCCCAGCGGAGTCGCCAACTATCACACCCCGATTTTTCGCACCTCGAGATGATATGTGGGAAATACACAGTACTCTCTCGTTAGAACTAATCCTCCTAAAAGGACAAGTGCGGCTAAGTTTGAATTAGAAATTGACTTGAATAAGGGTTTTTAGAAAATGTTTAGAGTCACCACCTAACTTTGTTAAGGTGAGTTAGATCACCTAAAACTAAGTAAAGTCCGAAGACATAAACTTAAGGTATTTGAAAAGATTTTGGAAAAATTTTCTCAAGATAGGTTTTTTTTTTTTAGAAAATAGGTTGGTTGGCAAACTTTGGAGAGATTTAAGCCCTTTCTAAAAACAACTCCGTTTTGGTCTTTTGAAAATAGTGATGTATGGTTTGGGTGTTAGGTAGAAGGAAGATGCACTAGGCTATTACCCTATCCCGCCCTTGCGGTACTTATATGTCTTTTCACCCTACATTCACGCATTTAGAATATTTAATTATCCAATGTCTAATTATATCCACTTTGAGAATTTTAGAAAGAGGTTTATGCCATCATCTTAGGGATGATGTGATGCATGATATGCAAGTGCATGAAAATAATTTAAATTTAGAGAGAGATTTTTGAAAAAGAAAATTAGAATTTTGAAAAAGATTATGAACGCACCCATAAGTGTTGCCTATGTATCCTTTTGTTAGGAATCAGGCCAGTCATACTTCAGACTCAGGGTCGGATTGAAAATAAACACTTTGGGGTCTTTGAAAAATTTAACGTAAAAATGGTTTGAGTTGAACTTTCATTGGAAGGTTGGAAATTGAACTTTAAATTGAAGTAGAACTTGGACTTATTTTAGAAAGTTTGAATTGAACTTTAAAATCATCTTAACTTAGATTGGGGTTTGAAAACCATCTTAATTTAGAAAAGAGTTGAAGTTTCCTAACATAGGGTTAGGGATTGAACTAGGGTTTCGGTCTCCTAAGACTTAGGTAACCTAAGGTTTAAAATGCAATTGAAAAGTTTGATTTTGGAAAAGCTTGATTTCAGAAAGTTTCAAATTAGAAAAGTTTTAAATTATGAAAGTTCAATTTTAAGAAAGTTTCCATTTTAGGAAAGACTTGAATTAGGAAAGGTTTGAACTAGGAAAGGTTTGAATCAAGAAAGGTTTGAATTAAAGAAAGGTTTGAAATTAGGAAGGGTTTGAAATTAGAAAATATTTGGACTTAGGAAATATTTGAAAATTTAAATTTAGGAAAAACTCAAAAGTTTGAAATTAAGAAAGGTTTGATCTCTATTTCCTAAAATTGAATATCAGATTTTATTTTCAAAAATAGATAATTTGATTTGGTTTCCTATTTGAAAAAGATTTTATTTGACTTGAAACTAGAAGCTTTGCTTTTGGAAATCTATCTTTTTATGTGACTTTTAAATTAGGAAATCTATGATTTTATGTGGAAAATGATTTTGGAAATCTATGATTTAATGTAAATGGAAAACTATGATTTTGTGTAAGAAAACTAGGGTTTCCTAAATATGGACTCTAGGGGTTTGACTTGAACTTCAAGACAAGGAGTTTTTAGAAAGTAAATCTTTGAGAAGAATTTTCAGGAAGTGAATTTGCCAAGCTATTTTAAAACGGTTTGAATATAGAATTTTGAAAGTATCTTGAATATCTCACTTTCCTGAAACGATTCTAATCATGAGAAGACTAAAACCATTTTAAGATTGTGATTTTGACAACAACTAGGGTTTGGAACCCTAATATGGATTTTGATGGACTCATTGAATGTAACACTTTTCTAAAATAACCCTAGCCATGGAATAGTTAGAATCATCTTAGAGTTATGATTTCTTGAAAAACAATTTAAACTTGAACTTAAATTTGGACCTTTATGGTCATATTGAATATAACCCTTTCCTAAAACAACCTTAAAGATAGAATGGTTAGAATCATCTTAGGGTTATGGTTTTGAAAACAACTTTGGAAGAAAAGTTTTTGAATACAAGTTTTAAAAGCAACTTTTAATGCAAGTTTGGAAACACCTTTGAATGAATGATTATGATATCAACAATGCAATAGGGACATGAATATACAAGATTAGGCTTCACCACATAACCAAAGGGGCCGGACTCACACCGTCTTAGGTGGAGCTCAAAGAAAATTCCCAACATGGTGATTCTCTCCAAGGCCTTCCTAGGCATGAACTGGGAGGTCCCTTTTTTCAAGCATGCAAGAAGAGGACGTAGAAGATGTGGATTAAAATACAAGAAAACCCAAGTGAATTAGGGGAGAGAAGAGAGAGAGGGGGATTACATAATTTAAATAGAAACCTAACTTGTCTTCTTTTTGCCTTAATGCTTTGATGGTGGACTTTGCTTGGACTTTCAGAGCTTCCAATGGCTGGACTTGACCTTTAATAGATGCTTGGAGGCAAGGATTTGAGTGTATAGATTGTATAGAGGCTTGGGTTTGAGTGTATGGAGGCTATGGTTTGAGGGGGCTTGAGGGAATTAGGGTTTTGAGAAAATTTGAGTTCTGTTTTCAGAGAGGTAGAGTTTCTGGAGTGATTTTGTGGACTTAGAATACGCAGGGGCGTGGCCTATATTTATAGGCACCTAAAATAGTGACTAGCGCCTATTGCAATGGCGCTAGGCCATATTTTGGCTTAGCACCACTACTAGTGGTGCCAGCCACTTAGGAAATATTTTAGGACTGTAAGAAACAAATATTTGACCCTTGTGATGCAAGGTAGAAGATTTAGGTGCTTGTCCTAGTGACTAATATGCAATTTTTTGCCTAACTTCACTAAGAGTGACTCTGAAAAGTTTAGAAATGATCCGGAAGGTTTCGAGTAACAGACTCAACCAGGAATGAATGAGAACCCCTAGAAGAGTGTCTCGAAGGTGGCTGGCTTGAGAACTAGAGTCAGAATAGTTGAAAAGGGATGACTAGCCCACTAGGGGGCAAAACGGTCATTTGGACAGAGATAACACTGAGATTGACTCGGAGTGACCCGTGAGAAGTCTTGAAGGTCTAGAAAGGTACTGGAAGGCTGGGAATACTATTAGAAGCATCCTCGGAAGGGAACCGATTTGATACCCTGAGTCGATGTGGTGCTTAGAGGCGATCGAATGCCTAAGGACAAAATAGTTATTTTGACCGGATACTCTCAAAATCAATCTGGAAATGACTGGAAGGCACTAGAACGTGCTAGAATATCTTTGGGACAATCTTGCAAGGATGGACTTACCACTTTGAGGCTATGCTACTTTCTCAAAAAGCGTGCTAATGGGGCATAAGGGGCAGTTTGGTCATTTTTTAATGGAATGGGCTAGTAGGCACTGGTATGACCCAAGTTTTGAGTGTTTTCATCACTCTAATAGTGTGTGATGAGTTAGTTTCCAAAGATATTCTATCCTCTGGTAAATGTTCCACGGCCAAAAGGCGTGTTCGGTCTCGTGACATAGGCGGTTTGTTAACATTCCCAATGTCGACATGTTTACGAGTGTTTCCATCACTTTGACGGTTACGACGTTTATGAGTGTTTCCGTCACTCTGATAGTGTGTGTTCAGTTCGGAGATTGCTTGATCTTGAGAAGCTGCTGGATCGTCTTATTGTCTAAGGGATCAACTTTCTCGAAAGACGTGCCGGATAACGAAAATTCTACATTGGTTGGCTAGCAGCCACCAGAAGTGAACTGCTCTACCGTCTCAAGGACTTGGATTCCATCCTAGTCGACAGGTGTGAAGGGACTTATTATTTTGAGGGATTTGATGCTTTCTTGGTAAATGTTCTGTACTAGATGGACTTATCGTTTGAGGGATTAACTTTCTTGAAGACGTGCTAGATTGAGTGTTGCCATTATCGGTTGGTGGTGCCATTATCGGTTGGTGATGCCATTATTGGTTGAGTGATGCCATTATCGGTTAGTGATGCCATTGTCAGAATGGATGGGAACCTTTGAATGAGTATCCCAGAGGTAAACGGCTTGATAACTAGAGCCAGAGTAGTTGAAAAACGTGATTGACCCCCTAGGGGTAGAATGGTCATTTGAACCGAGGAAACACCGGGATTGACTCAGAGTGATCCGTGAGAAGACTTGAAGGTTGGAAATATTATTGAGAATATTCCAAGAGATTGCTAGTTTGATACCCATAGCCGATTGTAAGCACCCTATTTTTGCCCACTCGACAATCTCTAGTCCAACTAGACTCATATTCAAACCGACATGGACACATTCAAGCTTAAACCGGTTTTCAAGACTTAATCCAGTTAATCAACCATTTTGCAGGCTCGCTAGGCCCAATAGAGACAAAATGACCCAAATGCCCTTGAGGCATTGCTTGGTCCAATTCCAGTTGGCATATCTTTCTAAAGACGGTAAGTCTATACTTCAACTTCAATTCTAGTTTTAATTCTAGTCCAGACCAATCAAATTCAATCTCACACATTTACCAAGAAAACTTCTCAAAACGATATGTGCCTTTAAATCTGTCGACTGCAACGAAACCTAAGTCCTTGAGATGATAGAGCGGTTCACTTCTCGTGCTTGCTAGCACGCCAATGTAGAATGTCTGTTATTCGACACGTTGATCAGGAAAGTACCGATGGCCCCGAGACGATAAGACCATCCAGCAGCTTCCCGAGATTTGGCAATCTCCAAAATGATTGCACACCGTTAGAGTGGCGGAAACACTCACAAACATCACAACCGTCAGAGTGGTAGAAACACTCAAAACTTGGGTTAACACCAGTACCTACTAGCCCACTCCGGTGAAAAATGACTAAACTATCCCTTGGGCCCTATCGGCACGCTTCTCAAGAAAGTACCTATGTACTTAGAGCAATAAGTCCACCCTTCCAAGATTATCCCAAAGATAATCTAGCACGTTCTAGTGCCTTCCAGTCGCTTTCGGATCGATTCCGAAAGCATCCGGTTAAAATGACCATTTTGCCCCTAAGTATTCAATTGCCTCTGGGAACCATACCGGCTCTAGGTATCAAACCAGTTATCTTCCGAGGATACTTCTAATAGTGTTCTTAAACTTTTGGTTTCTTTCCGTACCATTCCAAGTCCATTTCGGTAAACCCAGTACAAAATAACCGTTTTACCCCTGATGGGCCTGTCGCCTTTTTCAACCACACTAACTTTGGGTATCAAATTAGCAATCCCTCGAAACACTCTTGATAGTATTTTCAAACTTCAAGCCTTCTCAAGGGTCACTCTGGGTCGATCTCGGTGTTTTTTCGGTAGAAATGATCGTTTTACCCTGGTGGGTCGGTCACCTTTTTTTTTATAACTATTCCAGCACAGTTTCTCAAGTTGTTCATCTCTAGGACACTCTTTCAGGGGTTACTGTCCATTCCCAAATTTTCAGATCATTCCCAGACTTTTTGGCATCACTTCTAGTGAAGCCGGGCTAAAAATTACATGGTAGTCACTAGGACAGGCGCCCAAATCTTTTGCCTTGTGTCCTAAGGGTCAAAAAATCTATTTTTTGCCAACTTAACAACTTTTCTAAAGGGGTGACGCCACTAGTAGTGGCACTAAGGTAAAATCAAGCCTGGTGCTAATTGAAAATTAACTTTGGCGCCATTATAACAAGTGCCAAGATCAGTTCAATTGCCTATAAATATAGACCACCCCCTGCATAAAAAAAGATCTGCAAACTCAGTCCAAAAACTCTGCCTCACAAAAAATAGGCCTTGAAATCCTAGTTTTCTCAAGTCTCCTTCAAACCCTAGCTTTCCTTCTATCCATACACTTAAACCCTAACTCCCATGCACTCTATGTACTCAAATCCAAACCTCTAAACATCCATTGAAGATCAAAGTGATGCATATTCAAAGCTCTCAAGGTGCAACTAAAGCAAAGTAAATAAAGTAATCAAGGCAAAGAGAAGACAAGCTAGGTTTTTTATTTAATTTATGCAATCCCCCCTCTCTCTTCTCTCTTCTAATCCACTTAGGTTCTCTTCTATTTTAATCCCTATCTTCTACCGTCTTTTCTTGCATGCTTGAAACAAGGGACTTCCTGATTCATGCCTAGAAAGACTTATTGAATGTCACCGTGCTGGGGGCTTTCTTCAAGTTCAAACTAAGACGGTGTGGGTTTGGCCCCCTTGATTATGTGGTGAAGCCTAACCTTGTAAGTTCATGATCCTATTACATTGTGGTTGTCATGTTCATGCATTGCATTCAAAATTGCATTTAAAGTTGTTTTCAAACTTGCATTAAAATTCTCTTTTTAAACTTGCATCCAAAACCTCCTTCTTTCAAACTTGTTTTCAAAATCACAACCCTAAGGTGATTCTATCCGTTTCATAGTTAGGATTGCTTTAGGAAAGTGTTATATTCAATGTGACCATCAAAGTACAAAGTTTGGGTTTAAACTCCAAATTGCTTTTCAATAAATCATAACTCCTAAGATGATTCTAATTACTCCATAGTTAGGGTTGTTTTAGAAAGGTGTTACATTCAATGTGATCATTATGGTCCATATTTCAAACTCTAGTTATTTTCAAAATCATAACCCTGGAATGGTTCTAATCTTTTTATGGCTAGAATCATTTTAGAAAAGTAAGATATTCAAGAGACTTGCAAAAGTCTATATTCAAACCTTTCTAAAATAATTTTTGCAAATCCACTTCCTAAAAATTCTTTTCAAAGATCTACTTTTCAAAAACTCTTTATCTTGAGAGTCCAAGTCAAAACCTTAGAATTCATGATTAGGAAACCGTAATTCATTTCTTAAAATCATGACTTTCTATTTCCACCAAATCGTAGATTTCCAAATTCAATCTTTCCAAATCTCAAACTTTCTAATTCCATGTCAAATCACATCCTCCAATATAGGAAATCAAATCAAATCCTCCAATTTTGAAAACAAAATCAAATCCTCTATTTTCGGAAACAAAATCTAATCTTATGTTTTAGGAAATACAGAGCTTCATCTTTTCTAATTTCAATTTTTCCTAACTTTAATCTTCCAAAGACATAAAACTTTCCTTTTTCAAATTGGAATCCAACCTTCCCAAATTCAAATGCTTTGCATAAACCCTAAGACTTAGGACTGCCAAAATCCCAAGTTACCTTAATCCTTGGTTAAATCTTTTCAAATTCAACTTTCTAAATTCAACTTTTCAAATCTTTCCAAATTTCAACTTTCCAAATTTTAAAATCAAATATTTCCAAGTTCAAACCTTTCCTAATTCAAATCTTTCCAAAATCAACTCTTTCTTGAAAAGGAAACTTTCCTAATTCAAAAATTTCCTATAATCCAACTTTCTAAAATCAAACTTTTCTATTTTAAGTGCATGTTTCAACCTTAGGTTGCATAAATCCTAGGAGGCCAAACCCTAGTTCATCCCTAACCCTAAAGTTAGGAAGCTTCAACTCTATTCTAAAATTCTTTTCTAAAACAAGATGGTTTTGAAACTCTAATTCAAGTCAAGGTGATTTTAAAGGTCAACTCAATCTTTCCAAATCAAATCCAAGTTTAATTTCAAATCAAAGTTCAATTTCAAGACTTGCAATCAAAGTTCAAATCAAATTCTTTTTAAATCAAGCTTTCTAAAGGCCTCAAAGTGTCTTTTTAAATCAAACAAGACCCCAAAGTATCTTTTCAAATCAAACAAGAGCTCAAAGTATATATTTCCAATCGAACCTCTAGTCCGAACTACGATTGACCTAATTCTTAATAAAGGGATACGTAGGCAACCCTCATGGGTGCGGTCATAACCTTTTTCAAATTTTCAATTCCCAGAACCTTTTTCAAACTTCTAATCCCCTTTTCAAATTTATTTTCAAAATCGTATCCTTTTCTTACATTTGTATGTCATGCATCATATCAAACATTTTTCCAAAATTCTTTTTAAAGTGGATAGTATTGAATATTTGTTATCAAATATTCTAAATGAGTAAACCTAGGGTAAAAAGACATGTAGGTACCGCAAGGGCACAATAGAGTGATAGTCTAGTGCATCTTCTCTATACGTAACTAACCCTCGGACCATAAATCACTGTTTTCAAGAGACCAAAACCAGAGTCATTTTTCAAAGAGGGCTTAAATCTTTCCAAAGGTTGCCAAATAACCTATTTTCTCCACAAAAAAAAAAAAGAAAAAACCCTCTCTCAAGGAAGTTTTCAAAACTTCTTTGAAAAACCCTAAGTTTAGTCTTCAAACTTTCCTTAGCTTAGGTGACCTAACTCACCTCAAAAAAGTTATGTGGCGACTCCAAATCTTTTTTCAAAAACCCTTATTCATATCAATTTCTAATTCAAACTTAGTCATACTCACTGTTCTAGGAGGATGAGTTTTAACAAGAGAGTATTATATTTTTCTCACTTGCTTTCTCAAGTGTGAAAAATTAGGGGGCGACACCAGTGTGGTTGGAAAAGGTGAGCAGTCCACTAAGGTCAAAACGGTTATTTCACATCGTGTTTACCTAAATGGACTCAAAATGGTCTGAAAAGGTATTGGAAGGTTGAAAATTCTATTAGAAGCATCCTTAGAAAGCAACCGGTTTGATACCCAGAGCCAGTATGGTTCACGGAGGCAATTGGATGCCTAGGAAAAAAATGGTTATTTTGATTAGATGCTTTTAGAATTGATCCAGAAGCGACTGAAAGGCACTAGAACATGATAGATTATCTTTGAGACATTCTTGGAAGGGTGGACTTACCACTCTGAGGTCTTAAAGAAGAGTACCTGGTGGGCCGAAGGGGTAGTTTTGTCATTTTTCATCGGAATGGGCTAGCAGGCATTGGTGTTGACCTGGGTTTTGAGTGTTTCTATCACTCTAATGGTGTGTGACAAATTAGTTTCCAAAGGTATCCCATTCTCTGATAAACGGTTGCAATGTTTATGAGTGTTTACGTCATTCTAATGGTGTGCATTCATTTTGGAGATTGTCTGATCTTGGGAAATTGCTGAATAGACTTATTGCCTCGAGGCCTTAGGTACTTTCCCGAATAGTGGACATTCTATGTTAGCGGGCTAGTAGGCGCCAAAAGTGAACATCTCTACCATTTTGGGGATATGGATTTTATCATGTTCAACGAGTGTGAAGGGACTTATCGTTTTGAGGGGTTTTGTGCTTTCTTGGTAAACGCATCGTGCTTACCGTATAAGGGATCAACTTTCTCAAAAGAAGTGTTGAATTGAGTTTGACTAACGTGGACTGAAATTAGAACTGGAATTTAGGTTGAAATATGGACTTAAAGTCTTTAAAAAGACGTGCCTACTAGAATTGGACCGAGTAATACCCCAAGAGCATTTTGGTTATTGTATCTCTATTAGGCCTGGCGGGCCCATAAAGTGGTTAATTGACTGAATTGAGTCTGGAAAGCCAGTTTAGGCTTGAATGTATCTATACCGGTTTGAATGTGAGACCGGTCGGGCTGAAGACTGCTGAGCAGGAAAAAATGGAGTGTTTACAGCCCCTCTTTTTAGGTCTTTACTTGTTAAAGGCAGAAAACGGTAAAGTAAGGTCCCATTTTGATCGCGAGGTGATCGGAGGGACTGGAGTAGTTGGAATTTGAAATTTTGAGTTTGAAAACTAAATTGTCTTAATTTTTAAAATCTGCAGTTTTGAAAACTTGATTTTAAAATGATTTTGAAATAAATTCTTCTTAAACTGACTGTTTGACCACTGGAATGATGCTTATTTGGGGAGATTTAGAGTTTTGAAATTGATACTTTGAAATTGAAACTTTATTTTTGAAATGTTTTTGAAATTGAAGCTGATTGTTTGAAATGATTTTTCAATCGCTTTCTAAAATGCATTGATTTGAATTTGGATTGAAAGAGTTTGGAAAAAATTTGAAACTTGAAATGAAACTTTTGAGCAAAAAGTTTGAAAACCTAGAATTTTGAAATGAAACATTTTGAGGAGAATGCTTGAAAACCTGGAAAATGTTTTTTGAAATGAAACTATTTGAGGAGATAGTTTGAAAACTTGAAATTTTGGAGATAAGGATTTTTGAGATGAAAGCTTGAAAACTCAAAAATTTTCTTTTGAAAATAGGCTTTTTGAAGTGAAAGCTTGAAAAACTTGAATTTTTGAAAAATAAAGCTTTTAAAGGAAAAAGCTTGAGAAACCCAAGAAGATATTTTAAAAACGGGGCTTTTGAAGGAGAAAGCTCGAGAAATTCAAAGGTTGATTTTGAAACGAAACTTTTTGAAGGAAGAAGTTTAGAAGAGCTTTTGAGTGGAACTTTTTGAGGGAAAAAGTTTGAAAAACCCAAAGGTTGATTAAGAAACTATACATTTTGAAGGAAAAAGCCAGAAAACCTAGAAATGTATTTTTGAAATAAAAATTTTTAAAGAAAAAAGTTAAAAACCTAGAAAGATATTTTTGACATCAAACTTTTTGAAGGAGAAAGGTGGAAACTGTTTGAAGCGGATTCATTTGAAATTGAAATTTGGAAACTCTTTTTTTTTAGATGAGGGGTAGAAAACTTGTTTTGACTCTAAACTTGGGAATGAAGACAAAATATTTAGAAAATTTATTTTGACTTAAAATTGTTGGATTTTTTTAAAGCAAAACATTTAGGAAATTCGTTTTGACTTGAAACTTGAACTTTTGAAAGACAAAATATTTAAAAAATTCATTTTGACTCGACGATTGAACTTTTGAAGACAAAATGTATAGAAAATTCATTTTGACTTGAAACCTGAATTTTTGATGATAAAATGTATAGACAATTCATTTTGACTCGTTGCTTGAACTTTCGAAGACGAAATGTATAGAAAATTCATTTTAACTCGACACTTTTGATTTTTTTTTAAAGTAAAATGTTTAAGAAATTGATTTTGACTCAAAACTTGAAAATTTTTGAACAAAAATTTTAGAAAAACTTATTTGACTTTTGAAATTTTATTTTGAATTTGAAAGAAAGCAAGGGCTTTAATCTTTTGAATTTGAACCCCTTTTGTTGAAAAAGTTTTGAAAGGTTTTTAAAATTGATTGTGAAATTTGAAAGTTTTTTTTGTAGACGAAGCCTTGGAAGTTTTTGGACTTTTGAAAACTGATTTTTTATTTAGAAGAAAGCGCGAGCTTTCGCTGTCGAAGTTGATTTTAAAATGATTCAGTAAGAATTGGACCTTGGATTTGTCTTGAAATTCTGGTAACGAGTTGAGCTTTAGGAGTCATGAGAGACTGTTTTGTGCTTGTAGTTCTTCTACTTTAAAGTTTTGAAGGGGAGGACATCTGTCCTGTCTTAGGTTGAAGTCTCTTGATAGTGGAATTCTTGGTGTTCGTTTGGTTGTCGAGTTCTACTTTCGCTGGGCATGGATGGATTCTTTTTTACTATCTTCTGAGGGGTTACACTTCTCGGGACCCGAGTGTCTTGAATTTGTTTTTGAAAGGGAAAGGTCTTTTTTGTTTTGAAAAGCCTAAGGTATCTAGGAGGTCCAACAATCTTTTAGCTGGTTTATCTTGGATGGCTTAGGCTATCGGGGCCGACTATGTTGGCTGAGGGAAGCAATCTAGGAGCAGCAAAGATGGTTTAATCTCTTATCCACGGTGGCTGCAGATAGTCTAGGCTCTTATCTAAGAGCTATGCTGACTTATTGGTTGAGTTGAAATCAGTTGTCCTAGGTTGATTTACAGAAGATCTGGTAGTGTGTTGGAGATCAAAAGACTGAGACGTTGGGATCACTGAGCTATGTAGTGCACAGGGACACGCCTTATGGAGTCAGAGAATTGTTTTGATGATGACTAGATGATGTGGTTTGCTGAAATGGACTTCTTGTGAGTTAACTTGTGCTGAAGGTTTTTGGGCTCTTGATTTGCCCCAGTTAGGTTGTACTCTGGATGACTAGATGCAGCTATGGATGACTGGATGTTTCGAATTGCTAGATGTTTGGAATAGCTGGATGCTTTGGATAGTTGCATACTTTGGATGACAAGGTATTGAACTTTGTCGGGTTGCGACATCAGGATGTTGAGCTTGAAGACACCTCAAGACTTGAGAAAGCTTAGACAAATGCTCCTTGACCGTGTACCTATCTCAATATTTTGTTAGCAATATCAAGATATAACAGACTAATCTTTAATAAATGACTTAAGATATTCATGCCTATTACATTGCCATGTTGAGTTTAGAAATTTGTTTCCAATGCAAGTTTCCCACAGGTTGGCTTCTCTTGACCCATTGCTTCTTTGCTAATGCCATTTTGTTGGGACTATTAGTTGGGAGAATTGGATCTTTTTTTTCTCATTTAAAGCATTTCTGCCATCCTTGCCCTTACAGGTTTTCATAAATGTTGATTCTGCCATTTTTGCACATCAGTGCCCCTTTTTTGGGTTTTCACTACGTTGGTAGTTTCGTATCTTGCCATAACTCTACTCTTTTGGCCATAACACCTTAAAAGGTTTTCACTATGCCCTCAGGCCATGCTTTTTCTTTTGATTTCTCTCATTGATGCTAATGAAGATGACTCTATGCTCAATGAGAACAAAAATGTTGAGTGCATAGGTTTGAAAGGATGATTAATGATGAAAATTGTTGCTAACTGAAGCTGTTATTACTTTTGTTGGAGATTGTTGATGCTGCTTTTGTGATAGAAGGTGTCTTCTCAGAACCCGCTCTACTAGATATCACACTTCCTAGTGTAATTGTCTTCCTTTGAAGAGCAATGATAGCAATGGCCGATCTAAAAAGTCTTTATTTTTGGACCGCAATGTGGGCTAGGTTATGGTGTATTTTGAAAGGAAGGGATGGAGGCTCAAAATATTTCGCTTTCATTAGATTTTTAAGACCTATGACCACCTTTGGACAGCTAGAGTCTCTCTCTTATTGTTGCTCGCTCTCTATTCCCCACCCTTTTTTTCAATGATCCTAAATCTGTTACTTTTGCACCATGGTGCTCTTATAGATTTTCACTAGGTTGACAGTTTTTGTATCTTGCCATGCCTCCACCTTTTTACCCACAGTATTTTTTTGGGTTTGCACTGTGTCCTTGAGGTTATGTTATTTTTATTATTTTCTACCATTCCTATAAAGGTCAATATTTTCTTTGCTATAGCAATGAAAAGTTTGATATTTTCCTTTTTTTTTTTTTTGCTTTCTCTCTTGGGCAATTCTTAACCCTATATTTGCTCTTTATTTTGATTTTCCTATTTACTTTGTCTCGGCTCATTGTGGGCGGTGATCACCAACTAGGGTTTTTCGAAAGAAAGTAATTGGCTCAACTGGGTTTTGCAAAAGGATGTTTTTAACTATATGGTAGAGAAATTGAGGGCCTCTTTTCATTTCAATCATTGCTATTATTTGCTTTGTCAAAGTTTTCGATTCCATATAGTAGTGCCTTACCTAACCTGAGTTGATGAGTGCTGCAAATATTTCTCCTTCTGCCTTTACTAGGATCAATGTTCTTTCTATCATGACTTTATGAACTAGGAACAGGCCTTCATAATTTGGGGCGAACTTGTCTTTGGCTTTCTACTGGATTTGAAGTATCTTTTTAAGAACAAGATCTCCTTCCTTCAACTGGCAGGGCTTGACTTTCCCATTGAAAGATCTGACAATGCATCTTTGATAGCATGGGCCATGGCAGATGGCTGCCATTTTCTTTTCATCTAGGAGGCAAAGTTGTTCATACCGGCCTTTGATCTAGTTTGCTTTAGTGCGTTAAATTTCCATGAGGACTCGAAAATAGGGGATTTCTACTTTAACTAGTAAGACTGCCTCGTTGCTTTAGAGCAAGGAGAATGGCAATGTCCCAGTTGAGATTTTGACTAAGCTTCTATATGCCATCAACACAAAAGGGGAGTTGCTTGTACCAATCCTTATGGTTGTCATTTTTCCTGCGAGGAATTCTCTTGACGTTTTTTGTTCTATTGCTTTGATGGTTCCATTTGTTTGTGGTAGGCTACTGAGTTCTAGGGATTGATCTTTAAAGTTTGGCGAAGCTTTGCCATCATGTCGTTGTTGAGATTGCTTGCATTGTCCGTTGTAATGGACTCAGGGAGGCAGAATCTATAAAGGACCTTTGGAAGTCTTTAAGGTCAAAAGATGCCAAGCTTTGGATACCCTACAAGTTTTCATTTTTGTAAAAAAGATTTTAGCATGATAAAGAAAGCATTTTATGATCAAAAGTCATTTATTTCAAATTAGTCCGTTATATACTTAACATTTTATAAAGTACTTTAATAAGCTAATATCAAGGGATTCTTCCTATAGGCTTTACCAAGGCCTTTAGGGTTTAGGAATATGAGAGGCAGCTCAGTTGGCCTTCTCCTTGTCTAATGTAGCTGGATAGATGGAACCTTGAGTAAGTAAGCTGATGTTGGAGGATCAGTGTCCAGGACTGAGACATCTTCTTTATCGAACAGGCTTGATATTGACTATTTTGGGGTTTGAACTGATTCGCAGTTAATGAGCAGGACTGGAATGGTAGACTGTTGATTTGCAATATGCTATTTACTGTTGGAATTTGAGTTGACCCTTTGCTTAATGTCCTTTAGAGGGGGACAATGTCCCAACCTATGAGTATGACACTAACCATTAAATTCGTTTAGATGAAGATCACCCTGTAGCTATGTCCCTAGTCCTTTCCCAGGTTGGAAGCCTTTACCACTGAGGTGGTTAGTAACCATTTTCTCAATTGTGGAGTGATTGGAAAGGGCCGAATCTTTTTGGGTAGTTGACATGCACTTGAAAGCTTGAAAGTTGGAGGGTTCTGTTGTGACAATGCATGGGACTGACAGAACTTTGCGAATGGTGAAGTCCTCTTTTGCATGGATGGTGATTGTCGCAACATGGCACGGAGGTAGTTGCTTAAAGGTAACATCTTGCAGATGGATGACCAGTTGTTCTTACTCTTCAATATGGAGTAGGCCTATTCCAATAACTGGACTTATCCTTATATGAGTTTGAATTGGATAAGATGCTAGAGGGATTCTATGGGTTTAGTTGTGCTCTTTGACTTGTAAAAGGAAAAAGAAAAACAAACTACAGCTATCATATGGAATTGGAGGTTTTATGTAATGCATGTCCTATGGAGGTTCCTTCTTCGAGGGAATATAGGCATGATGCTGAGTCCATTTTGGAGGTGGGGTTTTGCCCTTGTATGGAATACAATACAATACATCTTCCGCAAGGGCCAGTTGATGCTTCCTTGTTGAGGCGATCCCGCCTCCATGAACGGAGAGAGATATGAGCCTCTCTTGAGATATGGTTCGATGCATGCAATGAGTTTTTAGGGTTGGAGAGACGCTTAGGAGTTTGGGCAGCTTTAATTAATATGAGATTGGATTGTTCCTTTCTCTCTACTGTTAATTGAATGCATGAGAATGCAATGACTCGAGTTTCTTGGAACTCTTATTTTGGAATGGATATCGATGCATGCACAGGATAGTTGCAGATATGTGAATAGCATAATAGCATTAAATAAGCAGCTTTAGAAGACCCCTTTTTTGTCCTTACTTCAGCTTTTCATGTTCCTGGCCTTGAGAGATGGGGGAAAGGATAGAAAACACGAAATAAAAGAGAAGTTAGTGCCTTGATTTGAAAGTTTTTATATAATGCATGCCTTAGGGGTGCCCCTACTTGAGAGGGAGACTAAACATATTGTATTTGGCTCACTTTTTGGAGATAGGGGGTTTGCCCTTGTTTACAGATACTTTACTGTTGATTAGGATTGTTCATTCATTCATACATCCATTTGCAAGAAGTAAAAGGATACATTGAACTTTGAGTTTAATACAAGGGGAACCGAAGTACATTTTAGTAGGGGGCAGGGAAAAATTTTCTTTGGAACTTCTGCCTATCTACTTTTACAAGGAGAATCCTAAACTACTTTTGAATCCTTGGAGTCGCCTTTCTTTGCTGGAATTCAGTGGGATACCTTGCTTTCGGATTTGCCCCTTATCTTCCTGACATCCCTATCTCCATGAGTGAAGAGGGATTGGAGCCGCTCTCTATGGGTTGACTTGAAATGCACGCCATGAGGCCTTAGGGTTACGTGGGAAACCTTAGGATTTTGGTGGATTTTATACAACGAAGAGTGAGCTTGGTGTCACTCTCGACGGGTTGATCATATGCATAAGAATGCAGTGACTTGAGTTACTTTTGAACTTTCATCTCAAAATGGAGTATTCAATGCATGTATATGTATGCAAGAGTATAAAGAGAAAGAGTGCAATAGTAAAGTAAATATTCATGTATGATCGTTACACAAGCATTATAATAGTAGGAATAGATAAGAATAAAGGAAAGTAAAGCGGTTGCCCTTTCCTCTATGGTTTTGAAATTGACGTAAGTGTCTTAAATCTGGCAGAGTTTTGGCTATGCACGGGTTTCTACTTGAACATGAGGTTAAGGGTTTACTAATGCTTCCTAAGAAGACTCGGTTCCCAAATCTTCAAACCTAGGCCGACTCCCCGAGGTGGTGCCATTATCGGTTGGCAATCCTAGCAAGAAAACCATCAAGAGGCCGTAGGCTAAGATATTGACACAATATTTACCCACAACCAATATATCATTCCCCCTTCTAACTAGAAGGGACATAATCAGGTAGAGAATACAAACATGCAAAAACGAATGCATATGCAGTGTGTGTGTGTGTGTGTGTGTGTGTGTGTTTGAAATTTTAAAAAATAGAGGAAATGGCCCAACAACTCTCATCTATCTTATCCATTCCATCCTGTCATTCATGGCAGTTTCTATGGATAATAAAAATAAATGTGAACAAGGTCCACCTACAAAATAAAATCCAAAAAGTCAGTACCTTCATGACAAACTTAATGCAAGATAGAATGATTGAATGTGAATTGAATGCAAGTGATGACATTTTTTGAAAACAACTTTGAAAAGTTTGATTTTGAAAAATTTCAAAGTGGATAGGATTGGACAAGTTAATCGAAGATTCTAGATTAGTGAAGGGTGAAGAGACAAGACAATGGCCTAACCCTCTAAGCATCTCCAGTGGAGTCGCCAGCTGTCGCGCACCAGTTTTTTGCACTCGAGATATATGTAGGAAACACACGGTACTTTCTTGTTAGAACTCATCCTCCTAGAAGAACGAGTGCGACTAGGTTTGAATTGGAAATTGACTTGAATAAGGTTGTCTAGCAACCTTTGGAAATATTTAAGCCCTTTTTGAAAATAATTCCAGTTTTTGGTCTTTCAAAACAATGATTCTAGGTTTAGAGGCCGGTTATGTATAGTGAAGATGCACTAAGTCATCACCCTATCTCGCCCTTGTGGTACCTACATGTTTTTTTATCCAACCTTCACTCATTTAGAATCTCCGGTTGTCCAATGTCCAATTATATACTCTTTGAAAAAAATTTGGAAAGAGGTTTGAGCATCACTTTAGGGATGATATGATGCATGAAAAGAATTTGGAAAGAGATTTTGAAAAAGGGAATTGAAATTTTGAAAAAGGTTGTGACCACACCCATGAGGGTTGCCTACGTATCCATTTGTTGAGAATCAGGTCAACCGTAGTTCGGACTCGGGGTCCGATTAAAAATCAACACTTTGAGGTCTTGTTTGATTTGACAAGACACTTTGGGGTCTTTGGAAAGTTTGACTTGAAAAGGTTCTTATTTGAACTTTGATTTGAAGATTGGAAATTGAACCTTGATTTGAAATTGACTTTGATTTGAAATTGAACTTTGAAATAGAACTTGAACTTATTTAGGAAAGATTGAATTGAACTTTGATGTCATCTTGACTTGAATTGGGTTTGAAAGCCAAATTGATTTAGGAAAGAGTTGAAGTTACCTAACTTAGGGTTAGGGGTGGAACAAGGGTTTTGGCCTCCTAGGGTCTAGATGACCTAAGGTTTAAACATGCACTTGAAATAGAAAAGTTTGATTAAAACTTGAAAATTTTAATTTTAGGAAATCTTGATTTTAGGAAAGTTTCGAATTAGGAAAGTTCCAAATTAGGAAAATTCCAATTTAGGAAAGTTCTATTTTATAAAACATTTGATTTTGAAAATATTTAATTTTGAAAAGATTTGATTTAGGAAAGGTTTGAATTAACAATTAGGAAAATTGGAATTTGGAACATTGAATTTGGAAGTTGAGTTTGAAAAAAGTTTGACTTAGGTTTGAAGTAACTAGGGATTTAAGAAATCCTAGGACTTAGAGCTTATGCAATGCATTTGAAATGGAAAGATTAGATTTCAATTGAAAAACGAAAGTTTTGTTTTGAAAAGTTTGCCAAAAAGGAAGGTTTTGAAATTAGGAAAGATCAACATTCAGAAAGATTTGATTTGACTTGAATTTGGAATGCTTTAGTTTTGAAAATCTATCATTTTATGTAACTTTTGAATTAGGAAATCTATGATTTGATGCAAATAGAAAAAGGTTTTGGAAATCTGTGATTTTGATGCAAATAGAAAACCATGACTTTATGTGAGAAACCTAGGGTTTCCTAAACAGGGACTCTATGGAAGATTTGATCTGGACTTCAAGACAAAGGGTTTTTGAAAAGTAAATCTTTAAAAAGAATTTTTAGAAAGTGGATTTGCAAGACTATTTTAGAAAGGTATAAATATAGACTTTTAAAAGTCGCTTGAATATCTCACTTTCCTAAAACGAGTCTAACCAAGAGAAGACTAGAACCATTCTAAGGTTGTGATTTTGAAAACAACTAGGGTTTGAAATCTTTATATGGACTTTAATGGTCTCTTTAAATGTAACACTTTCATAAAACAACCCTAACCATGGAATGGCTGGAATCATCTTAGAGTTGTGATTTCTTGAAAACAATTTAAGACTTAAACTCAAATTTGGACCTTGATGGTCATATTGAATGTAACACTTTCTTAAATTATTCTAACATTGGAATTGTTAGAATTATCTTAGGGTTGTTGTTTTGAAAATAACTTTGAAGGAAAAGGTTTTAAATGCAAGCTTTGAAAGAAACTTTTAATGTAAGTTTGAAAACATACTTGAATGATGTAAACACCCCATTTTTGCCCGCTCAGCAATCTCCGGCCCGACCGGATCCAATTTTCAAACATCATAATACATGCAAGCCCAAGATGGGTCTTTCAAACTCCAATCCAGTCAACTAGTCGCTTCCTAGACCCAAAAGGCCCAAATGAAGCCATAAACACCATCATGCCCCTCGGCATTCCAGGCAGCTTTTCGAGACCGGACAGGCTCAAGAACCAACGCCATCCAGGTAGCTTCCCGAGATCGGGCGATCTCGGGGACCAACACTTTATCAAATTCCAGACGATTCACTTCTGGCACTTGCTAGCCCACCAATGTAGAATGTCCGTCATTCGGTAGTTCTCTGAGACCAGGCATTCTTGGAGACCAACACCACCCTCACAGGTAGCTTTCTGAGACCAAGCGTTCTCAGAAACCAACGCCACCCTATAGGTAGCTCTTTGAGACCGGGCGGTCTCAGGGACTAACACCACACAGGCAGTTTTCCGAGGCCAGGTAGTCTCAGGAACCAACACCTAGGTTAACACTGGCGCCTGCTAGCCCGACTCGGTGAAAAATGACCAAACCCACCCTTGGGTCTCCAGGTATGTCTTGAGAAAGTTCAAAAGCGCTCAAGATGATAAGTCCACATTTCTAAAGTGTTACTAAATAGTTAGCCGTACTCAACACGCCATGTTGTCAAACTCCAGTCCCATTTCGGCTAACTCCGATCAAAATGATCATTTTACCCCTAGATGCCCTAGCATAGCACAAATTCTACCAAACAGTGCAAAACTCTTCTGGGATCATTCCTGAATGATCAGGAACGCTTATCATAATACTCCAGTCCATTTTTTACCTTTCTCAACCGAACCGGGTCAAAATTACCATTTTACCCCTGGCGACCCAAACGTGCCCCGAAACTACACCGGTGCTAGAATATTGAACGGTAGGTCTTGTAATACACCTCTGCTTAACCTAAGGTGGACCTTACGACACTAAACACTCCCGACTCAATGAAAGTTCCCCTAGAGTGTCTCGCAGTTGCTCCACTAAGATTGCATTTTCTCCCGATTCCCTGGTTATAACGCACTGTCAAATAACTTGAGAAATGCGTAAACTAGAGAATTCTCAAAAGCTCTTTTGCAGGTCTTTCCATTGATAGATTGCTTCCCAAAGCCCCTCATCGCATGGCTCGAAAACTGTTACTTTCAGCAACCCCTAGAGTGTCTCACAGACGCTCCGCCAAGATTGACTTTTTCTCCAATTCCCTGATTATAACACACCATCAAATGACTTGAGAAATGTGTAAATTAGAGAATTCCCGAAAGCATTTCCGAAGCACTTTCCATCAGTATGGTCCGATCAGAAAGATCGCTTCTTAAAGGCCTCAATCAGGCAGCAAACAAATAGTTACTTTTGAACCCCACGGAGCGTATGACAGACGCTCCATAAAAATGCTATTTCATGCACACTTTCTGAGACGATATCTCACACTTTCGAACACCGTTTAGACTTTTCAAAAACTTAGAAGTTCACGAGAAACACTAGGAGAACACCGTGGATGCAACTGATTCCTCTAAAACCTTCCCAATTGGCATAATTATCGAGGCAAAGTTTAAATGAACACTCTTGGTGATGAAGTGTATGCTACATGAGCCCAGATTTTGATCAGATCGATCAAACTTCACTTAGCCCTTAAGATTTAGCCAGTACAATGGGTGCCACGTGGCATTCTGCCAATGAAATAGTACTAGCGCATGTAGCACATGCACCAGGGCAAATTTTTCCCAGGCACATGTACTGGTCCCTCCAGGGTTGCCTATAAATATAGGCCTCCCCCTTTGCATATTCTAGAATCAAAAATAGTGGCAAAACTCTGCACAAACAACTCCAGAAATTCGAAACCCTCCATATACTCCTCTTTCCAAACACTTTAGGTTATAGTTCAGCTCACTCTAACCCATGCACCTCACCTACAAGGCCCTCCATGCTATAGAAAACCTTATTTCAGCCCCTTCCAAGTCTATCCAAGATCAAGTCCAAGCATCTAATGAAGTAGAGTGTTTAAAACCAAAAGATGGTATTTCCTTTTGTATTTTGTCATCCCCCACTCCTCTCTTCTCCCTCTAAGCCTACTTAGGCTATTCTCTATTTTAATCCCCATCTTCTACCCCCCATTTTTGCATGCTTGATACAAGAGAGCTCCTACCTCATACCTAGAGAAAAGCTAGTGAGAGCCACCGTGTAGGGGGTTCTCTCACTAGCCTACTTTAAGATGGTATGGCCTTGGAGCACCTTGATTAACTGGTGTAGCCTCTAGCCTTGTATGGTTTCATGACCCCCTTTGCATATGACTATCTTGTTCATGTTTTGTATGCTTGGCTTTATTTTCATGTTTACAACCATATTTTCCAAAACTTGTACTATCCCCATTTCTATGTCATTCTCAAGCTCCTTATTCGAATGTTCTCTTAAAAGTAGTTTTAAGAGTTGGCCCCTTGAAGTTTAGGATGAGACCCTAAGTAATCATGCTTTAACAAAGCCCTCCATTAACCCCTAACTCATATTTTTGCATCCTAGCATTTCAACTTGCATAAAAATGGTTTCCAAACTTATCGATTTCCAAGGCTTCTATCCTCACAAGTCTAGTGGTTGGAATGGCCCCATGAAACCCTCTCATAAGAACCCTAGGTTGTTAGAATGGTTCCCTTCTCTTTCTATTTTGGTATAAAAATGATTTTCAAGCTTATTGGTTTCTAAGGTTTCCAGCTCACAAGTCTAGTGGTTGGAATGGCCACATGGAACCCTCTCTTGAGTGGTCTCGCTTATCATTGGCTATAGGAATCCTAACTTGTTAGAATGGTCTCCTCTTCTAAAAATAGTTTTTAAAACCTTTTCTTAAATATGGCTTTCAAAAGTGCATTAAAAATAGTTTTCCAAAAGTTGTCATTATTATGTTGATTTTCAAAATTCCTACTCTTTTCAAGATAAGGGTTATAATGGTCCTAAAGGAAACCTTCTTCGGAATGGTTTTCAAACATCAACCATATAAACCGTATACTTGACTAGAGTCAATTTTCATGGAAATGATCTTCAAAAGGTTTGTTCACAAGAGTCCTTTGCATAACATGATTTGCTTTCCAAAACCCTTTTCAAAAATGCATAAAGCCATCTTTCAGGACCACCTTCCAACCCTAGGTTATCTTAACCCTAGTTGTCCAATCTTATGTCAACCAAACCCTAGGTTAACCTAACCATAGCTAGTTAACCCTAGGAAGCCCAACCCTAATTAGTTAACCATAGTTCAATCCAACTCTAAGTTAACTTGACCCTAGTTGTCCAACCCTGGATTAATCCAACCCAAGTTAGTTAACCCTAGGTCACCTTAACTATAGGTTAACCTAACTCTGGTTGGTTAACCCTAGGTCAATCCAACCCAAGATTAGTTAACCCTAGGTCACCTTGACCCTAGGCTAACCTAACCGCAAATTAGTTAACCTTAAGTCACCCTAACCCTAGTTCGACCTAACCAAGGTTAGTAAGCTTCAAGGTTCCAACTAAAAGACCCCTTTTCAAACCCTTTTTCAATTATAAAAATCCCTTACATAACATATTTTCCAAAACATCCCACTCTCTTGAGATTTCCAAAATCAACTCTAAACTCTTTTCAAATGCCTCCATTCTCTATCTTCAAAAAAATGCTTCCACAAGGTTCTCTTAAACTTTTCTTAACTAAAATGGCTAGACACTTAACATTTCCCAAAAACTATTTTCAACATGTTTCCAAAACTCACAACCCTAAAGTGTCCCTAACCCTTTATGGTTAGGGATTCTAAGGGAAGGTGATATATTAAGTACAACCTCCAATGTTGTTCCTATTAGGGTTCCAAAGCCTTAGGTGTTTTCAAAAACCACTTTCAAAAGCTTTTCGAAGACAAGTTTCTTAAAACACTTCAAAACCTTACCTCCAAGGGTTTTTAAAACAAGACTTCAAAATATTTTCAAAACTCTCTTGAGTTAGTTCAAAGCACTTCCAAAACTCCCTTGAGTTGTTCCAAAAACATTTCAAAACAGTTCAAAACCTATTTCAAGAGCATTTTTCAAAAACCATCAAGTTCTATTCTAAAAACACTCCAACATCCGACTTCAAATCAAAATTCTCAAATCATTTTTTCAAAGACCACAAAGTGTCCTCAAACCATTCCAAAGACCTCAAAGTGTCTTCAAATATTCCAAAGGCCCTAATGCGCCTACTTTCCATCGAGCTCTTGCCCGAACTACGCATGACCTGATTCCTGCCAAATGAGATACGTAGGCAACCTAAAATGGTGTGGTCATAACTCTTATTTCAACTCAAGCCCTTTTTCAAAACTCTCTATCAATTCAAGATCCCTATTTCAAAATCCTTTAAAGCTTTCGTGTTTTCAAACATTTTTCCTCCAGACTTACATCATGCATCATTCATCCAAAAAGTGGCAACTAAACCCCGTTTTCAAAATTCTAAAGTGGATATTAAGTGGATAATGGTAACCAGTTATTCTAGTGAGTAAACAAAAGGATGATTAGACATATAGATACCGAAAGGGCGGGATAAGGTAATGATCTTAGGATATCTTCCCTACATGAAACCAACCCCCAGATCGCAGATTTCTGTTTTCGAATGACCAAAATGGATTTATTTTCAAAAAATGGCTTAAAACTTTTCAAAGGTTGCCAAACAACCTATTTTTTAAAAAAACCCTCTCGCGAGGAAGTTTTCCAAAACCTTTTTCTAAAACCCCAAGTTTAATCTTCGGATTATACTTAGTTTTAGGTGACCTAACTCACCTCAATCAAGTTAGGTGGCGACTCCTATTTTTTAAAAAAAAATCCCTTAGTCAAATTAATTTCTTAAACCTAGTCTCATTCGTCTTCCTAGGAGGATGAGTTCTAATGACAGAGTTCTGGACTTTTTCCCAAGCCGAAAGGACTTGGTTAAAAATCAGAGCGTGACAAATGCATGACTATGACAGTAACAATGTAATAGGGATATGAACATACAAGGTTAGGCTTCACCACATAACCAAGGGGGCCGGACCCATACCGTCTTATGTTAAACTTGAAGAAAATCCCCGATACAGTGATTCTCTCCAAGGCCTTCCTAGACATAAACCGGGAGGTCCCTTGTTTCAAGCATGCAAGAAGAGGGGTTAGAAGATGGGGATTCAAATAGAGAATAACCCAAGTGGACTATGAGGGAGAAGAGAGAGAGAGGGGGGGATTGCATAATTTAACTAGAAACCCTACCTTGTCTTCTTTTTGCATTGATGCTTTGAAGGTGGACTGTTCTTGGACTTTAGGAGCTTTGAATGTGCATCACTCGATCTTCACTGGATGCTTAGAGACAAGGATTTGAGTGTATAGATTGTATAGAGACCAAGGTTTGAGGGCGATTTGAGAGAATTAGGGTTTTGGGGCAACTCGAAGTCTGTTTTTAGAGAGGCAAAATTTCTTGAGTGATTTTACAGACCCAAAATACACAGAGGGGTGGCCTATATTTATAGGCTAGCAAAAATCCTCTTGGCGTCTGTTGGGACGCAAGGTAGAAGATTTGGACGCTTGTCTTAGTGACAACCATGCAATTTTTAGCCTAGGTTCACTAGGAGTGACTTCAAAAAGTCTGGGAATGAGCGAAAATGTTTCGAGTAATCAGACTCGGTTAAGAATGGACAGGAACCCCTAAAAGAGTATCTCAAAGGTAAACGACTTGATAACTAGAGTCAGAGTAATTGAAAAGGGTAATCGGCCCCCTAGGGAGAAAATAATCATTTGAACTAGGGAAACACTAGGATCGACTCAAAGTGATCTATGAGAAGACTTGAAGGTTGAAAACACTATTGAAAATTTTTCAAGGAATTGCCAATTTGATACCCAGAGCTGATGTGGTTGGAAAAGGCGACTGGCTCACTGGGGGTAAAATGGTCATTTTGCACCCTGTTTACCAGAATAGTCCAAAATGGTACTAGAAAGTTGGGAATACTATTAGAAGCATCCTTAGAAAGTAACCGGTTTGATACCTAGAGTCGGTATGGTTCCCAAAGGCGATTGGATGCTTAGGGGCAAAATGGTTATTTTGATTGGATGTTCTCGGAATCGATCGGGAAGCGACTGGAATGCATAAGAACGTGCTAGATTATCTTTGGGACAATCTTGAAAGGGTGGACTTACTGCTCTGAAGTTTTAGGTACTTTCTTTATAAGCGTGCTTGGTGGGCCCATGGAGCAGTTTGGTTATTTTTTTTTATCGGAATGGGCTAGCAGGCACTGGTGTTGACTTAGGTTTTGAGTGTTTCCATCACTCTGACGGTGTGTGACGAGTTGGTTTCCAAAGGTATCCCGTTCTCTGGTAAACGTGCCATGACCAAAAGGCGTGTTTGGTCCCATGACATAGGGGGTTTGTTGGCATTCCCAATGTCAACCTATTTGCGAATGTTTCCGTCACACTGACAGTTGCAATGTTTGTCAGTGTTTCCGTTACTCTAATTGTGTGCATTCATTCGTAAGATTGCTTGATCTCAGAAAGTTACTAGATGGACTTATCGCCTCGGGGTCATAGGTACTTTCCCGATCGACGTGCCGAATAGGGGACATTCTATGTTAGCGGGCTAGCATGCGCCAGAAGTGAACCAAGGGGTTTTATGCTTTCTCGGTAAACATGCCATGCTGGATGGACTTACCATCTAGGGATTAACTTTCTTGAAAGACATGCCGAATTGAGTTTGACTGGTCTGAACTAGAATTGAGGTTGAAATACGAACTTACCGTCTTTAAGAATACGTGCCAACTAAAATTGGACCGAGCAATACCGCAACGGCATTTTGGTCATTTTGTCTCTATAGGGCCTGGAGGGCCCGTGAAGTAGTTGATTAACTAGATTGAGTCTGGAAAGCCAATTTAGGCTTGAATGTGTCTGTACCTGTTTGAATGTGAGTTTGATTGGGCTAGAGACCGCCGAGCGAGTAAAAATAAGGTGCTTACAATAAGATTGAATCACTTATTGGGTGGAATTGGAGTGTCTTTAGTCGTCTCCGAACCTATCACATACCATAACATCATTCTTATGAAACATAAGCTATAGATTATAAACTAGGCATGTATATAACTCATTAACATACAAGAAGATACGTTAAATGACATGTTAGTAACTTAACAAGAAGTATTAACACTTAGAATGAAGTATCATCTCTTAACCATAGGTCTTAAACTCTCCCCGACACAATATATGAAGGTAAAATGCAAAATGAAGGACACACCAGCCCAAGGGGCTGTGCCAGTGTGTCCTTCTTCCCAAGAGCCGCATCGGCGCTCCTGGTGGGCCCTCACCAAGAACTCATGCCACTAGGCACCCTCAACCCTGCCGTGGCACCCCTTCTTCTTCGTAGGTTCGAAAATGATGTTTCTAAAACATAGTTTTAAGCCTCCCTTCTAACTCCAACACAATTCTAAGTCTTCTAAAATCTATAATGAAATTCTATAGTCTCAAACAAGACTTTAAAGCATCAACACATGAACAACATGAAGAATCCTAGGTTTTCACCTTGAACTCCAACCTCTTATTCTTCAATTCTCAATTCTAAGACATGGAAAGTCTTTTACATGCAACAATCAATAGAAATGCATGAAAACAAGCATAAACTTGAGATTCCTCACCTCAAATCAATAGCACACAACTTTCTCCTTCACTTTATTCTTCTTCTCTTCTTTTCTCTCCTTTTTCTCTCCTTTTCTCTCACTTTCTCTCCTACCAAACACAATATACTATACAAGCACCTCTCTCCTCTCTCTTCCCTTGACTTGGTGCAATAATAGATACAACCTTGTATTTATTTCTCCATATGCTACATGTCGCGCCCAGATTTTTCACACTCGAGGAATACACACATAAGCGCTAAAAATATTGTACTCTCTCATTAGAACTCATCCTTCTAGAAGAATGAGTGCGACTAGGTTTGAATTGAAAATTGATTTAAATAAAGGGCTTTTGAAAAACATTCGGAGTCACTGCCTAACTTGATTAAGGTGAGTTAGGTCACCAAAAAACTAAGCACAATCCTAAGATTACACTTAGGGTTTTTGAAAAAGATTTTTGAAAATATTTCCTCAAGAGAGGGTTTTTAAGAAAACAGGTTGTTTGGCAACCTTTGAAAAATATTTAAGCCATTTTTTGAAAATAACTCCATTTTGGTCTTTGAAAACAGTGATCTAAGTTCGGAGGTTGGTTACGTGTAAGGAAGACACACTAAGCCATCACCCTACCCCGCTCTTGCAGTACCTACATGTCTATTCACCCCAGATTCACTCATTAGAGTCTTTGATTAATAAAAGTCCAATACTATCCAGTTTAGAAAAGAATTTTTAGAAAGAAATAAACATGATGCATGATATGCAAGTGCAAGAATAAGACTTTGAAAATAGATTTTGAAAAGAGATTTGTGATTTGAAAAGACTTGATTTGAAATTTGAAAGAAGGATTGAAGAATTGGAAATAGATTGAAAAATAGATTTTAGAATTAGAAACTTGAAATAGATTATAGAATTGGAAACTTGAAGAAGATTGTGGAATTGGAGATTTGAAGAAAGTTATGCCCGTACCCAGGAGGGTTGCCTACGTATCCCTTTGGAAGAATCAGGTTTGTTGTAGTTCGAACAAGAGTCCGATTGAAAATAGAAGATTTTGATTGGAAAGAGAAATTGAGTTAGAATTCGAATTGGAAGATTAGGAAATCATGATTGAACTTAGACCTAGAATTGAACTTGAAAGAGGATTGGACCCCTGAAAGAGAACTTGGACTAGATTTGGAAAGATAGAGTTTTGGAAAACCTACACTTAGGAAAGATGAGATTTAGGAAAGACTTGAGATTTAACAAAGATTTGACTCGAACGTTGGACTTAGAAGATTAGGGAAGTTGGATTTAGGAAAAGTTCGAATTAGGAAAGTTCCGTTTTAGGAAAGTTTCATTCTAGGAAAGTTTCGATTTAGGAAAGTTTTGAATTAGGAAAGTTTCAAAATTGGTTTTGAAATTAGAATGTTTTGAAATAGGAAACGTTTAAAATTGGAAAGTTTTCTTTTTAAGAAAGAGTTGATTTTTGGAAAGAGTTTGAATTAGGAAAACTTTAGTTTAAGAAAGATTTGGAGGTTGGAAAGTTTAGAATTTAGAAAGTTTTAACTTAAGAAAGTTTCGAATTTAGAAAGTTTTGATTTTAAAAAGTTTTGAATTAGGAAAGTTTTGAAATTTAGAAAGTTTAGAATTTTAGGAAGATTCGAAGTTAAGTTTTAGAAATACTTGAGATTAGAAAAGGTTTGAGTTTATAAAAGATTTGAAAATTTAGATTTGGAAAGTTGAAATTTGGAAAGGTATAGAATTAAGAAAGGTTGGAATTAGGAAAGATTAAGAAGCTTAAAGTTAAGGAAAGATTTGAAAGTTCAAGTTTCAGAAACTTAAGTTTAGGAAAGTATGAGATTAGGAAGGAGTGGATTAGGAAAGGTTTAGATTAGGAAGGATTGAGATTCCTATTTCCTAAAACGAAAGATTGGATTTAGTTTCGAAGAAGTGGTGTTTTGATTTTGTTTCCAAAAACGGAGGATTGAATCTAGTTTCCTAAATGGGGAGATTGGATTTGGTTTCCTAAAATGAAGATTGGATTGGACATGGAATTGGAAAGATGAAGTTTTGGAAATCATAAATTTTGGGATAGAAAATAGGTTTTGAAAATATATGGTTTTGATGTAAAGAAAGGAGATTTTGGAAACCTAAAGTTTGAGGCAAAATTAAAAATCATGTTTTAGGAAAGAAAATTAAAGTTTCCTAATCATTAGCTCTAGGGTTTAACTTGGACTCTAAGAAAAGAGATTTTGGAAAGTGAATTTTTGGAAAGGAATATTTTTGGAAGGAAATCTTAGAAAGGAGTTTTTAGAAAGTGAATTTGAGAATAGAGTTTTTGGAAAGAGATTTGTGGAAAGAGTTTTTTGGGAAGGAGATTTTAGGAAAGAAACTTAGGGAGTGTTTTTAGAAAGTGAATTTTGAAGAGAGCTTTTTGGGAAGGAGTTTTAAAAAAGAAGTTTTTAGGAAAATAAGTTTCATGAAGGGAATTTTTAGAAAACAATTTTGGAAAGGAGATTGGAGAGAGATTTTAGAAAGTAGATGTAAAAAGAGATTTTGGAGAGGAATTAAAAAAAAGGTTTTGGAAAGTAAGTTTACAAGGAGATTTTCGAGAAGGATTTGAATATGGACTTTTGCAAGCCTCTAAAAATATCACACTTTTCTAACACGATTCTAACCATAAGAAGATTAGAACCATTCTGGGATTGTGGTTTGAAAACAACAATGATTTGAAAATATGGACCATATTGGTCACTTTAAATGTAACACTTTTCTAAAACAACCCTAACCATGAAAAGGCTAGAATCACCTTAGGATTGTGATTTTAAAAATAAGTTTTGAAGAAGAAAATTTTAATGCAAGTTTTAAAAACAATTTTGATGCAAGTATTTGAAAATAAGTTTAAAAATGAATTTTGGGGAAATGCAAGATCATGATATGCACAATGCAAATTAGGGTCGTGAACATACAAGGTTAAGGCTTCACCACATAATCAAGGGGGCTGAACCCACGTGGTCTCCAGTTAGACTAAGAGAAAGCCCCCGACACGGTGACTTTCAATAGCCTAATCCTACACATAGACCAGGGAGTCCCTTGTTTCAAGCATACAAGAAAAGGGGGGAAGAAGATGGGGGATTAAAATAGAAGAAAACCCAAGTGGGTTCAAAGAAAGAAGAGAGAGGGGAGAAATACGTAAACGTAAATAGGAAGCCTACCTTGTATCTTATTTTATTTGCTTTGCTTTATACACTTTGTTCTTCTTGCTTTACTTCGGTCTTCACCTTGATCTTCAAGAGTTTGTTCTGATCTTCGGGGGCTTAGGAGTTACAGCACTTTAATCCTTCAATGGAGGCTTTGGAGGCTAGTATAGGAGTGTATAGGGGCGTATGTGAGTGTATGAGAGCTAGGGTTTGTGTATGGAGGCTAGGGTTTTGAAAAACCTAAAAAAGACTAGGGTTTAGGGTGGCTACAAGCTTTGTATCTCGAAGAGGAGAGTTTTTAGACTGAATTTGCGAACCTTTTCCACGTTGGAGGAGGCTCTGTATTTATAAACAGAAGACTGAATTGGTGCCTGTTGCAGTGGCGCCAGACCAAAAATCCTAATAGCGCCACTAGGAGTGGCGCCAAGCCATTTTTTGGCTTGTCGCCACTTAGGAAACTTTTAAGGTTAGTAAGCAACGTATCTTCATAAGATTTGGGCGCCTATATTAGTGACTATCATGTAATTTTTAGCCTGACTTCACTAGAAGTGACTCCGAAAGGTCCAGGAATAATTTAGAGGGCCGGGAATGGCCCAAAAGGCTGGAAAGGGACAGGAACCCTTAAGATAGCGTCTCGGGGGTAATAGACTTGAAGAATGATGACAGGACATCTCAGAGGGGTTGACCGGGCCATTAGGGGCAAAACGGTCAATAGGGCTGGAAAGCTACCGGGATGGACTCGGAATGTCCCGGAAGAAGACTCAAGGTTTGAAAACATTACCTAGAATGTCCCAGGAGGTGGCCGGTTTGATACCCAGAGTCTGTGTGGTTAGAAAAGGTGACCGGCCCACTAGGGGTAAAATGGTCATTTTGCACCAAGTTTGCTGGAACTGACTCGGAATGATTCAGAAATGTATTAGAAGGCCAAGGATACTATCAGAAGCATCCCTTGGAGGTTACCGATTTGATACCCAAAGCCGGTGTGGTTAGAAAAGGCGAGCAGCCCACTAAGGGCAAAATGGTCATTTAGCTTCAGGTGGGCCCTACGGCTCCGGGAAGCAACTGATGGACTAAATTAGAGTTTAAAAGTCAGGTTAAAGTCTAAATATGCATGTGATGTGTGAAACTGAGCCCAGTCGGGCTGGAGATTGCCGAGCGGGCAAAAATAGGGTGCTTACAGCTACCCCTCTTTTTCTGTCTTCACTTGTCGAAGACGAAAAACGATAAAGTAAGAGTCCCATGTTGACCGTGAGGCAATCAGAGGGACTAGAAGAATTGGAATCCAAAGAACAGTTACCTCGAGTAGATGGTCGATGCTTGGTATTTTGTTTGGTAAAATAATACTCCTCTGGGAAAATTAATGCTCCTTAAACTGGCGTTCCATCTGGCAAAACAATACTCCTGTGAGGGAATTGACGCTTCTTGAATTGGCACTCCGTCTAGCGAAACACTACTCGTTTGGGGAAATCTAAGAGTGATGTCTTCTTGAATCGGCACTCCATCTGGCAAAACGCTGCTCGTTTGGGGAAGTCCAAGGTTGATTTCTGATACTTCTTGAACCGACATTCCGTCAGGCGAAACGCTGCTCCTCTGGGGAAATCCAAGGTTGATTTTTTATACTTCTTGAATCGGCACTTCGTTTGGGGAAACGCTGCTCCTCTGGGGAAACCCAAGGTTAATTTCTGATACTTCTTGAACCAACACTTCGTCTGGCGAAACGCTGCTCCTCTAAGGAAGTCCAAGGTTGATTTTTGATACTTCTTAAACCGGCACTCTGTCTGGCGAAACGCTGCTCCTCTGAAAAAATCCAAGGTTGATTAACGAGGTCGAGGGTGGGGCATTGCCCCATTCTTTGCTTCTTGTCAACTAGGGAAGTTTGAACTTTCTAAGGTGTGTGCTGATGCTGAAGATGTCTGAGGGGTGGCTTAGCTCCTTTTTGTATTTTACCTTATTTCCTATTTCCTATTTGAGAGAGAGAGAAAGACATAGAGTTAGTTTTTTGTACAAAAACAATTTACTTATGCCAATTCTAAAAATGCACCGGTAAATGGGTGAATGCATGTTATACTTTTTTGTAATTATTTTTTCATTTTATATATATATATATATATATATTATTTTTATAAATGCACATGAAATTAGATGTATGACCTACTTTATATATATATTTTATGGATGCACAGGTTCATACATGAATAGAATTTAATGCATGTTATACTTTTTGGATGAATGTACATACAGGAATGAAATTGAATGCATGCCATGCATGAATAAATACAAACTACACAGAAATTTAAATGGATATACAGGTTATACATGTCATGGATGCATTAGTACTACATGTATATAAGCTATTTACAAAAAATGTCCCAGGATTGCCCCAGGGCCCATACTCTCAGGATTCTGTTTCCTTTCCAAGATTCTGCACCATTCAATTTTGTCCCATTCTTATCGGGGTGTGATAACCTTTGTACCATTCTCTAATGATCTTAACCTTTTGGTTTGCTATCCAATCCCTACTTTCTACAGGGTTGTTGTTTGGGGATTTTCTAACCTCACTTGGCTTTTTCTCTTAGATTTCTAAAATGCCACCATGGCTAGAGCGACAACTCGCATGCCCTTTGCAGAGTGATAAACAGCTAAGCCCTCAATCCGAGAAGACTTCTTTTAGGATCATAATGTAGGCTGAGTTTAGAGGTTGTAAGAAACGAATAGATATTTAGGCTCAAAGATCTTCTTTTAGTGGGTTGTTTAAACTAAAACCATATGAGCATACATTGGAGCATGAGATTTCCCTTGCGCTCCCTTCTGTAAGCACCCCATTTTTGACCGCTCGGCAGTCTACACTCGTCCAGACTTGTTTTCAAGTCATTGTGGACATATTCCAATCGGAACCAATTCTCTAGGTCCAAATCCCGTCTTTCCGTCGCTTCGCGGGCCTGTCAGGCCCAAATAGAAGCAAAATGACTAAAATGCCCTTAGGGGCATTGTCCTTTCCTTTCCAATCCCTCTCTTAAGATAGTTTATTCTTCGAGACGGTTCCATTCCAGGCGCGTCTCTTCGAAGACGATAAGTCCCCTTTCCAATCCAACTCTCGAGACAGTTTATTCCTCGAGACGGTTCTAATCCAGGCACGTCTCTTCGGAGACGATAAGTCCCCTTTCCAATCCCTCTCTCGAGACAGTTTATTCCTCGAGACGGTTTTAATCCAGGCACGTCTCTTCGGAGACGATAAGTCCCCTTTCCAATCCCGCTCTCGAGACAGTTTATTCCTCGAGACGGTTCCAATCCAGGCACGTCTCCTCGGAGACAATAAGTCCCCTTTTCAATCCCACTCTCGAGACAGTTTATTCCTCGAGACGGTTCCAACTCAGGCACGTCTCTTCGGAGACGGTAAGACCCATTTCCAATCACGTCTCCTCGGAGACGATAAGTCCCCTTTCCAATCCCTCTCTCGAGACAGTTTATTCCTCGAGACGGTTCCACTCCAGGCACGTCTCTTCGGAGACGGTAAGACCCCTTTCCAATCCCTCTCTCGAGACAGTTTATTCCTCGAGACGGTTCCAATTCAGGCACGTCTCTTCGAAGACAATAAGTCCCCTTTCCAATCCCTCTCTCGAGACAGTTTATTCCTCGAGACGGTCCGAGTAGTGAAACTACTCATAAAACCGTGAGAGTAGCGGAAATACTCACAAATAAGTCGATATAGGGAATTGCCAACAAACCCCTGTGTCACGACGACCGCTGTTAGAGTGGCTGAAACACTCAAAACCCAAGTCAACACCAGTGTCTGTTAACCCACTTTGGTGAAAAATGACCAAACTGCTTTTTGGACCTTTTCCTAGACTTTCTGGTCAAGATGACCATTTTGCCCCTAGGCATCCGAATGCCCTGGGAACCACACCGGCTCTGGGTATCAAACCGGTAACCTCCTGAGACTACTTTTTATAGTATTCTCAACCTTCCTTTATCTTTCCGGATCATTCCGAGTCAGTTCCAGCCAACCCGGTACAAAATAACCGTTTTGTCCCTGGTGGGCCGGTCTCCTTTTTTGACCACATCGGCTCTGGGTATCAAACCGGTAACCTCCTGAGACTACTTTTTATAGTGTTTTCAGCCTCCTTTTACCTTTCCGGATCATTCCGAGTCAGTTCCGGCCAACTCGGTGCGAAATAACCGTTTTGCCCTTGGTGGGCCGGTCTCCTTTTCTGACCATGCCAGCTTTGGAAATCAAACCGGCAGCCTCTGGGAACATTTTGAATAATGTTTTCAGATCCCAAGTCTTCTTCCGGGACAATCCGAGTTTGTCCCGACAGTTTCCCGGTCTGAGTGACCGTTTTGCCCCTAAAGGCCCGGTCAACCTTTCCGACATATTTTATCCTCACTTTTCAAGTCAAATACCTCCAGGACACTATTTTAAGTGTTCCTACTCCTTTTCGACCTTCCAGGTCATTCCCAACTCCTCCAAATCATTCCTAGACTTTCCGGAGTCACTCTTAGTGAAGCCAGGCTAAAGATTGCATGGTAGTCACTAGTACAGGGGCCCAAATCTAGTCAAAGATACGTTGCTTGCCGACCTTAATAGTTTCCTAATTGGCTGGCACCACTAGTAGTGGCGCCAAGCCAATATTTGGCCTGGCGCCACTCCTAATGGCGCCAGAAGGAATTTTGGAGTGGCGCCAGGCCAAATATTGGCTTGGCGCCACTGCAACAGGCTCCAGTGTATTTCTCCCTCTATAAATACAGAGCCTCTTCCAGCGTGAAAAGGATCTGCAAATTCAACCTAAAAATCATATAATTCGATAGACAGAGCTCGAGCACCTCCTAAACCCTAGCTTCCCTAGGTTTTCCAAACCCTAGCCATCATACACAAACCCTAGCCTCCTATACACTCATACACATCCCCATACACTCATACACTAACCTTCAACCCTCCTTCGAAGACTTGAAGAGTTGTAATATGAAGTTTGAAGCTTGAAGACAATTCTTGAAGACTGAAGGTGAAGATCAAGACGAAGACCGAAAACCGAAGAAAGCAAGGCACGCAAAATAACAAGACATATGGTAGGCTCCCTATTTAAATTTCCGCACTTCCCCCCTCTCTCTTCTCTCTCCTAACCCACTTGGGTTTTCTCTATTTTAATCCCCCATCTCTTTTCCCCTCTTTCTTTGCATGCTTGAAACAAGGGGATTCCCGGTCCATGTGTAGGATTGGGCTATTGGAGAGTCACCGTGTCGGGGGCTTTCTTCTAGTCTAACCAGAGACCACGTGGGTCCGACCCCCTTAATTATGTGGTGAAACCTTAGCCTTGTAAGTTCACGACCCCAAATTGCATTGTGCATATCATAGTCTTGCATCTTCCAAAATTCGTTTTCAAACTCGTTTTCAAAATCGTTTTCAAACTTGTTTTCAAAGTTGCATCAAAATCTCTTTTTCAAAAACTTGTTTTCAAAACCACAATTCTAGGGTGATTCTAGCCTTTCCATGGCTAGGGTTGCTTTAGGAAAGTGTTACATTAACAGTGACTTTTATGGTCTATATTTTCAAATCTTATTGTTTTTCAAAACCGCTTTCCTAAAGTGGTTCTAGCCCTCTTATGGTTAGAATTGCTTTAGAAAAGTGAGATGTTTTTACTCCTTCTAAAACTCTCTTTTCAAAAAGTCTTTCTTCCTAAAAATCTCTTTTTCAACATACTTTCCTAAAACTCTCCTCTTCAAAGTTGTTTTCAAAAACTCCCTTCCAAAATCTATTTTTCAAAACTCCCTCTTTTTCAACTCCTTTCCAAAATCCTCTCCCCAAAATCCACTTTCTAAAAATGTTCCCCAAAAATCTTTTCAAAAACTCTCTTCAACAATCTTCAACCAAAAACCTTCCGAGAAAATTCTCTCCAAAAACCTTTCTAAAAAACTCTCTTTCCAAAATCTTCCCTCTAGAAACTTCCTTTCTAGGATTTCCTTCCAAAACCTTCATTTCCAAAAACACACTTTCCAAAAACTTCTTCCTAGGATTCACTTTTAGAAAACCTTCGTTTCCAAAAACGCACTTTTCAAAAACTTTTCCCTAGGATTCCCTTCTAGAAAACCTTCGTTTCCAAAAACGCACTTTCCAAAAGTCCTCTTTTCTTAAAGCCCTAGTCAAATCCTAGAACCCACAATTAGGAAACCCTAATTTTCTTTCCAAAAACGTGATTTTCAACCTTTCCCCAAACCTAGGTTTCCAAAACCTCCCTTTCTATATCAAAATCATAAGTTTTCAAAACCTATTTTCTACGTCAAAACTATAATTTTTCAAAACTAGGGTTTTTAGAATCCCCCTCTCCAAATCCTTGTCAAATCAAATCTTCCCTTTAAGAAACCAAATCTAATCTCCCCGTTTAGGAAACTAGATCCTATCCTCCGTCTTTGGAAACAAAATTAAACATTTTCTTTTCAAAACAAAATCAAACCTTCTCTTTTCAAAACAAAATCCAATCCTTTCCTAATCCAACTTTTTCTTAATTCAAATCCTTCCTAAACTTCCACTTTCCTAAATCTTAAGTTTCCAAAACTTGAACATAAAAATCTTTCCCAAGTTTTAAAACTCAACTTTCAAATCTTTCCTAATTCGACCCTTTCCTAATTCTACCTTCTTTTCAAACCTTAACTTTTAAAACCTAAGTTTTCAAACTTTTCCTAAACTCAACCTTTCCTAATTTCAAGATTTTCTAAAATTCAAAACTCTAAAACTTTAAACTTTCTAAATTTCAAATCTTTCCAAATTCAAAACTTTCTAAATTTAAAACTTTCTTAAGTTAAATCTTTTAAACCTAAATCTTTCCAAATTCTAAACTTTCCAAAACTTCAAAATCTTTTCAAATCCAGAACTTTTCTAAACTCAAAACTTTCTTAATTTAAGACTTTCTTAAGTTGAAACTTTCTTAATTCAAACATTTCCTAAATTGAAAACTTTCCTTTTTTTTTCAAGCCTTTCCTAAAACGAAACTTTTCTACTTTCAAAACTTTCCTATTTTAAAACTTTCTCAAATTCAAAACTTTCTTAATTCCAAAACTTTCCAAAAATAAAACTTTCCTAATTCCGAAACTTTCCTAAATCAGACCTTTCCTAATTCAAACATTTCCTAAATCCAATCTTTCCTAATCTCCTAAAACTTCCAAGTCAAGTTGAATCTTTCCTAAGTCTCTTTCCTAAGTCTAGGTTTCCTAAAACCAAGTCTTCCAAAATCTATCTTTGCAAATCAAAGTCCAATTTTCTCAATTTCAATTTTCAATCTCCTCTTCTAATCTCAAATCAAATCCAATTTTAAATTCAATCTCTTTCTTCCAATTTAATCTCTCTCTTCAAATCAATCTCTTTTCAATCGGACTCTTGTCCGAACTACTACTGACCTAATTCCCCCAAAGGGATACGTAGGCAACCTTCATAGGTACAGTCACAACACTTTTCAAAATTTCAATTCCACCCTCATGGGTGCGCTTTCCACATTTTTCAAATCTCAATCTCCAATCTATTTTCAAAATTCCAATTTCAAAATTTCTATTTTCAAATTTCTATTTCCAAATTTTCAAACTTTTCAATTTCAATTCTATCTCTTCAAATCTCTTTTCAAATCTATTTTTCAATTCTCTTTCCTTACACTTGCATACCATGCATCATGTTAGTTTCTATTCAAACATTGTTTTTCAAAGTGGATAGGATTGAACTATAGTTAGTCGAAGACTCTCATAGGTGAATCTAGGGTAAATTAACATGTAGGTACTGAAAGGGCGGGGTAGGGTGATAGCTTAGTGCGTCTTCCCTACACGTAACCAACCTCTGAACCTAAGATCACTGATTTCAAAGAGCAAAAGGAGTTATTTTTCTAAAAAGGGCTAAATGTTTTCCAAAGGTTGCCAAACAACCTGTTTTCCTAAAAACCCTCTCTTGAGGTGATATTTTCAAAATCGTTTTCCAAAAACCCTAAGTGTAGTCTTCGGATTATTCTTAGTTTTTAGGTGACCTAGCTCACCTTAATCAAGTTAGGTGGCGACTCCGAATCTTTTTTCAAAAGCCCTTTATTCAAATCAATTTTTCAATTCAAACCTAGTCGCACTCATTCTTCTAGAAGGGTGAGTTCTAACGAGAGAGTACAGTATTTTTTCCGCTTGTGTGAGTATTCCTCAAGTGCGAAAAATCTGGGCACGACACCTTCCAAATCTCCTTTCTCATCCTACTTATCCTGGTATTGTTCAGGCTTATTTGGACTAAGTAATTTTCTTTGATCAGAGAGGACTTTAATCTCGATTGTAACGTAGGCTAGGTTAAGGGGTTTATGAATGAAAAGGCTACACAGGCTCAAATTTGATGTTGCTTCTAGTAAGGTTTAGATCCACACCATCCTTGGTTGGTCTTCCAGAGGGGTTTTGTCCCTTGATATTCTCCTCTAGCTTCGGCAACACGTCTAGCTCATCTAGATCAAGCAATCCTTTTTCAATCGAAGAGGACTTTAGTAGGGTTGTAACGTAGGCCATGGTTTTTGCATTTTTACAAGAAAGGGTACAAGCTCGAACCTATTGCTTCTATTGGGCTTCTTGGTTACCTAGGATCACCTTTGAATAACTATATATTCTTCAAGGAGTTCACATTTATTGTAGTTTGATCATTGACCTTCTAACGGAGTTGCCCTTTCATTTTCTTTCTTTTGCCCCGTGGTAGCTTTTTCTCTTTGCTTTTCTGTTTCTTCCCTTTCTTTTTCCTTTCTGCAAGACAAACATTTCCACAATTTGTTTCTCTCAGATCCTTTCCTTAACATTTCAATTTAATCTATTGTGGGCGGTGATCCTTAAGTTGGGGTTTTTTTTATAGAGAAAAAGGTAACTGGCTTAACAGGTTTGACAAGGGTTGCTTTTAACTGTATGAGAAATGAAATGAGAGCCTCACTTCAGTTTGAACAAGATTGCTTGATCCATAAAGCCTTCATGTTACTTCAGCTTGATGGTCGATGACATTCTCGGCCAGATCTTCTGCTACCTGTCTGCCCTAGTGTGGGGGAATGGTTTCGGATCATCGGGGTTGAAAAAAAAATATTTTGCTTTCTGCAAGGCACTAGTGGGTTAAGCAAAGGGGATATTTTTGTGTATGGTAGCAGAATTGAGGGCCTCTAATCATTTCAAATTGAATTGCTTAGTTCATATAGCTTTTGTACAAAATTTAGACAATATTCCTAGGGATGATGTGTTTCGGCTAGTGAACCCTTACATATTCTATCAAATCAACTACTCTGTGCTTACCCTAATGTGGGGGATGGTTTTTAATTTGTGGATATCTGAACTGTCGCGCCTAGATTTTTCGCACTCGAGGAATGCACACACAAACGGGAAAAACACCGTACTCTCTTGTTAGAACTCATCCTCCTAGAAGAATGAGTGCGACTAGGTTTGAATTGAAAATAGATTTGAATAAAGGGCTTTTAGAAAAGATTTGGAGTCGCCACCTAACTTGATTAAGGTGAGTTAGGTCACCTGAAAACTAAGCATAATCCAAATACTACACTTAGGGTTTTTAGAAAAGGATTTTGAAAATACTACCTCAAGAGAGGGTTTTAAAGAAAAACAGGTTGTTTGGCAACCTTTGGAAAACATTTAGCCCTTTCTTGAAAATAACTCCTTTTGGTCTTTCGAAAACGGTGATTCTAGGTTCGGAGGTTGGTTACGTGTAGGGAAGACGCACTAAGCCATCACCCTACCCCGCCCTTACGGTACCTACATGTCTATTTACCCTAGATCCACCTATGAGAATCTTCAACTAACTAATGTTCAATCCTATCCACTTTGAAAAAGAAATTTTTAAAAAGAAATTTAACATGATGCATGATATGCAAGTGCAAGAAAAGCGAATTGAAAAATAGATTTGGAAAGAAATTGATTTGATTTGAAAAGGAAGAAATAAAAGTTTGAATTTGGAAGGAAGATTTTGGAAATTGAAATTAAAGATTGGAAATAAAAATTTGGAATTAGAAGTTTAAAAATAGATTGGAGATTTAGAAAGATTTTGTGGAAATAGAAACTTGGAAAATGATTGTGGAATTTGAGATTTGAAAAGTGTGGAGAAATTTGAAATTTGAAAAATGTGAAAACCACACCCATGAAGGTCGCCTACGTATCCTTTTGGAAGAATCAAGTCAGTCGTAGTTCGGACAAGAGTCCGATAGAAAATAGAAGAGTTGATTTGGAAAAGAGTTGGAGTTGGTATTCGAATTGGATTTGGAAAGGAAGAAAATTTGGACTTTGATTGGAAGATAGAGATTTAGGAAACCTAGACTTAGGAAAGAGAAGGGACTTAGGAAAGATTTGACTCAAATGTTGGACTTGGAAGATTTGGAAGGATTGGATTTAGGAAATGTTCGAATTAGGTAAGGTTTAAATTAGGAAAATGTCATTTTAGGAAAGATTTCGAAATAGGAAAGTTTTCGAATTAGGAAAGTTTCAACTTAAGAAAGTTTCAATTTAGGAAAGTTTTGAATTAAGAAAGTTTCGACTTAGGAAAGTTTCAACTTAGGAAAGTTTTGAATTAAGAAAGTTTCGTGTTAAGAAAGTTTCATTTTTGGAAAGTTTCGTTTTAGCAAAGTTTCAATTTAGGAAAGTGTTCGAATTGGGAAAGTTTTCATTTTAGGAAATGTTTTGAAATTAGGAAGTTTTGAAAGTTGAAAAGTTCAGAATTTGGAATGTTTTGAAATAGGGAAGTTTTGAATTTGGAATATTTTGAAATAGGGAAGTTTTGAAAGTAAGAAAGTTGAGTTTAGAAAATTTTAGATTTGGAAAGATTTGAAGTTTTAGGAAAGTTTAGAATTTAAAAGATTTGGGTTTAGAAAGATTTAACTTAAGAAAGTTTTGAATTTAGAAAGCTTTGAATTTGAAAAGATTTGAAATGTAAAAAGTTTAAGATTTGGAAAGTTTTAGAGTTTTAGAAGATCTTGAGATTAGGAAAGGTTTGAGTTTAGGAAAGGTTTGAAAACTTAGATTTGGAAAGTTAGGAATTGGAAAGGGATAGAGTTAGAAAAGGGTTGAATTAGGAAAGATTTGGAAGCTTAATGTTTAAAATTTAGGAAAGATTTTTATGTTCAAGTTTTGTAAAGTTAAGATTTAGGAAAGTAGAAGATTAGGAAGAAGTTGAATTAGGAAAAAGTTGGATTAGGGAGGGATTGGATTTTGTTTCTAAGAAGAAGTGTTTGATTTTGTTTCCAAAAACGGAGGATAGGATCTAGTTTTCTAAACGGAAAGATTGGATTTGGTTTTCTAGAAGGAAGATTTGATTTGACAAGGATTTGGAAAAGGAAGTTTTAGAAACCCTAAATTTGGAAGTGTATAGTTTTGACGTAGAAAATAGGTTTTAGAAATATAATTTTGACGTAGAAAACGGGAGGTTTTGGAAATCTAGGTTTTAAGGCAAGTTTTAAAACCATGTTTTTGGAAAGAAAATTAGGGTTTCCTAATTGTTAGCTTTAGGACTTGACTTGGGCTCTAAGGAAAGGGTTTTTGGAAAGTGTGTTTTTGGAAATGAAGATTTTTAGATGGGAATCCTAGAGAGGAGTTTCTAGAATGAAGATTTTGGAAAGGGAGTTTTTTTAGAAAGATGTTTGGAAGGAGGTTGTTGGAGAGAGTTTTTAGAAAAGGGATTTAAGGGGCGTTTTAGAAAGTGGATTTTGAGGAGGGTGTTTTGGAAAGGAGTTGAAAAAGGGAGTTTTAAAAAAATAGATCTTGGAGGGAGTTTTTAGAAAACCATTTCGGAAAGAAGAGTTTTAAGAAAGCATGTTGAAAAAGAAATTTTTGAAAATAGAGTTTTTTGGAAAGTATGAAAACGTCTCACTTTCCTAAAACGATTCTAACCATAAGAAGGCTAGAACCACTTTAAGAAAGTGGTTTTAGAAAATAATAAGGAGTTGAAAATATAGACCATGTTGGTCACTTTAAATATAGCACTTTCCTAAAGCAACCCTAGCCATGGAAAGGCTAAAATCACCCTAGGGTTGTGATTTTGAAAACATGTTTTGAAAAAGGAGATTTTGATGCAATTTTGAAAACAAGTTTAATGCAAGCTTTGAAAACGATTTTTGGAAGATGCAAGATCATGATATGCACAATGCAAATTTAGGGTCGTGAACATACAAGGTTAAGACTTCACCACATAATCAAGGGGGCCGAACCCACGTGGTCTCCAGTTAGACTAAAAGAAAGCCTCCGACACGGTGACCCTCCAATAGTCCAATCCTACATATGGACCGGGAATCCCCTTGTTTCAAGTATGCAAAGAAAGGGGGGGAAAGAAATGGGGGATTAAAATAGAGAAAACCTAAGTGGGTTAGGAGAGAGAAGAGAGAGGGGGAAGTACAGAAATTTAAATAAGAAGCCTACCTTGTGTCTTCTTTATTTTGCTTGGCTTTGCGCGCCTTGCTTTCTTGCTTTTCGTTCGGTCTTCGCTTCAGTCTTTGAGAGCTTTGTCTTGGTTTTCAAATCTTCGTAGTTGCAGAACTCTAAGTGTTTAATGGAGGGTTGGAGGCTAGTGTATAAATGTATAAGGGTGTGTATGAGTGTATATGAGGCTAAGGTTTATGTATGGTGGCTAGGGCTTGGAAAACCTAGGGAAGCTAGGGTTTAGGAAGTGTACGAGCTCTGTGTATCCAAAATTAGGGTTTTTAGACTGAGTTTGAGGACCTCTTTCACGCTGGAAAAGGCTTTGTATTTATAGAGGTGGGATAAACCTGGCGCCTGTTGCAGTGGCGCTAGGGCAAAATTCCTCTTGGTGCCACTAGGAGTGGTGCCAGGCCATTTCTTGGCTTGGCGCCACTAGCAGTGGCGCCAGCCAATTAGGAAACTTTATAAGTCAGCAAGCAACGTATCTTAGGAAGATTTGGGCGCCTGTACTAGTGACTATCATGCAATTTTTAGCCTGGCTTCACTAGGAGTAACTCCGGAAAGTCCAAAAATGATTTGAAGAGGCCGGGAATGGCCAAAAGGTCGAAAAGGGACAGGAATCCTTAGAATAGAGTCCCAGAAGTAATGGACTTGAAAAAGGATGACAAGATTTGTCGGAAGGGTTGACCGGGCCGTTAGGGGCAAAACGGTCAACTAGATTGGAAAGCTGCCGGGACGAACTCAGAATGTCCCAGAAGAAGACTCGAGATTTAGAAACATTATTTAGAATGTTCCCAAATGCTACCGGTTTGATACCCAGAGCCGGTGTGGTCGGAAAAGGTGACCGGCCCACTAGGGGCAAAACGGTCATTTTACCCCAGGTTTACCGGAATTGACTAGGAATGATCTGGAAAGATAACAGAAAGTTAATAATACTATAAAAAACAATCTCAGGAGGTTACCGGTTTGATACCCAGAGTCGGCGTGGCTAGAAATGGCGACCGGCCCTCTAGGGGCAAAACGATCATTTTACACCGGGTTTGCCGGAACTGATTCGGAATGATTTGGAAAGGTAAAGAAAGGTTAGGAATACTATAAGAAGTATTCTCGGGAGATTACCGGTTTGATACCCAGAGTCGGTGTGGTTCCCAAGGCATTCGAATACTTGGGGGCAAAATGGTCATCTTGATCGGAAAGTCTCGGAATTGGCCCGAAACTGACTAGAAGGTATCTAATCATGTCAGATTGCCTTTAAGACAATCTTGGAAGGTTGAACTTACCGTTTTGAGGATTCAAATGTGTTCTCGAGAAACGTGTCAGAAAATGGCTCTAGGGGCAGTTTGGTCATTTTTCACCAAAGTGGGCTAATAGGCACTGGTGTTGACTTGGGTTTTGAGTGTTTCTGCCACTCTGACGGCGGTCGCGTGATACAAGGGTTTGTTGGTAATTCCCTCTATCGACCTGTTTGTGAGTATTTCCGCTACTCTGATGGTTGCGTTGTTTGCAAGTATTTTCGCTAGTCTGGCGGTTCGCGATCATTTCCGAGACTGCTTGATCTCAGGAAGCTGCTAAAGGGACTTAGAGCTTGAGAATCATCTTTCTCGAAAGACGCGCCTAAACGGATATTTCTGCATTGGCGTACTAGCAGGCGCCAAAGGTGGACCGTTCTACCATCTAGGGGACTTGGGGTCTCGTCCCAGTCGACAGGTTTAAAGGGACTTACTGTTTCGAAGAGATTTTCTTCAAAAAATGCGCCGGACTGTCTCGAGGAATAAACCGTCTCGAGGAATAAACCGTCTCAAGAGAGGGATTGGAATTGGAAAGGGGACTTACCGTCTTCAGAAAGACGTGCCAGATTTGGAATTGGAAAGGGGACTTACCGTCTTTAGAAAGACGTGCCTGATTTAGAATTGAAAAAGGGACTTACCGTCTTTCGAAAAGGCTTGCCTGATTAGATAAATTTACTGTCTTGAGGAATCAATTGTCTCGAGAGAGGGATTGGAATTGAAATTGGAAAAGGAATTGGAATGGGATCTTACCGTCTTCGGAAAGTCTTGCCTGATTTGGAATATGGAAAAGATAAGCCCCTAAGGGCATTTTGGTCGTTTTACTTCTCTTTGGGCCCCAGTAGGCCCGCGAAGCAATGAATAGACAAGATTTAGACTTAGAGAGTTGATTTGATTCGGAATATGTCCATATTGACTTGAACACAAGTCTGGACGAAGTGAAGACCGCCGAGCAGTCAAAAATGGGGTGCTTACATGAACAGAAATCACTTACGGCTCTAGTGGGTTGAGCAAAGGATAGTGTTTATATAGGATAAATAGAACAATGGCTTCTCCTCATTTTGAGGACTCGAGTGTCCATTGCCTAGCCAGGATATCATGCAAGTGTCGCCTCTTCGATGAACTCCGCACCTCTTTGTTGAGACTGTTTTCTTCCTATCTCTCACTCTCTCTTTGTCTCTCAAAGGTTTTAACTCCCTTTGAGTGGGTTGCCCATGCTATCCCATCCTTTAAGTCAAGTCATTACAAAATGGAAAGAATCCCTAAAAGTAATAATTATCTGCAAGAGTATAACACAGGGGATAAACTGGAAATTACCTATTTTCATTTAAAAACAAGATTACATGGCATGCAATGTTTACTTAAAGAAGATATGCGAGAACTAGAAAGATGAAAAGAAAATAGACAAATTTTATGAAAACCTCCCTTTTCTTATGAATCTCATGGTGAGAACCCCTAACAGGGTTTTGAAACTATGTCAACTTCTTTGGTACTTCATTCTCTGGGTGTATCACCAAACGACGGAGGGCAGATTAACAAATCTCTCGCGGTGTATGGCATGCCCTTAGAAGTTAGGAGATTGTTTTGTAGTAATGCATAGGTCTGACGCAACTTTGCAAACGGTGAAGCCTTCTTCTACATGGACGGTGGTTGTTGCGGCATGGCGTGAAGGTAACATCTTATAGATGAACGATTAGTTCTTCTTGCTCCTTGATGTAGATTCGGTCTCTTTTAATAGCCGGGCTTATCCTTGCATGAGTTTGAATTGGGCACGATGCTAGAGGGGTTTTCATGAGTTCGGTTGTGCTCTTTGACCTAAAAAAGAAAAAGAAAAATAGAGCGCAGTTAACATATGGAGTTGGACGTTCTATGCGATGCATGTCCTATAAAGGTCCCCTCTTTGAGGGAAACTATACATAATGACAAATCCATTTGGAGGTGGGGTTTTACCCCTATTATGCAATACAATACCTCTTCAGCAAGGGCCAGTTGATGTTTCCTTATTTGGGTAATCCCACCTCTATGGACAGACAAAGATTTGGGCATCTCTCAAGATATGGTTCTATGCATACCATGAATCCTTAGGGTTGAAGAACCCTTAGGAGTTTTAGTAGGTTTGATTAACATGATATTGGATTACTTCTTTCTCTCTACGGTTGATTAGATGCATGAGAATCAAATGACTTGAGTTTCTTAGAACTCTTGTCTTGGAATGGATATGAGCATAATGAAAGTGAACGTGTGAGCAGTATAATGATAATAAGTGCATGGTTTAGAAAAACCCCGTTCATGTCTTGCTTCTGTCTTCGGTTCTCTTGGTACTTGGAGATGAGGAGGGGGAGGATAGAAGATAAAAAACGAAAGAGAAGTTAGTGCCTTCATTTAAAATTTTTTATGCAATGCATGTCCTAGGGGTGCCCCTGTTTGAGAGAGCAACTAATCATAATGTATTGGCTCTCTTTTGGAGATAGGGGGGTCTGCCCCTATATGCAAGCATTGTACCATTGATCAGGAATCTGAATTCATCATTTATTCGCGGAAAATAAGGAAACTCATTGAACAAAAGAATCAAAGTACATTTTAATAGGGGAAGGGGGAACATTTTCCTTGGACTTCCACCTATCTAATTTTACATATTAAACCTTAAACTACTCTTGAGTCTTCCAATTCACCTTCTTTGGATTTGATATCGAGGTCACTAAGAAACCTTGTTGATCTATTGCCTTTTGTCTTCTTGGCAACCCTATCTCTGTGAGCATAAAGGGATTGGGGCCCCTCTTATAAGATGACTTAAAATGCATGCAATGATTCCTTAGGGTTACGTGGGAACCCTTAGGGTTTGGGTAGGTTTAATGCATGGGAGAGTGACTTCGGTGCTAGTCTCTTTGGGTTGATCATATGCATGAGAATGCAGTAACTTTAGTTACTTTGGAACTCTTGTTTTGGGATGTTATATTATGTGCATGAATATGGATGCAAAGAGCGTAAGAAAAGAGAATGCAATGGCAAAGTAAACGTGTATGCATGAGCAGTTAGACAAGCATTATAACAGTAAGAATACAGTCATTATAGCAATAGAAATAAACAAATATAAAGGAAAGTAAAAGCAGTCGCCCTTTCCTCCATGGTTTTGGAAAACGGTGTGTGTGTCTTAAATCCGGCAGAGGTTCGGCTATGCAGGGTGTCTATATGAGCATGAGGTTGAGGATTTACTAATGCGTCCTAAAAAGGCTCGGTTCCCGGATCTTCAAACCTAGGTCCACTCTCCGAGGTGGTGCCATGATCTGTTGGTAATCCGAGTGGGGGAACCATCAAGAGGCCGTAGGTGAAGAAACTGACACAGCCTCTTGCCCACAACCAATATACCATTCCCGCTTCTAACTAGAAAGGACATATCAGGGTAAAGAATGTAAGTATGCAGAATGCAGGTGCACGTGTAGTGTGTGTGTGATTTTTTAAAACGGAGGAAATGGCCCAATAACTCCCACCCATCCTGTTCATCTCATTCATTCATGCATAGCAATTAGTATGACATAAACAATAAACAAAAGCCCACCTATAAAACAAAGATGCAAGAGTTAGTATGTGGATGGCAAACTTAAAGCAAGATAATAAGAATGGAGTTAAATGCATGTTTTTTGAAAGTAACTTCGAAAATTTGATTTTGAAAAAAAGAATGAAAGTGGATAGAATTGAACAAGTTAATTGAAGACTCTACATGGGTGAAGGGTGAAGAGACGTGACTATGACCTAATCCTCTAAGTGTGCCCAGTGGAGTCGCCAACGGTCACGCCCAGATTTTTCACACTCGCGGAATACACACACAAGCGGGAAAAATATTGTACTCTCTCGTTAGAACTCATCCTCCTAGAAAAATGAGTGCGACTAGGTTTGAATTGAAAATTGATTTGAATAAAGGGCATTTGGAAAATATTCAGAATCGCCACCTAACTTGATTAAGGTGAGTTAGGTCACCTAAAAACTAAACACAATCCGAAGACTACACTTAGGGTTTTTGAAAAAGGTTTTCTGAAAATACTTCCTCAAGAGAGGATTTTTAAGAAAACAGGTTGTTTGGCAACCTTTGAAAATTATTTAAGCCCTTTTTTAAAAATAAATCCATTTTGGTATTTGAAAACAGTGATCTAAGTTTGGAGGTTGGTTACGTTTAGGGAAAACGCACTAAGCCATTACCCTACCCCGCCCTTGTAGTACCTACATGTCTATTCATCGTAGATTCACTTATTAGAGTCTTTGATTAATAAATGTCCAATACTATCCACTTTAGAAAAGAATTTTTAGAAAGAAATAGACATGATGCATGATATACAAGTGCAAGAAAAGAGTTTAACTTTGAAAATAGACTTGAAAAAAGAAATTTATGATTTGAAAAGAAGATTTGAGTTTTAAAAGAAGAGTTTTAGAAATTGAAAAATAGGGATTTGAAAATAGATTTTTAGAATTAGAAATTTTAAATAGATTATGGAATTAGAAACTTGAAGTAGATTGTAGAATTGGAGATTTGAAAAAAGTTATGCCCGCACCTATGAGGGTTGCTTACGTATCCCTTTTGAAGAATCAGGTCAGTCGTAGTTTGAACAAGAGTCCAATTGAAAATAGAATATTTTGATTGGAAAGAGAAATTTAGCTGGAATTCGAATTGGAAGATTAGGAAATCAAGATTGAACTTAGACCTAGAATTGAACTTGAAAGAGGATTGGACCCTTGGAAGAGAACTTGGACTAGATTTGGAAAAATAGAGTTTTGGGAAACCTAGACTTAAAAAATCCAGTGTCAACACTAGAGCCGTAATCAACTTAATCTTCAATTCCTGGACACTGCGTTCACAATTATCAGTCCATTTAAACTTCACATCTTTCGCATCAAATCTAGTCAGTCAATGGAACAGCAATGGATGAAAATCCCTAGGTAAATCTTCTATAATATCTAGCTAATCCCAAGAAACTTTTAATTTTTGACACATTCTTTGGTTGTTCCCATTTTATTACAGCTATAATATTCTTTGGATCTATACAATTCCTTCATCAGATATCATATGCTCAAAAAATACTACTCTATCAAGCCAAAACTTACATTTGCTGAATTGGACATACAACTATCTATCTCACAATGTCTGTAACATAAGCTCAGATGTCTTTCATGCTCCTTCTTATTGTGTGAATATACCAATATGTCATCTATGAATTCAATCACAAAAGAATTGAGGAAAGGCTAAAATACCTAATTCATTAAGTATATGAAAATAGCTAGAGCATTAGTCACTCCAAAAGGCATCATCAAAAATTCATAATGTCCATACCAAGTATGAAAAGTAGTCTCTGAAACATCACTATCCTTCACCTTCAGCTAATGATATCTAGATCTCAAGTCAATTTTTGAAAATACTTTGGGTCCTTGTAACAGATCAAATAAATCATTAGTGTGTGGCAAAGAATACTTATTCTTTATTGCAACTTGATTCAAATGTTGGTAATATATACAAAGTCTCATTGTCCAGTCATTCCACATCTGTAGCAAACAACTCCTCCACTTCTACCACTAGAAAATCCAGAAGTTGAGGGTCTTACTGGAGATCTCCAAGATCTTCGGCCCCTTGGACTTTTCGATCTCAAACTTCGTGATCTTTGACTGGGCTGTACTCGATCCTATCCATGAGACATTGTAGATTCTGATATTTTTGCCTTGAAGTTTCACCCACTACCTCAAACCTTCCCGTTTTGAATTGCTCCCTTCTTCCTGTTAATTCCTTCACATCCTGTTCCACTATTTTTGCTTTATTTACTAGATCTGCATACCGTGTCTTTTCAAAAGCTGAGACTCAAGATCGAATACTCAATACCAATCCTATTGAAATCTCCTACACTTAGCTTCCTTAGTACGTACCAGATCAGCTGCAAACCGAGAAAACACCGTGAACTACTCCTTGTACTTAGATACTGACATTTTTCCTTGCTTTAGAGAAATGAATTCTTATTCCTTTTGGTATCTATAAATGAGAGAAAAGTATTGTTCATTGAATGTTTCTTCAAATTGCCACCAAGTAATAGGTACCCTGGTTGTCTGTGAATCCAACATTTGCCTAGCAGCTTCCCACCAATTCTTGGCTTCCCCTCTCAATATAAATACAACCAATTGCAATTTATGTTCATCATTCACAGCCATTACCTCAAAAATTACTTTTAACTTCTTTAGCCACTCTTCTACTACCAATGGGTCTGTTGCTTTTATAAACTCTGATAGATTGAGCTTCATGAACTATTCATGCAAAGTACTAGCTCGTGGTGTAAGCCTCGCTAATTGATACTTTATATGCTATGTCAACACATTAGCCACTCTCTTGGTTGCATCTGGTGGATTTTGAAAACCATGTTCCTAACGTCCTTGCCCCCTAGCTGGAGCTAATGACACTTCTTCCTCCACTCCCCTTGGTGGATCTCCTTGTGCCATTCTTTCTACATCAATTCAGGGTTAGTACACAATTTATATGACCCACATATTCCTATCACCTCAAGCCGACACAAATAACACCCTATAGTCCATTGCAACTCTAGACACCAACACAATAACGTAGCCTTGGTCTTAAACCTTGGCTCTGATACCAATCTGTCACACCCTCTCCTAATCAAGGGTCATTAACACCTTCTTAAAGCGGGTGAACCACACAGGTCACCAACCTGTGAACATCACCTAATAACAATCTCAAAGATAAGAATCTTATAAAGGGAGTAAACCATCATCATTAATTATAAAACCACCCTACGATCATCATACATACATAAAAGAACTAGTAAACCACACCCACAACTATTTATAAGACCAAAATATAAATAACTCCAAAAGACTGCTCAACAAAGTGTATGACATATACAATTCTATGACTCAATCAGTAGAGCTCTCCAACTCAACATCAATAGCAGTAGAATAGACATCTCTATTTGTTCCTACAAAATAACCTGTGTGGGTGTGAGCTTCATATCAACATGGCCACTAAGATAATCAAACTCATAAAGAGCGAATGATAAATAAACACCGAATCAATCATCAATAGATAATCTACCTTCCAATGATATATAATCATACACTTGTCAACATCATTAATGAAAATGCCTCATGTGATGCAATGTCTCTTGGGATGCAATGTTTGATGTCATCACATATACACACCTTTTTGACAACATTGCTCAATTCATGGTTGGCATGTTATCTAAGAATGTCCACCATGACATTCTTTAGGTTAGTCCACCGTGACTTAACCTTACCAGTGCAATGCAAAATATGCACACAATGTATACTGTATGCAATATCACCTTATAATCCACCACCAACATCCATATAGATAATTAGACATTCAATTTAATAAAAGTAAGAATATCTTAAATTTCTACCTCAATTCGTTGTATAAAGTAAGGTTGAATCACTCGTTGGATGGAATTGGAGTATCTTTAGTCGTCTTTGAACCTATCGCATACCATAACATCATTCTTATGAAACATAAGCAATTGATTACAATCTATGCATGTATATAACGCATTAACATACAAGACGATACATCAAATGACATGTTAGAAACTTAAAGAGAAGTATTAACACTTAGAATGAAGTATCAACTCTTAACATAGGTGTTAAACCTTCCCCGACACAATATATGAAAGTAAAATGCAAAACGAAGGACAAACCAACCGAAGGGACTGCACTAGTGCGCCTTTAAGGTGTGCCCAAGAGCCACGCCTGTGTGCCCTCCTAGAACGCCGTCACTAGGAACCCGTGTCACTAGGCGCCCTCAACCCCGCCGTAGCACCCCTCTTTCTTTCTAGATTCGAAAATGATGTTTCTAAAACATAGTTTTAAGTCTGCCTTCCAACTCCAACACAATTCTAAGTCTTCTAAAGTTTAGAATGAAGTTCTAAAGTTTCAAACAAGACTTCAAAGCATCAACACATGAACAACATGAAGAATCCTAGGTTTCCACCTAGAACTCTAACCTCTTGGACTTCAATTGTCAATTCTAAGACATGAAAAGTTTTTATATGCAACAATCAATACAAATGCATGAAAACAAGCAAAACCTTGAGATTCCTCACCTCAAATCAAGAGCACACAACTTTTCCCTTCAATTTCCTCTTCTTCTTTTCTTTTCTCTCATTTTCTCTCACTTTCTCTTTTGTTAAACACAAGGTATTACACAAGCACCTCTCTCCTCTAGCTTCCCTTGACTTATGCAAACAAAAGATACAACCTTGTATCTATTTCTTCATATGCCATACTTTCTCTCACATACACACAAAAGATGTAATGAAACACACACCTTATGCATACACCTTAGGTCGCTTTCACATACAAGCACACCTAGCATATTCTTACTTCACCACACACCACTAATCCACATCATTAACATAGTTAAACACACTTATGATAATTAATCATCATTAACATTAAACTAAGCATGGAAATTAATTAAGCTAATTAATCATGCTTAAAAAATAAAGTACTCCCCACATGACATACTCCCATTAGAACATGCTAATCAAGCTCATTGATTAAGGTAATCATGCATTATAACATATGCATTTAAGCTTAACATGATGCTAAGCAAAGTAGGGTCTCACATTGAAAAGGGTAAATTTTTGGGTTTTTGGCAAGTTTCAAATTTTGTTTTGCCGAACAATTTGTATCATTGAATTTTTTCAAATACAAGTTGATGGTGTTTCTAACGTTAGGAGACTTTCCTTACTTGTTTACATCCTTCTTAATGGCTTGGTCAAGTAAAAGTCAGACATGTAAACAACCTGCTTTGGTTGGTTAACCGTTACACTAAATATTTTGGACAAAGGAGAAAATATTCAGTGCAATAGTAACACCACGTCACCAAGCACATGTGGTGCCACCAGCCAATTAAAAAGCGGTCAAGTATATGCATCATTAGCAATAAGACATGACGGCTCAACATTTAACATGCTCACTAACAATGTAAATGGAGTGGCAAAAGTTTTGACGTCAGGAACATGAAAATTTAAAAAATAACTTAAACATTCCACGTGAAACTAAATTCAAATGTCGAAACCCGTAGAAAACCCATAGGAAGCCCTAATCTCTATTTCCCTCTGTTTGTATCTATTTAGAGATAATAACCTATGTCTCTCTTTTTTACCCACCATCGGATTGGCATGCTTTCTCGACGCCATCACTGAGGACTGAACGGATAGGCCTCTCTAACTCATCTCTCTGTCCCTAGCTTTTTTTTTTTTAAACCCTGTGTCCAACTATTGGGGGTTTAGTATGGCTTTTTCTTATTCGTTTAATTTTCTCAACTTTTTTTGACATTATGTTTGCAATTACAAATACTGAGGATTACTGGTTCAAGAAAAGGTGGTTTGAGGAACACTATGATGACATTGAAAGGTTAGTAAATATAGGTTGTTTTCATATTTTTCATGGTTTTTGATACTATTCCCCATGTTCGGCAAATATGTTAGCGTAATTAGCACTGTTGAGAAATTATTCTGAGTCTATTTATTGCATTCACTTAAGTTTTTATCTCCTTTTTCTTTTTCTTTTTTTTCTTTTGTTTTTATACTAGGATAAAATTTTAGTATTTAAGATGCTGTTCATGGATGTATGTATGAAGTTATAAACATGTAGATGTAGAACCAATGTGCGTCATTAACAGGGGCACGGTTTTAAGAGGAATTAGTTGTAAATACTATAGGAAAGTTAGAGAGGAGACTTCAGGCCCTTGTAGTGTGAAATCTCTAATGGCACATACTAAGAGGGCAAATTACGCCAGTGGTCCTTGTAGTTTCACAATTGTTTCACTTTGGTCCTTGCAGTTACATTTACTCAATTTTGCCTTTGCATTTACCATGTTGTGTCTAATAAATCCAATTGGTAACTCCCGTTATGAGCTGCATATGGATGGAACTCAGGGGCACAATTGTCCTTTTGCCTAATTCAAGCCCTAAAAACCTTATGCGATGCACGTGTGTTGACATATTGCCCCAATCTATACATATAGCTATGTATGTATAGCTACCAGAAGCAGAGAGGAAAAAGAAGAAGAAGAAGAAGAGGGAAAACGAAAAAAATAAAGTGGGAGATGATTTCAGTATGTATCTTATAAATGATCTTTTATGTAGAGATCGTAAAGTAGGAGACGATTTCTTTTTCAAATTGTAACTTTGCATTGGAGGTGAAAATAAAAATTCATTAAAGTGTGGTTGATACAAGAAGAGGAGGTTAGAGATGGGGGTTAAAACAGAAAATAGTCCAAGCGGACTAGGAGAGAGAAGAGAGAAGTTGGAGACTACTTAAACTTTAAAAAGAAACCCTACCTTGCTTTTGCTTCTTCTTTGACTTTCAACGATGACTTTACCATGGACTTGAGAAGCCTTCAAGAGCTTCAAAGGGACTGGAAGTGGCCTACAACGGAGCTTGAAGGCTAAGGTTAGAAGTGTATAGGCTAGGGTCTAAGTGTATAGGGCTAGAGGGCCAAAGCCTTGGAGTAGGGTTTTTGGAGGATTTTGGGGGCTGCAGAGAGTTTGGTATAGTTTCTTTGCAATTTTTCAGACCTAGAATACGCAAGGAGTGGCTTGTATTTATAGGTAGAAGTTGAGGAGGTGGCGCCACTAAGAGTGGCGCCTAGCCAATTTTTGGCCAGGCGACACTAAGAGTGGCACCACCCTGGTTTGGTAATGCATCTAAAGATTTGATTCGACTTGGGCTGCAAGGAAAAGATTTAGGAGCCACTCTTAGTGGCTCCCAACCATTTTTTTGGCTTGGCTCCACTGTGAGTGGCACCAGTTTGATTTGAAAAACTGCTAGGCTATGAGACCTAGTTAAAAAAGAGATAAGGGCATCCTAAAGTGCCTTAGGGGTTGTCAATCTGATATCCAGAGCCAGAATTGTTGAAAAGGATGGCTAGTCCACCAGGAATAAAACGGTCATTTAAGCTAAAAGACGCTGGAATTGGTCCGGAGCTGATTGGGGTAGGATTCGAATGTCAAGAGCACTATGAAGAGTGTCCCAAGAGGTTATCGATTTGATACTCAGGGTCGGCGTAGTTGAAAGGGATGACCGGCCTACTAAGGGCAAAATGGTTATTTAAATCGAGAAATACTGGAATGCGCTCGAAATGGGCTAGGATGGAACTTGGACATTGGGGTACTCGTGGGAGTGCCTCGTGGATTTACTAGTTTGATACCCAGAACTGGAATGGTTGAAAAATGATGACCGGCGTATTAGGGGAAAAATAGTTATTTGGACCGAAAAACATCGAAATTGGTTCGGAGTAGATCGGGATGGGATTGAATGTCGAAAACACTGTTAAGAGTTTCCTAAGGCATTACGATTTGATACCTAGGACTGGTGTGGTAGAAAGGAATGACTAGCCCACTAGGGGTAAAATGATCATTTTAACTGAAAAACATCGGAATGAGTCTGGAATTGATTGGAAGGGGATTTGATGGTTAAGGACACTCGTGGAAGTGCCTCTGGAGGTTTTCCAGTTTGATACCCAGAGCCGATATAGTTGAAAGGGTGATCGGGGCGCCTAAGGATAAAATGGTCATTTTGACCAAGAACTATCGGAATGGGTCCAAAATTGGTACGAATGGCATTCTGCAGATGCTGGGTTATATGGGACAATCTTGAAAAGGGTGAACTTATCATTCTAAGGACTTAGGTATCCTCTTAAAGACCATGCCGAATTAAATTGGACTGGATGATGCCTTAGGGGTATTTTGGTCATTCAGCTTCAAGTGGGCCCGGGAAGCGGCCGGTTGACTGGACTGGAGTTTGGAAGTTGGTTTGAGTTTGAATGTGGTGTAACATTTGAAAGTGGGTACAATCGGGCCGATGAAGTTTCTCTTATAGCCATTTCTATATATTCAATGTACTCTACGGATAGAGGAATACATAGAGTTGAACATAGTAAAATAAGAAATAGAAAGATTTCATTGAAATTATTCGTTTGGAAATTTCTCGAAAAGCTAATCATAGGTTTTTCTCTCCATCAGAACAATAGGGCCATTATGCTCATTACCAAACTTGTTAAAGAGATGAAATATAACCAAGGTATATCTTTTTTATCAGAGGTTGAATTGATCATCAGAAGCAGAATTAGGCCAAAAATTAGGATACACTCTGGGAAAATAAAACTTTCATTGAAGAGAAGCAAATGAAAGGCTTTCATAATAATTCTCATAGAATTGAGAATGAAGTTTTCATTCTGTACATGCCAAAGTTAACGAATTTTTGAAAACTGGGGCTTGAATTTGAAATTTTGAGGCTCGGATGCATTCAAAACTGGATTTGGCGGGAAAAGGGACAAGGCGGCCAAAATTTGGCCTTGGCGCCACTCCTAGTGGCGCCAGGTATAAAAATTCCAAGGCACCTCTGCTAGCGGTGCCAGGCCATTCTGTGGTTTTTAAAATCCTAGCAGCCGCGACTTTTAGGTATTTCTCACATGGGTTTTGATGATTTTTGTGATTTTTCTCTAAAATTATTTAGGGGATTCTGCTTGGGCATTGACGGGAGAGGATTTGGAGACATCAAAGAGTCGCTGGAAAAGTTCTAAAAAGTGAGTTTTTGGTTTTTTGTTGATTTCTTCTTGTAAATGTTCGATTGATGCATATGAATAGTCAAAATCAATGTTTTGAACTATTTTGAACATGTTTATGGGATCGTTTTTGTGTTTCAATGATCGTTTGAGTATGTTTTTATGAATATGCATGTTTATGTGAAAGGGGCTCTTGTAGAAATTGAGAATTTGCTCCTACAACTTCGGGTATTGCGTTTTCTCGCCAAATTTTTGCACCGTGTGCCTTAGAAAAATATTTTAAACAACCGTGGGAAGTTTTGTGATTTTCTAAAAATTTTTGAATTTTTTTATTTTTTGAAAATTAGAAAAAAAAATGAGAAAATTAGGAAAAATGAAGAAATTGGTTAACTAATGTTAGAAAAATTGTGGAATATTTTGAAAAATTGTATGGCTTCTTTTGAGTATTTTGGAATCTTTGAAAAATGTTAGGAAGTTGGGAAAGCCCTCGAAAATTTAAAAATAGCAAGATAAGATGGGTTATTTGTGCTTGCTAGGAGTTCATAAATCGTAAATGATAGGATTGTGCTTGGTAGGTGTGTGTGAGATCGTGGATGTTTTTGTGATTTTCCCTCGAGGCTTGGGACACCATTGGTGGGGTCCTTGGAGCATTCGAGAGCTATGGGGCGATAGGTGGAGGGATGTTTGGAACCAAGGCCCTTCTTGTGGGACTTTAAAGTTTCTAAACTGGGCTTTTGAAGGATAAAGCCCGGGAAACCAGGAGTTTGATTAAAGTTTGAACTTTTTGAAGGAAAAAGCTTAGAAAACCAAAGAGTTGAAACTTTTTGAATCATAAAAGCTTTAATAAACCCGGAATTGAAACTTTTTGAAGGATAAAAGTTTAGAAAACCTAGAATTAAAACATTTTTAAGGATAAAAGTTCAAAAAACCTAGGATTGAAACTTTTTGAAAGATAAAAGTTTAGAAAATCTAGGATTGAAACTTTTTGAAGGATAAAAGTTTAGAAAATCTAGAATTGAAACCTTTTGAAGGATAAAAGTTTAGAAAACCTGGAATTAAATTTTGAATGAACTTTTTGAAGGAAAAAGTTAAGAAACCTATTGATTTGATTTGACTTGAACTTTTTAAAGGAAAAAGTTTTAAATTCGATTGGTTTGATTTGAATGGAATTGAGTGAACTTCTTGAAGGAAAAAATTAGAAAACCTTGAATTGGATTTTGAATGAACTTTTTGAAGGAAAAAGTCTTAAAACCTTGAATTAGAATTGAACAAGCTTTTTAAAGGAAAAAGTTGGAAAACCTTGAATTGGATTTGAACGACCTTTTTGAAGGAAAAATCTCAAAACCAATTGATTGGATTTGAATGAAATTTTTGAAGGAAAAAGTTAGAAAACCTAGAGTTGGATTTGAAAATCTTTTGGGATTTGTTTTGAAGATGATTCCAGAATGAGTATGGCATGACTAAAAGCTAATTTTGGACTTTCTTTTCCTTGCTTTATTTCTTTTCTCTTTATTTTTTTTTCTCTCCTTTTTTTATGCACTCTCTTATATATTTTTCTTCTTGCTCTCTTTTCTCTCCCCCTTTTTTTCTTTTTTTTTTTTTCCTCTTTTCTTGTATATGCCTGCTTATGAATACTTTTTTCCTTCTTTTGTTCTATTCTGATCTTAAGATGGCCGATGCTGGAGATGATGGGATATTGGCACGTCCAAGGGCTTGGTATGAAGGGTACTCCTCTAGTCAGCAGGATATCTTTTGTAGAGCTTTCGGTCACATTGCCTCACTTCTTACGGTGTAGCTAATCCCCAGGCTCATCGAAGCAGTTACCCCTTTCTAGCAACCAAATTTGAGTCTTCTTAGGTTTGGGAGTGCGAGATGACTCCGACACCTCAAGAGTATGGTTGTCTTCTTGGCTTGGAGGATGGTTCTTCTAGTATTGTCAGACCTCTCTTCCCTTGTGGATTTATTACTACCGTTTCAGCTCAGTTGGGCCTTCGTCAAGCAGTACTTACTTCTGGTTCTCTTCCACTTTTCCCTTATATTCCATCGAACTTCCTGCTTGCCCGATATGAGTCTACTAATGGCATAGAAGCCTATCACGGCGACTAGCATGCTCACGTGGACTGGCCAGCCTTTAGAATGAATGTTTTAGCCTTACTTCTTTTCAGCACTCTTGTATTCTTACGAGACGATGGGCTAATTGACGGCTGCCTATGTTCCCTTCTTCCTCTGATCCGCAATGGGCATTCCTATGCTCTTATGGTGGTAGGGGAGATATATGTCAGCTTCACCCATCTCTGTCAGGGCACTGATTTTCAATTTCAAGGCTGTGTTGCTCTTTTTCAACCTTGGGCGGTTGGCCATTTATTTCGAGACCCCTTGATTTGGCACATTTGGTATCTTGGGATAAACCATATACCCCTTTTGGTGGAGGCTCAGCGAGTTGCTATGGATGGTAAGGATTTTTCGGGTACCATTGGGGAGTGGACCGTGTACCTTTGGGGCAGAAGACCTGATACGGTCATGTGGTACATTGGTTTGTGCAATCGAGACTGCCTGAGAGTAACGTACTTTTGAGATGGTGTTTATGCCGTTAGCGGGCCTATGGGGGATTGCCCCTTTCTTCAAGATCCAAGTTCTTCACCAGTTAGGTAGGGATTAGGATATTCCTTTTTTAGCGATAGCGGCGAAGTTTAGCCTAGCTTTTGGTATGGTGATTTCAGAGGACCTTGTGGAAAGGGTTATGGCCATGTGGGTTTCCTTGGTTTGCCACGTAAATGTCAATGGATCCTTTGACCCAAAGCCAACTGAGACTAGAGACTATCATTATTGGTTCTACTAGTATGTGTTGGGAGCTAATAGGGCCAGAGACCTACTGTTCGAGTCCCTCTTGTCACCTGTAGGATATGTGGATTTCTTGGTAGTTATGATCATTTGAGGGCGGCATCAGAGGAGGCGCACTTGGAGGTTGGTGCAAGAGTTGCATGCTCGGTTAAGGACTAGGGATGCGGAGATTGCTACTCTGGAGGTGGAGCTAGTGGCAGCTTTGCGAGCCATGTTGCCCTTGAGTGTTGCCTAGGGTCAAAAGAGGTTTCACGGTGCTCCTGACACTTCTGGTTCTTCGTATGGTGATTCCCCTGAGGCCGTATCTTTGGCTCGTGGAGTCCCTTACCCGAAAGAGGGATGAGCTCCTTGCCATATGTCAGGGCTATGAGAGGGATAAGTCCTTTCCTGTGATTGGGGGAGCTTCCTCCAGCACCCCACCTTCTGTTGAGTTGGCAGGATTGTCTGGCATTGGTGCAGGTGCTTTCCCCCTATTGTTTGTGAAATGATAGATCTGACCTCTGAGGCCTTGATTGATTCTTCTTCAGATGATAACGAGGATCACTACATTTTTGCTCCTCGTTCCTGATTCTTTTTGGGTCCTTAATCCTTGCATTTAGAGAGGTGTTTTTAGTACTTTATTTTTTTAGTTTTCATTTCACGCACTTGTTGGCTGCTTTTTGTGAGGATGTATGGTGTCGTTTCTGCATAGTTAGTACAGAAAAACATTTAATGAAAATAGCTATGCCCCTTGGGATTGGAACTAGGTGGGTTTTTTTTTTTTTTTTTTTTTGGAGTTATTGGTATTCATGAAGCACCTACTGGTTGTATCTTATGATTGACATTCTCAATTGCTATCAGTGGCTATAAATTGACCATTAGTGTTCTGGTTTTTATCATAAGCAATAATTAGCTAATCATTTGCTTTTTCAATAGTAACACGAGATATGCAGAGGGCCATGTAGAAAAATGGATGAGCATCACTTAATTTGTGAAGGACCATAACATTAACTTAATAGGGACAATTCCAATAAGATTTCATTATTGCATATAACCATTTTTTGATTTATGTCATATGCTCCTTGACCAGAAGAGGGGAGGAGGTCCAAAAACCCTGCACACTCTATGTGTGAAAGACTTGTGAATCCCTCTTATGTCTATTTGGTTTTTTCTTCTGTTCTTTTCATCATGAACATAGCATTAATGGTTTAGAGAGTGCCAGTAAATATGTTGGAATGGTCAACATTAGTCTCAAACTTCATAATTTTTTAGGCTAGAGATCCAACTATAGGGGACTCACTTATCTTTACTGCAACCAGCTATAAGGTTTTCCATTGCCAGACCTTTACACAAGCAAGCCCTTTCTAGGTTTCAATAGTTTGGTCTCTTAGATGACAATAGTCATTATCTCCTACATAAAGAACCCCTTCACTAGTGCAGGGTTGGACCAATTACAACACTCTGGGGGTTTATCTCCTAAACCATAAGTGCGTTTTGAATTTGAAAATCAAAGGTGACACATTCATAAGTGGTGATTTTGGCAATTTATTATTGAAAAAATGGTCCCTCTCTTATCAATTTCTTGTCATATAGTTTTCATCATCTAGATATACCCATCAAATTAACATTAATTTAGAGAGCATGACAGTGAATACAATGACCGGAAAGTGAGAAATCATGCAACTTAAGTATCATCTTTGGTCTTACTGATAAGCAATTAATACTAACTTGAGTATTTATTGGGATTTTTTTTCCTATACTTTTTGAGTGAAAAAAATTTCTTCCTCTATTGAATGCCTAGTTATGAAGGGAACGCTAAATGAAACCATTGACTTATATTGAAAACTATAACAAGAGTTTACATTAAAATACAGGAAATGATTCCTATCGAGCCACAAAGCCCTTAAATAAAGCAAATTCAACAATATACAGCGGTGAATTGAGAGCATGGCAGATCTAACTACGATGTCGATGAGAGATCATTGATTCAATGGTTATGCAATGATTAAAGAAAGTTGAAAGGAGGAGAGGTTTTGAGAGGCAGGGAGCTATTGGAAAGATGGCAAGAGAGATTGAGTGTTACAACATCTTCTAATCAAGTTCATTAATATCATCTTAGGGCGGGTGGACTGCACTGGTCATCAACCTACGAATGTCACCTAATAACAATCCCAAAGTTAAAAATCTCATAAAGGGATTAAACTATAATATCCCGAACCTCTATTTATGTAAATTAATGTAAATTTCTAGTGTTTGCATTGTTTAATGTTAGTTATTATACTATTTGGGTCAAAAATGACTAATAAGAGCTTGTGTTGTAACTTAAACCTATAGGGTGAGACACATGGAATTATTCCTATGTGTGTCCCCCTATACACCCATGTATACACTAACACACATAAAACTCACACACTCAACTGGTTGAGAGAGGGAGAAAGAGAGAAGAGAAAGAGGGAAGGGAGATTGAAGGAAGAAGAGCTTGAAGGAGAGATTGAGGGAAGAGATTGAAGCCATTTGAAGACTTAACCAAGCTTGAAGAGAGGTATGCCTTCACCATTGTAATTTTGTAATTGGGTAATTGTGTATATGCATCTAGAAGTGTTGTTGTTGAGTTTGAGGGACCCTTGGGTTCCAATCATTTTGATTTTGAGAGCTTGAAGTTCATTATTGAGGGTTGGGGTTGGGGTTGAGAAAACCCTAATTTGAGAACATGTTAGGGTTTCGAATTCCTTCTCTAGATCCCTTTGTTTTGGTTGTTCTTTCTCCCCTATTTTGAGTTATTGTCATCATTTTGAGTCAATCTTTGAGCCCTAAGAAGTTGGGAGAAGTTTGATTACGTTTGGAGGGTTTTTGGGAAAGTTCTTGTAGAATTTTTGCTGTCGCGAGGCTTAGCGTTCAAACGCCCAACATGGCAATTGAATAGCCCGAGAGCATAAATCGACTTTTTGCCTTAGCGTTTAAACGGCCATGTCTGGCATTCGAACGTCCTGAGAGGGTGTTTTCCATTTTTGCCTGAGCATTTAAACGGGCATACATGGTGTTCGAACGGGCTTTGTATTTTGTTGGGCATTTGAACGGCCTGAGAGGGTGTTGATTCCCCTTTTGCCTTGGCATTCAAACGGCCCATCTGGGCGTTCGAACCATTTTTCCGTTTTGACCAAGTTTTGCAATTTAGTCACAACTTGCTCTAAAAAACTCGGTTTTAAGCACCGTTTGAAGCATTAGATAGTAGACTCATATACCTTTTCATCCGTGTAAAGTTTGCACCCTAATTCCTTATGGATTTTGAGATATTGGGGTTTAAATTTGACCCAAGATTTTGCCAAAACCTTATTTTCCAAAATATTAGCCCATTTTTCACGAGACCCAACTTCTTCACCCTTAACTTTATGTTCTCGTTTACATTGGGGCCTTACCCTAGAGATTAGTCTCGTTCTTCCGTTGTGAGAGTGGGGTGTTGATGAATCGGGGTTGAGGAACTTATGTGCTTAATCTCGGTTATATGTTATTTCTTTGCCTTAGAATCGTGTATTGATGTTTCCATGCTTCTATGTGGATTATGTGTAGAAGCCCCTTGCTTAACACCCGTTCATTTAGATAGAGGTGAGTAACGATATGCCATGAGTAAAACTCTATTATTTTCCTAAATGTTTTAAGATCACCACCATATCATGCAATGCTCTCTATATTTTTTTAATGCATTAATGTTATATTTAGTTACAAATGTCATACTTACAAATGTACGCATATTATACTCATGTTATGAATTAAACCCCATGGACTACAATGTTTAAATGAAAGAGATGCTAAGTTTTCAATGTATGGTGCCAACTCGGGTCTTCTCGTGGCAAGACCTTAATCTAGCCCGATAGTCCTATGATAGGGGATATGAAATAAACTATCTATGTTGGGAGATGTCCTTGGCCTAAAGAGCCTTAGCGTGACCTACAAGGTTACTATAGAGCATAGCTCATATGTTGGGTTGTAGCACACTTATATTTTAAACCGAGAACCATGATATGTTCAAATGCTTTATGACAAGTTATGAAATGCTATATCAAGAATAATGTTATGTTGCATCTTTTCTTATGATACCACGTTTTGAAATGTTGAAATGTTTTAAATGTTGTTTACATTATCTATGAATTCCAAGCATGCGCTTTATATGTATAAAAGTTCATATCCTTATGCATAAATATTTATCTATTTTTATACGTTGGATATAATTGTTAGTCCATGATATTTTCATACTCATGCATCATTATTATTCACTAAGCATTAACTTATGTTTTCTCAAATGATTTTCAGGTAGCCAATCCAGGAGACTCTAGAGCAAGGCCATATGTGAATTTTGAGCTACGGCTCACAGGCCAATGTTTTGTAATATGTTTGAGGATTGGACCCCAATATTTTGTAATGGTATAAATGTTATAACTTTGGCGGGCCTCGATTAGGCCCATATATATGTTATGTTTTGGATTAGACACAGCTCCACCATGTATGACACAAATTATGTTTTCAAGTTATAAAAAATTCTATTTTTCGCAACTATGCATCATTCTAAATGATTACACACAGGTGATCAACCAACTTATGTAATGCGGCCCTGGATAAATTTTCCACTGACCAGTTATGTACCCTAAATTCGTATAGGGCAGGTTATGGGGCGTGACATAAACTATCATCATTAATTATAAAACCACCCTACGATCATCACACATACATGAAAGAACTAGTAAAGCGCACCCACAACCATTTACAAGACCAAAATATAACTAAGTCCAAGAGACTTCTCAACAAAGTATATGACACATACAAGATCTATGACTCAATTAGTAGAGCTCTCCCAAGAGAAGGATGTCATTGATATGGATCCCACAGAGGAGGATGCCATTGGTCCAACCCTGCAACTGGTGAAAAGGGTTCTTCTATAGGAGATAATGATTATTGTCATCCAAGAGACCAAACTATTGAAACCTAGAAAGTGCTTGCATGTTCAGAGGTCTGGCAATGGAAAACCTCATTGGTGGTTGCATCAAAGATGAGTGAGTCCCTTATAATTGAATCCCTAGCCTAAAAAATTATGAAGTTTGAGAGTCTATAGAAAAGAATGTTGGACAAATACTTATCTTTTGACGGTCTATAGAAAAGTGTTTAAGGGATAAATCTATAAAAAAAGAAAAAATTGCAAATACTATTGTTAAAATAATTTGTTAGAAATTTTTTTTGTTATATCACCACTTGACCTAAAAATTTAATCTGTTAAATAAGGGCTCCAACAATGCCTATCAAACTTTTCAATACCCTTTCTTCACATGCAATCCCACATTACATGTAGATGCAATATATAAAAACAGAGAGAAACAAAATAGAATTGGGGACCAAATTCCCACAGAGAGACTTGAACCCAACACATCTTTCTAATCAGAGCTCTTTGATATCATATTAAGTCATCACTTAAACTAAAAATTTAAGTAAGAGCCTAACAATGCATATCAAACTCTCTAACAATTTTTAGGTCAAGGACTTCTATTACTGTACTATATATACTATATAATTCATGTGTGTATATATGTACAAGTAATTTTTGAGTGAATCTTTCATATGATGAATCTTCAATCTTAGTCGTCCTCCAGCAGTTCTCTCTTGCAATTTGGAAGAACAATAACCCCTTGGAGGACCACTTTTAATCACTAGCATTTCACTTTCTACCGTCAACCCCAATAAAACAACATCCAAACTTCTCAATCCATTCTCATTGGAAAACTCAAGACTTCCCAAAATCCAACATCCTGAGGATCCCATCCCTCTCAATGTAGTAGACCCAGTTAATACCTACACCATTTTCCAGCTTGTTTATATGACAGTGGCATATTTTTCACTTTATTCTGTCATAAAGATAATTTTAAATTTAATTCAGCGACTCATGAAAAACATTATTGCTAATAGCATTTTTAGATAGAGCGCTATTAATAACAGTACTTTCTATCTTATATTTTTTCAAACACAAAAATATCAAGATAGAAAACACTATTGCTAATATTGTTTTCTCTTAAACGCTATTGCTAATAGCAATTTTAGAGAAAACTGCTATTAGCTATAACGCTTTCTATGAATTGTTGAATTAAGTTTAAAACAACTCTTGTGGCCGGATTAACTTCAAAAACTGTCTTTGCTAGGTAAACAACCCCCATTTTCCATCAACCAAACTACCTCCAAAGAACAAAACCAAAGGAAGCTTGCTAGGATAGTGAAATCTGTAGATGTTAAGAAGGCTATCTGCTGGTGCCAAAAGGACAATTGTAAAAATCTGGGTGCAACGACAGTTGCTTGAGCCAAATCCCAACACTAGTACAGATTTCACAATGGGTCACAGACCCACAGAGAGAGAGAGAGAGAGAGAGAGAGAGAGAGAGAGAGAGAGAAGGAGGAGGAGGAGGAGAAGAGAGCACCAACAGTGCTATAAGAAATTTTGTTATTTTGCAAAATCACTCATGAATAAGATATTATGAAAGAGATATTATGGTCCATGCAAAGACATTGGATTTCATTTCCATGTGGTTTAAAGCACCAGCTTAGTGGCATTCCAGAGACATTAGATACATCCGCAAATATAACTATTAATCCTATTCTACCACATCCAGAAGAAGATTTGTTTACATACCACAACTTAAACATATATGCTTCCAAAACAACAAACAAATTTGCATCAAGAGATACTTATGGCAACTTATGCTTAATTCGTATACAATTTACTCAACTGAATCTTTAACCAGTAAATGCAATTGATGCCCACTCGCATTTGGCCCCCATTCGAAACTTCTCCTTCGGATTTTGACCAGGAAACTTTGACATGTTGAGACACTTGATCTAGAGTACCGTTTAAAAAGAAGTGACCGGTTTACCAAGGTATTTCTTGACCATCCCAGGCCAAAAACTTGCCATTGTCATGACTCTTTGCATTATTGATAATACCTAAGAGCTTCTGCACCGAAAACTCCTTGGTGAAAAGCTTGCCTTCAGGAACGTTTCTCTGAAATGGCCTAGAGAGATCAGTATCCACCGTGCCTGGATGCAATAGAAGGCATATGATTGGATCCTTCTTTCGGGCAAATTCCACCGACAGAGTTTTTGTCACTGCAAGAATCAGTAGTAGACAAAGTAATAACAAATCACTAGTAATTTAGCTCAAATGATATTTCAGAACTGGTTGCAGAACAACATCAAACACAACACAATTTACAATTATGAAGGTAAAGATAGCCATCCCAAGCAACCAAATGACAAATAAACTTAAAAAGGTGGGTTTTTTTTTTTTTTTTTTCCACTTCTCGTATTCAGCTTTTTCATGTTAAAAATGGAATTACCACCAACAGGACCATGACTTTGAACTTGGAGTTCATCAAACCAGTTAGAAGGTAGACATGTTGGTTTCATTTCCATCAACTGGAAAAGATGAAGAAAATTGTGGATAATAGGGAAAAGATGACGAAAACTGTGGATAATTGTTGAATGAGACATCTTAAAGCTAGGACACCAGCACTAACATCATTGAAGTATGCATTACAGGACATGTAGGGCGTCAATTAGACCTAACAATTTTAGGGGGAAAAAGCATGCAACAAAAGGAAAAGTTGAAATCAAATAAAGGAAGCCATTCGTAATTTTGGGACGTTTTGGAATTCCCCAGATCTATTAATTTACAGCATCAATGCATCCTTTGCAGAAGATCTTTTACAAGGCTCTTGACAGGATGGTCCAGGACTGGGAGATACAATGAGGGTCTCAAAAGACAGGAGCAACATTCTCACACGTTAATCTACTTATGACTTAAGTTGTTGATGCGTTAAATTTTCCCAAGTTGACCAGAATATTGTAGCAAATTTCCAGAAGTACTGATAAGCAACGCATACCCCCATTGCCCCCAAAATTATACACATAGGCACAGAGGATGTAGTAGTCAGAAAGACAGACAAATAGGTAGATTGATAGGTAAGAGAGGCTATTTCCACAGGCTTCTGGCTGCATCCATTGTGTTTTATTTGAGGGATGGGCTGTTTTCTTATGCATGAGGCTGTGAAATAGGTTCCCAATATATACTTGCAAATATGTTTCCAAGCATCATTATATTATTATCATTTGTGATAGCCATACCAAACAAGCTTTTAGAACTAGATGAATATCATGTTAAGACTTCACAAATAGGATTCATGACATTTGAAAAGATCAAAGCACCTGGAACAAAAACTGTTTCAGTGCGTGAAATGGGAAGAGGAACATGGTTCCCTCCCTCTCTCTCTCTCTCTCGCTCTCTCTCTCTCTCTCTCTCTCATATAATGTAGAAATAGATAATGAAAAAAAATTAAAAATGAGGAGCTTATCCAATACTTATGATGATAACTTGAAATGGGGGAGTTAAACACTGAAAAACGCCTTCTATTGTTTATTTTCATAACTTTTACCTATCAAAGAAATTATTGATTCGGCCACTACCAGTGTTGGTCCAATCAATAAGGAGTGTGTTGGATTGGGTAGAAGACCTAACCTTTACATTATTTGCAAAAAAGTGCCTACCATCATCCTTGATCCATGTTCTTACACTTGATAGTCAAAAGTTTTACCAAAACACTAAAGCAAAAGCCTCCAGCAAAACAATTGAAGTAATACAGATTTTGTTCATAACATCCTATGGCCCTTTTTTTTTATATCTGTAGTATTAAAACAAAAATAATATTCTTACTCTGTTGCAGTTCTGTGTTGTTCTTGCCTTTCTGTCATAAAGTGAAATTACAGGGGAAAACATAAGTACAAATATTTTGGATCTCTAAATCTGCAATTTTTTGAAGTTCTAAAAGAAAAGGGCTGACAAAATTCATAATTGTAGGATTAATAAAAACTGCAGCTCCCTGGGTACTCATATTTGAAGTAGCTTTTTGAAATAGACTCATCCAAATAGGATCTTAACACTAATTATCGTAGTGGCGAAGCACTGGCAGATTTTCCTCAGATTCCTTGAAAATAGAAAACCCGCATTCTTCTTTTTATAATAAAAAATAGGAACTTTTAAGTTAAGGACACTCGGCAATAAATCATACACTGATTAAGTGCAGCCTTAGATGATCGATATGAGTGCCATCCCCCTAAGCGATTGTCCCCAATGGATCCCACTCTGGCACTTATGTTGGCCACAACTGCAGCATCCCTTTCAGTCCCAGAGCCTCCTCCAGCCTTTAGGAAAGGCCACATGTGCTGCTCATACAAGTCAAATAGCACAGAGTTATACTCTTTAAGTTATTGAGCACCAAAATGATGAATAGAACAAAAGTGCAGATTAACCCTATTTAAATGGAATGATCTTCAATCAGACAACAAAAATCATGTGACATGTTAGTTTCCTACGTCACATGGACTTGATTGTGTGTCAAATATGGGTACTTGTCAATGAATCAGCCTTGTCTAACCTTCATAGCCTGAGATATGGGAAGATGAAAAAAAGGTTTGTTAGCTCAATATTTTTCGTGTTCACACCCTAGTTAATTTAAGTATCTATGTAACATTACCTGCCCCAAAAATATTGGGTTGCTTTTTAATACCCAAGTTACATGACAACATATAGATGACATAAACACAGAAAGTCAATAAATGATATTTTCTTTTCTTTTTTTGGACACACCTGTTGGGGACATATACCTATATTGTGTCTAACACAGTCAACTACCTCCCTGAAATAATTTGTTGGAAGAAAACCAATAAATTTATTTAGATATGTGCTTCTCTTCGTGCTTGATATATCCATGCCTCCAATTCAGGAAAATGGGAACTTTAAAGAAAATTATCAACTATAATTATTGAAACCAAGGTGTTTGCTGTATTCTTTAAGCATTCAATACTAATTTTCTGCTGGGAAATTATGTCAACTGAAACAAACAAAAGGGTACACATGGAATCATGTCATCCAAATTTGACTCATAAATTGACTCATAAATTGGAAGCTGATCAATCCTACCTTGATCACCAAAATTGGACCTATTGCATTAACCTCATAAGACAGCAACAAGGATGATTTCTGTACTTTGCTCAATGTCGTTTCTGTACTGGAAATTCAAGAAGATAAGTCTATTCACTTTTGTAGTCCAGCAAAAGGCAAGACCAAACTTGAATACTAGTAGCTATTTGATTATATATTACTGCAGATGAACTTTATTTTTACTGAGAAAATCCTTGACCAAGTGTAACATCAATACCTGGTTGCACAACATCAGGTATAGAGAGAATGCCAGACGCATTAACCAGGAGGTTTAAAGAGCCATATCTCTCTCTGATGGACTCCGCCGATGCCTGATGTACAGCTTTATATCACGTGACATGCAAAACTGAACATAGCAAATATGAAAAAAAGCAAACACCTTCTCCAAGTCCTGAAGAAGAGAGAGAAAATTTGGAATCATACAATTAACATTCCAACCCCAAATTTTTGTAGGATTCCAAGTTTCCGTTCTCTTAACTGATTCTTGAACTAAAATACAAACCAGCACCTCAATGACATCAGTCGACTGACTCAAAGATTTTCATATACAAATCTTGGAAAGGTATATCACTGCTATTCGAAGTTTTATTTTGGTTCGAATAGAAGACTAAGTGATGAGAGAGTGAAGTAACCTCTATGGTGCTTTCAACAGTCAAATCCAACTGTAGAATGTTAAGGCGTTCAGCAAACTTATTTTTTAATTCAAGAAGCCCTGTTGCCCCTTTAGGATTACGGCATGTAGCGACAACCTGCCCTTTCTCATCTTTCTCCAGCAATTGCTTAACCTATATATGGCAGCAATCAAATTACAAAGTGCACGGGAGAAATAACTGATTTACTCTATGAGTTATATCAATTCTAGGAAAATTAACAGACCCATAAAGATCCAAAGAAAAATTCAATAATCTCATTCACAGTGCAAGGTCATGAACAAATAACTTTATGTTTATCAGGGTCAACTATAAAGGTGGTCAATCACAGAGCAGAAGGATGATGAAGAATTACCACAAACTCAATGAAGTGTCACAGCCAAAGAACTTACATATGAAGGAATTTAGAATCCCAGAAATGTCATCTGACAATGACAACAATAACAACATTGTTTTGCCCTCATAAATTGGTTATACAAAATGAAACAGCTTTTGGACGGGGAAAGCGGTGATTAGAATAACCAAACAAAAAACACACACACACACAACACAGGTGTCTGTATTTGAACCAGGTGACATCAGAGATACCCATTAGCTTGTCCAGCATTGCAAAAGCTGCTGAGACAAGGATTTGCAGTAAATCACAAAAACCAGGGTAATGATTAGACTGTCTCTATAATGAAATGTTTGACCATTCAACTTTGTTCCACCAGAAATTTCAGCCAGTTTCAGGTATTCATTCAATTAAAAAAGTTTCAGCTATTAACAAGAATTAAAGGTTTTGTGCATATTAGTGGCAGATGAAGAGAGAGAGAGAGAGAGAGAGAGAGAGAGAGAGAGAGAGAGAGAGAGAGAGAGAGAGAGAGAGGTGAATTTAAAGTTCTGCTTTGTCAACGTAGATCTGGAGAAAATCACCAAAATTATTCCTCTTTGTTGTGCAATTACCCTTCCACTCTTTGCTGTAGAAGATCAAATAAAACAAATGCAATCTAATCAGGGTCAGGGAAGATGTTCCTTTTTAATGATAAAGATTTATTGGGTCCCATCATTACCACCAGAATTTATAGTATTTCCAGTTATTTTTCCTGTAGTGCACATAAATTTTAGAAATATTGCCACTCTTCCTAATCAGTCATAATAAAGGGCATTGTAATTTGCAATTTCATTTACCTTCTACTTGGGCAATCCACCCAACTTTATACAATATATTTTAGCAACTAGACAGAAATTTTGTAACTATAAATTTATATAAATCATACTAAATATATAATAGAACACTGGAATATTGCAGTACCGAATGATCAAGCTCAGTAGAAAAACAAAATGCCAAGTAAAATGGAATCATTAACTCAAGGCCCAAGATTAGCACCAAGCTTAAGTGGCAACAGACATACATACCGTTTTCTCTTTTATGCAATAGAAAGTTCCAAAGCACTACTTACCAACTCACTCACAACATATTCTTTCAAGAGAAGTATGATGGCCAATTCTAGTTTCTTCCAAGTTTCTTGCAATTACAATTGGCACAACTTGCAGTATCCCTCAGCCACAAAAAAGAAAAAAGAAAAAGGCAGCAATTGTAACCCACAAGATGCCAAGCAACACCGTTTAGTAACTCTGTGGGACTGAAGAGTATCCAAAAGCTTAAGTGGTAACAGATTACAGATAACTGTTTGTTTTTTCTTTCTTTCTTTCCTTTTGTTTTGTCAACCCAAAATGCTACAGAGCTACAAGTCACTGTTTATTAACCTTCAATTTTACACATTTTTGCGCACTTCCAATCATTGAAATTTTAAAACTCATAATGCCCTTATCAACAAATAGACTGGTCCTTGGAGAGTTAGGTTTCGCTGAAACCTTTTACTCTATGACAACACTTATTTTATCTGCCACTTCGTACGTGCCAAAAATAGCAGAACAATGATCATTAAAAGTTCTTCAACCAAATCCTCAAGATTTGCTTTTAAATTAGCATCTAGAGGATCAGATATCTCATTTCCATGCTTGGGTTCTTCAAGCTCCCTGGTCTCCTTACATCCTTCTCTTTCAAGCACAGGTACACGTGAAAGGGCAATGAGAAAAAGAACATGACACAAAACCTTGACTAGTTAAAGATCAGGTCCTATAATTAGAGCAGCTAGTTTGTGGGTGAAGAAGAGCAGTAGGATGAGATGGCTTGCCATAAAAATAGATGGCTGGCACTAGCAAATGGTTTCCTCAGCCCACATCACAGATGCCCTTCTGCTCCTAGTAATATGTTGTTCTAAAACTCTTATAAAGGACTTGATATCTAACTCTTCTTCAATCTTGTTGGCCACTTAAACTGCATCGGCAATTTTGAAATGTCAACTCACATCCAACTTAGTAATTCCTTGGCAGAACAGAGGAGGAAAACATAAGTTGATATGTAGTGTTTGATGCATTGATAATCAATTGAAAAATGGAGAAGAGGAAACAAACAGGAGAGAGAGAGAGAGAGAGAGAGAGAGAGAGAGAGCAAATAAGATTTGAGAGAATGGGGAAAAAGTCCAGTAATCAGGTAGGCATGAGTATTGAAAAACTCGGTACTACCTTACTACTGGAATTTTTCTGACAGAATTAGGGAGCATTATAGACCAGAAGAACAGAATACTGCACTCTTTAACTTACATAAAAATACTTAAACAAGAAGTAAACATACAACATAATAAAAATTCCTCTGGTGAGAAGACATCAGAGAGGCCCATCTTGCTTCGGATAGTACTCCATTTGAACCCTTTAAGTACATCTTTTGTTTTTCTTTGGAGTTATCCTTTTAAGTGCATCTCCATGGGTAAAATCCATTACATTCTCCTTAACGAGATGGCAGTTTGCATCAATGTGTTTCAATCTATAGTGTTGCATGCATTGTGTGAATCCAATGGCATAATACCCATCTTAAAGCAAAGCTCCTTCAATCGAGTCTTCAAGATAGAAGCTCACAAAGTTCATGCCCATCTTGCAATTTTGCACTCAACCTAGCACATCACCACGCTTTGTAGCATTCAATGATACCATGTTTCATTCAATACTAGCTTTTTACCTTCATTCAAGATAGAAGAAATGTAACCGGTGACTGAACCAGCCCAATCAACATAAATATCAGAAAAAAAAAAACCATCCTTTGCCAGATGCAAACCTTTATGAGGTGCAGACTCCAAAAGACTCCAGGTGATTTGGTAGACAGCTTCTACGTAAGATTCACAAGTTGCATGTGGAAATTTGCTTTCCATACCACACTAGTGATGTCAAGCGTGTGATAACTATACCACTTATGCTAACCATCCTTTCACAGCTGCAACTGATCTCAGCATTTACCCAAGATATGATTTTTCCCTATTGATGTGATATTTAGTTTTCAATCCAAAGTTACTTTCTCCATAAACAAGTTCCACATCATATTTCCTCTCTGAGACCTGTTTAACCCCATACTTAGACAATCTTTAAATTCCTTAAATACTTCATATCAAGTTTTCTAGCAAAAACTATAAAAAAATAAAAAAAAATAGAATTAAAAAAAAAAAGAGAGAAACTTTTAGCATTTGCTTCTTCTTTATAAAACCAGCCACAAACCCTACAAGTCCATAAAGTCCTTAAGAGGCAAGGTATGATCACTGTTATGTGGTTATTGTTTAAATTTTGCATACCTTTGTAAACTTCTCAAAACCAAAATTTCCTAGCTTTAACCAGATAATGCTTTCTATAGCTTGAACCTTATGTTTGCTGGAAAGTCCCTCAGAGACATGGTATGATCACCATTACTATATTTTCTATATATCTCATCAACCTCTCAAACCAAATTTGTCCACATGCTGCTTTCTATAGCTTGCACACCAACTCATTCACAGTGCGAAGCAAAAAAAAGAGGTAGCATGGACACCTCTAGGGAGAAGCGATAGACTAAGAAGCATAGACACTGACACAGGTACGGATACGGACACGGGTACGGAGACGGAACACAACAATTTTTAAAAAATGAGGACATGGCCACGGCGGACATAGGGCAAAAAATATATTTTTTGTATATTTATTTGTTATGTACAAATGTAACATCTACAAACTAACAAAAATATAAAAAATAAAATAAAACTTATTCAACAAGAAACATACATTGAATTCATAATTTAATCATCATTTAACATAAAACATGTCGAAAACATATTTACAATTTAAACTTGCAATGTGTTTCTTGTGTGTCCAAGTGATAGATACGTGTATCTGGCATGTCCATTGAAAAAATAAAAATAAAAATAAAAATTCAGAACACACCAATTGGCCTGTTTGAGGAGTATGTGTGTCTGACACGTCTCGGACACGAATACGACAACCTTTTAGAAGTGTCCATGCTTCTTTGGCAATAGTTATGTCAAAAACACGTCAGAACACTAATATCTCTTTGACGCTTCAAAAAAACGCATCCAAATGCTTCTTGGACACGTCCTAATAGATGTCAAAACAACTCATCATCTCGGTATCCTATAGTCTTTTTGTCAGTTTCAGTGCATTTTTTCATGTTTCGTTCAGAACATTGGTATTTTCATTTTCCACTAGTGTTTTGTTTTGGTTATCTAGAAAATTGAAACGTTTTGGTCACTTCAATAGAGACAAAGCGAAATTTGGTTCCGTGAACATACATAGCCAAATCAAAGCTATGGTAAAAAAGCCCAAATCAAAGCCTAGGCAGGCCTAGACAAAGTGTTTCACATATTATAGCTGGGCTTGGGTGAAAACCTAGACCAAGCTAAAATAAGGCAAATCAAACCTCGAACAAAGAATTCCTCGTAATAACTTTCCTGCTTCCAGTTTCTTCCTTTAAAAATTTAAAAAAAAAAAGAAAGGTTGTTGTTGGGGGGGGGGGGTGTTGGGTGGTTGTGTTTCCTCTTGTTTGAGATTGCCCAAAAAGGATGTGACTGAAGCACAAGGTTCCTGATTTATCAGTGCACATGAACAAAACAAATGACAAGGATATCATATGCCCACAAACTTCTTAAAAGGAGTCATGATCCCATTAGATACACCTCTACCATTTCGCTTTAGGAAGAAGAACATCATATTGTACACTCCATTAATGTAGCAAAAAACTTTCCGATGGAGAAAAAGGATTCAGTGGTCGAAATTATTAACAAAAAAAAAAGGTAGGTGGACCAAATTCCATTTACTATATGAACTATTGTTTTGACTAACTATTGTAAACTTTGATCCCAATAACTCATCCATTTCCTTTCATATTTGCTATTTGAATACACTAATCTCAGGGGAAGCTAAAGCATAACTAACCTGACGAACTTGGCCCATCCTACCGCAACTTGATCTAACATGAGCTGTGAAAATTATACTTGGATTAAGCTCCAGTCAACGAGATTGATTTAGAGGCCAAGTGTTGTGCTATGTTACACCGTAGGTTGAGCTTAATTTGACCTCCAACAGATGCATCCTACCTAAGCTAAAAACCTATGTATTTATAGGACATTCAAGTGCTCCAAGCTATTCATTTTTATTACTATTTTCTTGGGAGAACATACCAAGTATCTAAACAACATAATGCTATATGCAAGAAAATGATTTTTTTTTTTCATTTATTTTTAACAAAAGTCCAAACACTATTAATAAATAAATAAATAAGCTCACATTTGGAATTTTGGATGTCCTAGGGAAAGTAGGTTTGGATGATTGATGTTGAATGGCCTAGTTGTGGAGCCCACTAGAAAATATGGTGAATACTGAGGTCACAGGAGACCACCAAAGGTGGACAGTGTGAGAGCAAAGGTCTAAGAAGCAACGTTATAGACACAGGTACGATATTGACATAAATATGAACATGGGACACCATAGTTTCAAAAAATAAAGATATGGACATGACAAGGATATGACAAATATATATACATATATATATAAATACGAACATGGGACACTGTACTTTCAAAAAATAACGACATGGACACGACAAGGATAAAACAAATATTTATATATTTCATATTTAAAAATTTTCTCAATTTTAACAAATGAAAAATTACTTGAACAATTAATCAGTTATTATACATAAAATAACAGATGATATTCTAAATGACAATGACTTGATTTTCTCTCAAATAATTTTCTTTTTTTCCCAAAAGCATACACATTCATTTATGGGTACACTGTACACATTCCTTGTCCACATGCACCCTAGGCTAAATATACAAGTGTCTACCTCTCTCTCCTTCCTTAAAACAGAGGCCCAGCTTTTAATAAAGCCTTTGCCTCTATCCTTTAATCAGGGTCAGCTTTGAATAAAAGGGCTCATAAGAGATTATGTGGGGACATGTTCCTTTAATTAGGCTCAACTTTTATAAGAGGGCTCATCAGAGAACATGGGGGACGTGTGAGAACAGATCACAGCTGTCTCCTGCAAACAGGTATGTCTTCCTCCTTTGCTTCTTCTTCTTCTTCTTCTTCCTTCACTACAAATCTCGCTTCTTCTCCCTTTTTTGCTGACTCCTCTTTTTATGGCTTCATTGTTGTTTCTCCTTCCTTCGCTGACTTCTCTTCTTCTTCTTCCTCCTTCGCTACTGCTTCTCTTCCTTTTCTTACTTCGCTGATTCCTCTTTTCTTTCTTTCACTAATGATGCTCTTCTCCCTTTGCTGATTCCTTAAGTTCTTCCTTCGCTGTATCTTCTCTTCTTTATATCTGATTCTAATTGATCTTTGTTCAAGAAGAAAAGAGATTGGTCAATTTCTGGTTCAAAATCAAGCATATTGATACAGTGTTCTCATCCTCAAACTTGTCTAGATTGTGTTTGACTTGTCCCGGCAGTGTCCATTAGGACATGGCAGGTGTTGTGTCCGACACGTATCCAGCCATGTCCAATGCGTATCTGTGTCTGATGTGTGTCGAACACTGCTACGGCACCCATTTTGGCATGGCGTGTCGTGCTTCATAGGCAAAAGGCGGTCAGAGAGAGAGAGAGAGAGAGAGAGAGAGCAGAAATGGACCTCAAAGGAGAGCGAAAAACTCTAAGAGGAGATGCCTTACATGTTCGAAGCCTCGGAGACAACGGTGGAGATTTCCTAATTATAGGAGGGTTAGGCTATGGAGGTCAGGTCCCATGGTCACAAGCCCGAGTGAGGAAAAGGAATAAGTGGCTCCCTTTGGTTGGCCCAACAACTTGGAGGCAACAACCACTTTTGGTGGTGGCCCCGAAATCTAAAGAGGTAATAGCAAAGCAGCTGCAACAATGGTCCGGCCTGCTCCTCATGTACAGGTAGGCATGGAAAATGCCACGCATGTTTGCCATGGGATAGGCTTCTTGTGGAGACCCCTCTCTTTTTGTAAGACTAAATAAAATGCAAGTCCCTCACGGCAGAATGGGATGAACCATCTAGACGAATCTCAATTATTACCACTAAGCCACAATACCCCCAGTGACTCCAAGTGAGTGTCATGGGGGCACCTGATGGCTGAGCTAAGGGAAGGCCGAGCACATGTATCATGAGTGGATATGGACAAGGTCAGATGGAGGGCTAACTTGATTGAGTGATGAAGAACTGAGAATGCCTGGGGATTTGTTGAGATTTCCCTCAAGTGCCTTGGCTTGAGGCTAAGGCTCCAAGTACATTAGCCTCGACCAACACAATTGGCGTTGTTTGGTTGATTGACATGTCACCTCACGAGGCTAAGATGTGAAGGTGATATTATTTTATGGTACAAATACATTGCCTATTGAAGTTAGGATGAAGGCTGCTGTATTTCTTCAATGAGGTGCCTGTTATAATATATTTTTCATGTACAAATTGCAGGTGAAACATAACAGAAGAATACCACTTCTATGGGTTATCCAAATGTGCCTGAAATTGAATATTCTTTTAACCAGAAAAATTCTCAATTACGGATAAAAAGGAAACAAGAGTCCATCCCTAACATACAAAGCATAGAAAAAAAATAAAATGTCTACTTTGTTAACAATTGTCTCAAAAATTAAACATGGTATAAAAAAATTAGAAAATTAAAATGAAACATCACTGACCAAAAAAGGCACAATTATCTGAAAAACCAAAAAGAACTACACCCCAAACGTTTCAGAAATTTGAACAATGTCCACAATTGTATAATTTAAACAATGCCAACGATTGTGTAAGACAATCTACTTTGTTTAGATCAAGAATACATGATAACCTTCAAGCATCAAAGCAAGCACAGGAAATGAAGTGGTATTATAACCAAAACGGGTCTTACCCATCACTGAAATAAGAAACCAAATCCAAAATGTAAGAGACAATCAATGCATAGAATTCCTATCATTGAAATAAGAAACCAAATCCAAAGTGCAAGAGACAATCAATGCATAGAATTGTAGGTAATGATTTAAGACAGGGTACTATACGGAGAGAAGTGCAAAGAAGTTGGAGAATTGCTCACAAATTCAAGGCCAATGCCTCTGGAAGCTCCTTGAACCATTGAAACACCACCTTCCCATTTCAACGCAGAAGTACAGAAGGAATAGACTCTTTTGACTGATCTCAGATATGGTTTTGCCATGAACCCGTGAATGTGATGGCTGAGAAGATGAAGCTTCATACTTAATACCAAATCCAAGAAAGAAAGAAACTTATTAGAAGGAGAGAACAAAGTATTGGATATCTACATGCCACGTCTCCATCTTTTTTTTTTTTTTTTTTTTTTGTATTTAGGCCCCCTTTCTAGGAAAATTTTACCGAATTCCCCAAACGTTATGGGCACATAGTTAACAAGTAACAACTCTTGCCCCAACCAGCTGGTTATCCCAGTTATTCAGAACTCACTCACGACCTTCCTCTTAAACTCAATAACAACCCTTACTTTGAAAATAGACACATATCTCCATTGCAATTATATGGTAATATATAGGCTTATTTACATTAGTTTGTTTATCAATTTATTTAATTAGTTCATTTTTATCTTTATTAGTTTTCAATCAAAATTTAACTTTTACCATTTATGAATTTTTAGGTTATGCTTTTGACATTTTACCAAAAATTTTAAAAGATTAAGGCGACACCTCTAGGAGTTAAGTGCATTGATCAGCGGACATGTTCATAATATCATTTGTAGAATAAAGAATGTGTAAAATTTCAATATAAATTAACAACTTTGGGGCATTGTACTTCTTTGTTAATTCAACTTGTTTAGCACATAATTATATTTCACGGTACATCATATTTAAGTGGAATGTCAATTGGAAAAATAAATCTCTCTTAAGTATAGAACTTGCGTTTTTTATTTTTAAGAACAACCATAAAATAAAATAAAGGTGTTCCCTCTTAAGTAATTTTACAATCAAGTTATTTCCTTAGTTGGTATAAGAGCCTAGAAACCAAATCTATGTATATATTAAGGATCCGTTTGACAAAGCTTATTCAAAAAAATTTTCAAATTGGCTTTTTTTATTTATAAGCAAAAAAAAGTCAAATTTTTTTTACTTTTTTTTATTTTATAAGCTAAGATAAGAAACAAAAAGCAAAAATGCTTACAAAATTAACTTTTTTGCTTAGTAGTAAAAAAATAACCCTAAAAAGTTTGACAAAAAGTCCTACCAAACAAACAGGTTCTAATACGAATTCAATGATTGGTTAAAGACGTAGACGGATTACTAAATAATCATGACATCAGTAAAATTCAAACTGTATAGCTTCTAAATCAACTTATACATAGAAATAAATAAAATCATGGGATTCCTTCTCTAACAATAATAGCCAAAGAAAACACTTTATAAATCTAATTAAGGATGATGATGTAATATTGTTTTCCGTGGACAATCTCAAAGAGAATTTTGTGAAATAGCAATATACCAACTAGGCATGTAGGGAAAGTATCGTTTTACAAGTCTTAACAAATTAAAATTCATATATGGTATGTATATATATATATATATATATGTGCTATTTTAAAACGTATACCTAACGAGTTTAAAAAATGGTTCTATAAGGTAGAATTGAGAGATATTCCACCGGCATAAATGGTTCCTAGTAATATTCCTAAAACCTTAGGATATACAATCTTGAACAGAATTCAATACTCAACAGGTTTCAAGAAAAAGAGCATAATTTAGATTTTTAGGAGGAAGAATAGTAGCAATATATAAGAGAAGTAATAATGAAATACTATGCAAAAATGCAAACTATGGAAGATATGAAAAGGCCTCTTTGGATTATAGTTGTTGTTTTCAGGTAAATGGAATAGGAGGAAGCTATGGTTCTCATAGCAAATACAAATAAAAATTGGTCAAAATTATTTGAAAAAAAAAAATTATGTGAAGGGATGGGGAAAAGTTTTTAAAAAGTAAAACCAATGCTTCCAAAGAAAAGGAAGAATATTATTCAAGATAATCGAAAAACTTAGAAGATCAAGGTACGTGATTTTATGTATCTATTTAGTAAATAGAAATAAATAATCTAAATCTTAGATAATCATTATGCATCCAGGTCTAGTTTCTAGAGCTCATCATTGTCAACCGCCAAAGAAGAATAAAAAATAAAAAAAAAAGATAACGATTGTCCCAAATTACTTCTTTCATGGTTTCGGCTTTATTTGAAGGAATTGTGAAATGGTGGCCTATGACTAATATGTGAATGGACAAAAATGTTCTTTATGTGATCTTTAGAGAATATAACTGAGCAAAAAATTTGTCTAGTAACATAAATTTACCCTGTCAAAAATCAAATCTACCCTGACAATAAGACTAGTCGTTTATAATTACCATTATAACGGTCACACTTGAGATTGGTAAGGAACTATCAAATTTCACATATCTAAATTATCCACTTCAATGCTAACTATTTTTAACTGTTATTTGTAGCGTGAGTGAATGAAAAAAATTATATATTTTTTTAGCATGTGATAACGTGCACACGCATATCTCAAAAACGCCAACGTTACTAAAATAATGATGGTAAGGGTACTTTTTGATACTGTAGCAGTGGACTCTTTCAACATTCATTTCATTATCTGGCCTATCTCAATACTTGGGCTTCTTTTCTAGCCCATCTTTCCGTTTTAGAAGCTTGAGACTCCGTCAAATGGTCTAGGACCTAGACACAATAAGAATGTTTCTCATTCACAGCCCATAAAACAAGGGACCTTGACCCTATCAATTATCAAATGGACAAAAATAATAAAATAAAAGTAATAGATAAATAAATGAATAAATATAGTTCACTAGCATGTTCAAGTATAGTTATGGGCATGTTAATCAAGCTTATAAAGTACAAAGCATGTTTGTGCACATTGTCTACCGTTTGATTTTCTTATTGTTACAATGAAATGAAATTGCGCTGGAATTCAAGCTCTGTGCCCATAATTCTAAAATAATGATTTCAGTTCTCTTAATCAAGGCAACCACATATAAATTAGAGGCTCGATAATTATATATTTTCAACTAGAAATTAATATGTTCCTTTGTCTCAATTGAGTTAAACAAACCATGTTGTGTCATTAAGTTATTATGGCTTTGAACCCTTTCAAAATTTGACTAGTAGACTCAAAAGCTCTCTCTTATTTGAAAATTACAAACTATTTAAATAGCTTCGCTGATAGAATCAAGGTTTTATTTAAGAAGACAATGATTTTGATCCCAAACCTAATGCCCAAATCAAATAGTTGAAGCAAAAAAATAACTGTGTCTAGTAAACAAATTCACTGTGGTTTTACTATCATATAATTATCCAAGTTGTTCAAATTCAACACATTAACAAATCCTATTTGATCCCATATACATACCTTGTCAATTTAAGCTTGCTCAAATTGAACTTACTGGATCCAATCAAAAAATCAACTGGTTTCTTAACCAAGTACCAAAAATAACCTAGGATCGAAGTCAGGCAGCATTTCCACAATGGAACTCTATTAAATTTGGTTGGAAATGTAGGATGTTTCTTGTGATAAGGGGACGTAATGGCAATTAAAAGATAAATATTTTAAATTTTTTTTGCAGATAATATTAATAATGACAAATTTGTAAGGAGATTCGAAGCTAAGCGTGGTTATACCATCCCCTTCCACCCTTAGATTTTTTTATTTTTTTTTCTTTTGAACTTTTGCGTATGAAGAATCAAGGTAAATGTTCATAGGGATTGATACAACCTGTTACATCTTAGTAATTGGCCCCATGCCATAACAGTTTATTAGAAGAAAAAAGGATCTTTGGATGTTTACTGTGCTAATCAAATTTTTATGACCAAATATATTTTAATAACAAATGTTAAGTATAGCACATGTGACTAATGTTCTGTTTGCTTTGACAAAAATTACTTATGTTTTGGCAATAAATGCTTTCTATTTTGTTTGGTGGTGGACCGAAAGGGGAATATAAAGGCAACGATAACTTAATGATTTGAAACATCTTACGAAGGTGATAACACCGCATTTATGATTAATTTTTGACCAAACAAAAACCATCGAAATATCAAATCATGTGTATGATTTGAGGGATTTGAAAAAAAGAGCTTAAAGCAATGGAATATGAACTTATTGAATATCATGAGACCTTCCAAAAGACTAAAATGGTCATGGGGGGGCTTCACTTTGTATGTCATCAATGAACTCCATTTTTCTTTCCTCTCAGAATCATGACTGCTACAGTCTCTCCAATAAATCCCAAATGCCCCAAAAGATTTCATCAAACACATAATGACTCTTACCCCATCAATCAAAAGAAATGAGGAAACCCCATTACAAACTTTGGACTCTTCTTTTTTCCTCCAAACGAAGTGACTTCAATTGAAAGTTGTATGAAATTTTTTCATTAAAGTTGATGGATTTGACAGAACTTAGGGTCACTGTTCTCTCAATAAATTGCACAGAAAAGTTACTTGAATGACCACTGGAGGTACAAGAATGTCCATGGTTTTGAAGGCAAACTCTAACATGTGTATTTATCTATGCAATCACTGTCCTATTTTTTTTTTGTATTTCTTAATGTGATGCCACTTGAGTTTGTCTACATGGAAATTCCATTGCAACCCTATAGCTTGTTTATAGTTGTTGATGTAACAAAAACCAATATACGAAAACATGTGAATCAAATTTCTGAAAAGACAAGACAAACCTGTTGCGGTAAATTATTGCTTGTTTGGCAGTGCCGTGGCTTGTGGTCAAGTGCTTAATTTGTAAGAAGTGCTTATGTAAATTAATTGGGAATTGCTTCATCATAAACAGCGTTTTGAATAATGTTTTTCATCTGAAAAAGCTTTTAGCATCCAAACCAAACGTAGAATGAAGCACTTAATTTGAAGGCTAAAAATCACTTCTAAGTCACTGCTCCAAGACCAAAAGAGGCCTTAGATAGTTGTTAGAACAATTTTGGTTTAAATTTTTAAAATTTCACTCAAACACTAGCTAGATAGCAATAGTCTCTCCAAAAATCGAAGTTCTTGATCCCTAAACAATCTGAAAGAGAAAAATACATGCGTGTATGCATGTATGTATACACATATAAATCAATAAATATAAGTATATATATATATATATATAGAGAGAGAGAGAGAGAGAGAGAGAGAGAGAGAGAGAGAGAGAGAGAGAGAGAGAGAGAGAGAGAGAGAGCATGTTCGATTTAGGCTCTGACCTTTGGACTCTATTGGTATCTTAATATTCATGAAGTAACCTTTTATGATATTGTATATAGCTGCTTACATATGCTAGAAGGTGGTGAGCTACTGCTATTTTGGCGAAGTAATTTCTAAATATAATAGAGTTTGAATTTTTTAACAAAGGTAAATTCTTCTAATCAACATTTTGTTCTATCAATCTCCAAACTTCTGAGATTTGACAAATTTTTAAGCCATATTGATACTAGTAAAAAAAATTATGAACAAAATGTTTTGTTTCTACCAGGATTTACTGGAAGGTGGGTAATTTTCTTGTTTTAATTAATTATTAATGTACATTGGGGACCATATTCAATCAACTTTATATAGTTTTTATAGATTCAGGAAGCCGGTTAAAGTCACTGGCAAGAAAAGGTTGCATTCTCATTGAATTTGCAGCTTACAATTGGTCACACATGCACAAATATATTTTATGCTATCTTCTCAAATTTGCATATATTGATACACTTGTCACCTTTCAAATTATATGTATGGCACTGGTTATAAGTAGCCTATAACACTAAAAAGCATCTTTTTACGTCAGAAAAATAAAATAAACAAATAAAAGCTCCTGCAAAATTAAAAATATGTTGTTAAAAAATACCTTTAAATGATGACTATTGCTTTTCCTAAGTTAACTGCAAGATGCCTTTTACTTTCTTAAATAGCTTGATATACATTGTTAGATTTATTTTTTAAAAAAATAGTATATGTCATAATATAAATAACTAGTAAAACAATCCCAATGACCATAGTGAATTTAAGGAATTTAAGCTCATTGTCACACCTGCACTATAGGTGGCATTCACAAGCAAAAGAATCAGCCATTATCGCAACCTAATTAATTTGTGTTTACTTCCAAAAGATTAAAATAAAAAAGAAAAGAAAATCCCATTGATACCATATTCATGTCATTTGTAAATAAGTGAAAGCAACAACAGAAGATAAGATTGGACATTGGATTTTTTTTTTTCCTTTCATAAACAATACTTTTACAGCTAAAACGGTTGAAGTAAAAAATAAAAAATAAACACAAGTTGGATTAATTAAATAAACAGAAAGCTGAGGAACCCAAGGCTTACATATATGTATATCTCCCCTTCACAATTTACATATCCCTAGAGACGACTGATAAAGAAAAGTCAAGGTTTTCTAATCTCCCCTCTCTTGTCATCTTCCATATAATCTTTTTCTCACCAAGCAATTAAAGCAATTGTTTTTTTTTCTTCTCTTTTGGAATACCCACATGGCCATGGCCGAAGGGGGCCAGGATTGAATAATTTTTCCCACTTCTGAAAGATGAGAGAGTCCCATCTTTGCATCAATCTCCTCACTGAGCTTTCCAGTCAAGTCTGATAGATGAACTTTGTTTTAACTGTTCAAACCTTCTGTTCCCCAGCTTTCTGTCCCATCCCCACCAATATTCCAAAGAAATGTGGGACTCACTACTCTGCTCCCAATCAACCAGCACTCTCTTTTACTTCTTCTCCTAATCTTCTGACTGTTCTGGTAAATAACAATACAAAGGTGAAAAGAAAATTTTTTAAAATAAAGAGTAGAAAAACGTCCCCCACATGAAAAGCTCGAAATAGAATGCAAGGGAAGGTTTATGACATGACCTTGAACGAAATTGCACCACAAGAATAAAAAAACACACAGTTTGTATACATAAAAGTCTCTCTTTAGAGCATGTCTAGAACTTAGGGGAAGTAACGGAAACAAAAGAAAAGAAAAAATGAAGAATTTTTTTTTTTTTACTTCATTTTATAAAAATAAAAAAAGTGAAACAAAAAGAGATTTAAAATTTTTCTCTCTCTTTTCCTTCTCTTCCTCTCTTCTCCCCAAGTTCCAAGCAGGCTCTCGGTGGGGTTCACTTATTCTTTGTTGTTTCAAGAACTTGTTATAAACCCCTCTTAGCTTCTCCGAATGATGTATTGTTGCTGTTGTTGTTGTTGTTGCTGCTGTTCCCTGTCCAATCAAAGAGACTGCTGAATGAATCCAAGGCCTTGTTGCTTTCTCTCTCATCCTCTCCTGAGATTAACCCTTGGGTGAACAAGAGGTTTAGAGGGTCAGCATCTATCTCTCCTAGATCTGCAAAGAAGTCCTCAGACTGGTTGGAGTCCGGCAAAGTTGGCCTGTAACTCTGAGGAAAACCTTCACTGAATTCACCATCATCCATGTCTATTTGCATGTCAAGGTCTTCCATCTCCTCCTTCACAGTCGTGGAACTTCCGGTGATAATGGACGACGACACGTTATCGGTGTTGTTGCTCTCCCTTTGTTCTTCCTTCAAGCTTGTTCCCTTTTGGGCATGAGAGCTTGCTGAATTCTTTGAAGCCGAATTATTCTTCGATGGCTGGGATCGGGTAGAGCCTGCGAGAGCATTTCTCTGGGTTGGCCATGGATGGTTATGCTCAGAAGTGTAGGTTATGACCAACATATTGGGATCTGTTCGACTCCGCTCGACTTGTTTCCTCGCCGAACAACCCTTAGAGCTGCTGCATCTATAATAGCCCCTGGATATGTATATATTCGAGATTAAATGAATGAATAGAAACCCAAAGTCTTTGAGTCAAAAGTATTCAAACCTTTATTTGAGTACAAATTCCACTCTAAACGATCACAAGGATATAATAATTACAATAATAGTACATCATAAGTCTCTTAACATTAACTTTTGTTTAAAACTCGAATTTTTGACGAAAAAAAAATATGTGATAAAAAAGTTAACAAAAATAAATAATATTTTTGTTCTATTTTTTTTTTATATTTTTTTTTTTTACTTTTCTTACCAAAAATTCAAATTTCAAGATAAGAGTCAAACTATATTATAAGTATCCGGAAGATAAGTTTTGCTGCTATTAGAAGTGTACAACCATTATACTGTCACTTATTTTTTTGTTTAGTTTTATTTTTTCTTAAATCAGGACTTACTATTATATATAATTTTGTATGACGTGCTACTCTTAAAAATTTCAATTTGATCTTAAGAATTTTTACACATATTCTTCAAACTTTTTTTGGAATAGTTTTGAAAGCATTACGACAGCAAAAAGATTTTGAAAAACATCATACGGCTAAAGTGGTTAAATCATAAAGATTTAACTAATGATCTCATATTTTCAGACAATATTAGATTACGTAATTAAAATCAAGTGACTAAAGACTGTACAATTCTAACAGCAGCAAGACTCATCCCTTGTTTCCAAAGGGAGTGCCTGCCTGGGTCAAAAGCACTGTGCCATTGTAGAAGTTAAACTACATCTGCTAGTTGTAATAAGAAAAGATAGATACATTTTCTGTGTAATTAATCTAAGTTGAGTAATAATGCTTGTCAGCATACACATAAAAAATGTAGCTCTAGATTACATGAATTGGGAACCTTCTTCTTACCAAGAATGAGAATACTTAAATTACCTTGGATAAGGAGAACCTTTTATAGGTTTCTGACCATACTTTCTCCAAGCCCAGAGATCAGATGGAACCACTTCTCCAGTTGGCCTGCTGTTTGCAGGCACTGGTGCTGGTATACAAACTACCTTCTTTGCCTGGCTCTTCCTGGCATGGATGGGCACATTAATTGAAATCAAAATTTGGTCTTTCTCCAACTTTCATAAACCAAGACAAAGCAACAAGAACAAGAACTGATATATTTGCATATTAATTTTTGGAGCTAAAAACTTGTCTATGAAGGAAATTCTAGGTTTCAATGAATTAGACAAATCCTTTTCGCTGGTGCAAAACCGTTTCAATTGTACTTTACAGAAGTAGTGATATGTATTTTGGCTTGCTTTCTTTAAGAGAGCTGAAAGTGATAGTAAATTCTTTGAGAAAAAGGCTATATCAATGAAAACACATAAATACTTTCAGGTGGGTTTTTGGAGAAAAAGTAGTTATAGATAACTACATGAAAGCTAAGTCTGTGAATGTTACTGTGACACCAGTTGAGCTACCTTTTTTCAGGTTGATCGAAACCCATCAAGAAAACAATCCCATCTAAAATCATAGAACTTTTGATATCTCTACAATGAATTTGTACATAAAATATGAACATATGCATTTTGTCCAACAAACCCTACTTTTAGAAATCTCACCATGAATTAGCATAAACACAAGTAAATTTCCTAATGTATATCATTATTTATTGTTTATCTATGAGCTGTTTTCTATGATCTGTGTGCTGCATGAATATAATTTAAAAGGACTTGATCGAAAGATTGTATAACATTAAGTCAATTTGATTCTTACATAATTAATTCAACCAATTATTACCTTCGTTTGATGCCCATATTTCGCGGAGACGAGATCTGCACCCCGGCGTTTTCAACCAAGCAGCTTTTTGATGTATTAGCACTAATCATATCATTAAGAACTAATGGAGCCTTAATCCCCTGAGGCGAAGCGGCCACCACCGGGGAGTCGGACGGAGAAATGGGCAGCTTAGCATTTGGTGAGATCTGAAGCATACTTGTGAAGATATTGCAAGGTTTCTTCATTTCCTCATCAAGAATCTTCTGAGCAAGAATACCATCACCACCGCCGCCACCAAAACCGGTTGTGCCTTCAACACTTGATTTCATCATCTCTGTAGAATTATTTGAGTTGTTGAAGAAGCCTGAACTTGGCATACCAATCTCGTGAAGGAGCGGATCTCTCATGCTAGAGAAGGGATCGCCGAAATCATCCACCGGTTCTTCCATCCCGGAAGGATAATTCATGTGATCGGCCGGAAACTGCCAGTCTGAGATAGGTACTTCGCCGGACAAGCCGCCTCCACTACTGCTACTCATCGCTCCACCACCGCTGGCTCGGATTATGTCAGTTAAATCACCTTGATAATTCTCCATTCTCTGCTGAAAGTAACTACACATACCTTGGAAGAAGCAACACAATACAACCTCTCATTTGACCTCTTTGGTTTGGTATGTTTTGCACCAAACAGACGTAAAGGACATGCACTTGATTGTATTCAAAGTGCTTTGATTAAGCTATGAAAGAGTTGTGGCGAGATGGGTTTTGTTGTTAAGGAAGCAAGAAAAAAGCACCAAGCCAAGTTTTTGATGGGTTGAAACTGGTGATTGTTCTCCTCAAAAAACAAACAAAGAGAGAATGGTTATGGAGAGAAAGAGAGAGAGAGAGAGAGAGAGAGAGAGAGATAGTCGCTGACTTTTCACACAAAACAGCTCTTCTCTATACGTACGCAACAAAGAGGAGAAAAGAGTTTTAAACTTGCAATAATTTACATAATCTACTAGGTCTTGAGCTGGGTGATTTATAATATATACATATATCTAGTTGTATAATCAAAAGGGTCAATTTTCTGCAACTGTTTCTATTATTTTAGCACATACTCTAACATATTTTTGTTCTCTCTCTCCGTTTTTGTTTTATTGTTTGAATGTTAGAACTTAGAAATAACTATGCCAACAATTGGGTCAGGAAAAAAAAAAAAAAAAGAAAAAACTCGTCTTTTCAAAAACAGGTGATAGAAAAGTAAAGAGGTGGCAAGTAGCCGCATTTCTCGGCGAACGTTTCCAACGCGGGACGACCCGTTTCTTTGCCACTCCCCGTTTCGTTTTTGGAGTGAGATATTCTAATTTTCTATAAAGAATGACAACAGTATTTGCCTGTCAATATCTCTCTACATATGTATATATACAAACATGATCACCTATCCGTTACCCGATAGAATAAATATAAACAGATAATTAATAGATGTGTATATATTTAAGTATGTATCAACACCTCATTTGTTAATGTGATGCACTTGTGATATTAATTAAAAACCACTATCTAAGAGAAGAAAAACAAAAAAATATGAAACCTTGAGATGCAGCTTGAACGTGCAATCTAGTTAGGAGAGTGCTCCCACTAGGTGCATGTGCATTATATATGGTTATTCAGTGCTCTTGGATACAATGTAGTGAGTTATTCTTTTATTAGGTAAGTCTTAAAGGTGAATTTAGTAGGTGTGTTCGGAACTTATCTAGAAGTGAACATGTTTTTTTTCTTTCACAATGCAATGAGTTGGGTTCAGTAAATATATTCGGGACTCACTTAATAAGAGATCTATTGCATTATAAGAGAATAGTGATATACTGCTTCAAGAGCATTGCATAATTTTCCATATCTATCACCTACCATTGTATCTATTTTGGTTAATACATACATGTATGAAGTAAAGTTAACCATACTAAATGAAATATAATATGATATCCAATCAAAATAAATGAAGTTCTTAGTTTGAAAATTGGAAGGTCTAACTTTTTTCCCTTTTATTGATTTTGTTATCACACAACAAGCATTTTAAATTAACAAATAGAGTGCATCCAATCGAAGTAAAGAGGCAGATTTTTTTTTTTTTTTTGACGACCGTGTCTTGGCTAACTTGCACTCTCCAAGACTAGTTCCGAACTTGTATAGTATTCCGTTCTACACAAACAAAGTAATTATCGGATCAAAAATCTTGAGGGTGGCCGCAAAGAGTTGATAGCACCTAAGGCTATGTTTGGTACAAGGGAATGGGAAGAAATGGAATGATTATTCTCATTCTCTTGTTTGGTAAGGCCAATGAACAATACTAGAATATAATGGAATGAAATTTGTGTATAATATGAAAATTCAATATTATGTAACATACAAAACATTAGTAGTATATGTTATTTATTAAATATTATTAAGTATTTGTAATGGTGGTGGTGGTGGCGGCGACAGTTGTGTGGCAAGGGTGGTGGTGGGACAGCGGCAGTAGTGGCCAATGGTCGGTGGTGGTGATGGGACGGAGACAGCGGTAGGGGGTAGTAGTGTCGATGAATAGCGGGTGACTGTGGCCAACGGTGGACGATGATAGTGGTTAGTGCTGGCGGTGATGGTAGGAATTTTTAATTTTTTAATGTTTTTAAGTTTTAAAATTTTTAATCTTTTTTAATTTTTAAAATCAAAAAAAATATTTACCAAACAAGTTTTATTTTAAAAAAAATTTTAATAACAAAAATTTTACTAAGTTTGGTTTTATGCTCTTTCATGTGGAAATGAAATGACCAGTCCTATTCTTGAAATAGAGAATGATCATTTCAACAAAATGTTTGAATGATTATTCTATGAGAATAGAATGACCATTTTACCTTTAAATAGTGATACCAAACAAGAAAATAAAAATAAAAATAAAAGTAAAAATAGTCATTTCATGCATTTATTCTAAACATAGAGCAGATCCCTAAACTCCAAACCTTAACCATCAAGCCATCCTTACGGTTAGAAGCAGGTTTCATCTTTAAGGCAGAGGATCTTATCCAATAAGAGGCGTAGCACATAATTTTCTTTGGCATGTAGGTTTCAGCCATACAAAGTAATGAGAGCACAAACTATTTGATATTACAAAAACTAAAAACTAAAAAATAGAAAATTTTAGCATTGCAAAGTACTTTACATAGCTATCACAAATGACTCCGAATATTTACAAAAGCTGAAGGAATAAGAAGTGGCAAACTCAATTATGAGTTAAAATTTACTTGAAAATAAATGTATTTCTTGTTATATATATAAAAAAATTAAATATAAAATAATGTAATTTTTGTAACCTAATTGATGTGGCCTCATCTGTCCATTGAATGATAGAACGGAGTCTCCATTTCTTAACATGTAATTTTGGATAAGACTTGCTAACCTAAGTTATACAAACACATGTAAGAGGCTTATGGTATCTTCATAAACAAACCACCATGATTCAATGTATTGAACTTGAAGCATTAACTATATATAACTCAAAATAATCAAACAATTAAACTTAGCATTAAAAACTTAAATCGAAAATAACTCACCTAATTAGTCCTTACTAGCCCAAACCCCAAATTTAACTGGGGTGCCAAATTTATGGGGAAAGGGAAACTTGAAATGTTGAAAGAAGCAGGAATGTAGCTCACATGCCAACAATCTGCAGAAAGAGAGAGGAAGAAATAGAAAACTAGTCCGTGCTGAAATGATCTTGCAATGAAGTTCAGAAAGGATCAAACTAAATCCTACACTAATGAAAATGTTGATCAAATCAAAAGAAGAAAAAACCAAGAAGCTGCAGGGAAGATTTAGTTCCCATTTGCAATTGGGTGGTTGATGAAGAAACCTTGGAAAAGAGGGTTAATATGAATGTGGAACAGGATTGATTAGCAAATGATTAGAAAAAAATTGAAAACTTAATGCCGAATAAACATATTGAGAAAATATTATCTTCCAATACAAAATGCTAGCAAAGAGGAGACCCCAATGAACTTCAGTTAATTGTAGGAGTTGTGGGAAAGAAACATATGCCCTATGCTAGTTTAGAGTTAGTGTTTATCATAGGAAAAGTCAAGTGATTAGAGGAAATAAATGAGAAGATTTTAAAAATCCTTTGGAGAAGGACAGCAGAATCTTTTATAGATTAATTACCAGTTTGAGAGGGAGAGGACAGACTTTTAGGAGATTAATTAACAAGTTTCCTAATTTTTTATTTTATGGATAAGTGTAGCTCAATCAGTCATCCTACGTGTCTTTCATTACTTATTCAAACAAGATGACAATGGAGAAAAGGCTAAGGTCGTGAATCGCTCGTTAATATATTGTATGCTAAGCTCCTATGAGAGGTGAGTGTTGTGATTGAAGTATAAATTCGATGAGTATTAGAGTCGATTGTTTTGAGAATCAAATCTAATATAGGCTACTAACACTTATGAAGAACTAATTTAACTTGAATTGAACAATAACTATGTAAATTGAATATAAGTAAAAGAGACCAAAAATTTGTTTGATGAAGAGATTTGTGGTATTAATCTACTATCAAAAGCAATTAAGACTAGTTTGTAAACAATTGAGGGAAGGTCTTCGATTCAATTGTATAATCACCCAATTTTTGCAAGTAGTCAATGAGGTTTTATAATTCAAATTAAAGATCTCTCCATGGATCTTTGATTCGAAAGGTTTTGACTATAGAATTTAGGAGTTCATTACCAATTGACCTTATAATTGGTTTTTTATTAAAGATTCATAGATTTATACCATCGATTTGTGCAACCCAATACCAATTCAATGATTGAGGTTACCAAACTTAGTCAAGAACCTAGGTTTTCTTAAAGATTTAAGTCTCAATTGATAAAAATTGAATGAATTAGAGATGAAACTTTGAAGATCAATTTACCTCAATTAAAGACTAGAAGATCTTGAGTGATCTTCTTAATTGAATTTAAGAGAGAGTTTATCTAATCATCACCATTGCAAAATACTTGAAGAATTGAAGAGACAATGAAGAATTGAAATGCAAATTATATTAAATCTAGCTATTACAATGAAAATTGAAGAGTTTATCTCTCTAAAACTACTCCTACAACAATGAAAATGAAGAATTACAATGAAGTATAGAGTTTTTTTTTCTCTAAAACTACTTCTACAACTCTCTAAAAACTGTTTTAAAAAAATATAAAATAAGATGAAAATTTCAAATTGAGCAAAAAAGAGTCTTAAATAGGCTGAAAAATAACAGAACTGCGCAAACCATTAGCTAGGCATTCAAACACCTAGCTAACGCCTTGCGAACCTGTTTCAAATGCTAAAAATCAGCCTCAAAAGTTTCCTGACCATTCGAACAGTTTGAATGGAGCAATAGAGTGTTCAAAACGGTTGAATGTCTGAATGGCCATTTGAATAGTTTATTTGGATAGCTCTCGAAAAGTTATATGAAATTAATATATTATGGACATCAAGAGCACTTCTAATTTGAGAGATATGATATTTTAAAGTTTTAACTCTACGTACTTTAATAGCTTGTATTTTGACAGCATCTACTTGAAACTTATGCTCAAATTTTGTCCAAAGTCTTTCAATTTAAGCTCAAAACCTATATAAAACAAAATAAACTTAATTAATACTAAAATCTAACTAAAGAGATATATAAACTATTAAACTAAAACTAACAAAATATAAATTAAGATATTATAATTACACCTTTAACGTGCAATCAGTTCCTGCAAAAAATGTTATACACAAATCACAAGCAATTGATGGGTCGTCTTCACTTGAAAAGCCATTGGCAGCATTAAAATCATTTCTCTGAGTTGCCTTTCTTTATGTACGTTTATAGTTACTTGTACTCTATATAGGGATACTTTTCTTATTTCATCTTCTTGTACCACTACCACTAATCCTGCAACAAAACTTCTCTGCATTTAAAATATCAATGAGGATGATTGAATGAGGGCTTATTTGAATAGTTAACATAAAGCGGTGGAGATTTCAAGTACTAAAATATTTTACAGTTGAATTCAATTACTAATGCTAAAAATTTTAAATGCCGAATTTTTTTGGTTTGAAACTTTAGTGATGAAGTTTCTTGCTACAAACAAATTTCAAAACCATCTTCCATTGGTAAGTATATACGGTATCAAGTAATAGATCAATTTCTCTTTACTTTAAAAGTAAAATCTTTGCAATATAGATTTTTGGTTTTGAAGTGGTACTTGAGCTTGTGTTACCAATTTAATTATAGATTTTCTGAAAATCATTGAAATTAATAAAGGGTACTATTTTAACAACCCCTTAATTAATTTAAGTAAATAATTGATAAATGTGTAATTTTAAAGCATTGTCTTCTTTTTCTTTTTCCAATTTCCCCGAGTCTCTCTCTCTCTCTCTCTCTCTCTCTCTCTCTCTCTCTCTCTCTCTCTCTCTCTCTCTCTCTCTCTCGTGTATATATGCATGTGCATATGCATGTGCTTCCTACCGAAACCATCAAAAGTCTCTCTGTTCCCTTGTTTTCTTCATCTCCTTCATTTTTTCTTAGAAGCCTTGACACCCTACCTCATTCAAGCTAGTTTATACAATTAATTACTTATGTTGATGTTTTCTTAAACCTCAAAAGAGCATATAACATTCCGTCACATGTCGCAACAAGGAATTCTCAAGTTGACAAAATCCTAGACAAAGCAAATGCACTATTGTCTAATGGGACTTGTGCTAAAGGTGACAAAGGATCTTTCCAATCAAGTTTTGCCACTTAGCGTTCCGGGTTTTTTTATTTATTATTATCGTGCAGTAATCCGTATCAAACAATTAATATAAAGAGTTTGTTTCGACGTCCTGTTTCCCATGCACAACTAATTTTAGCGTTAACCCTGATTGGGGAGAGACTAAAAAGTTTAGACCATTCGTGATGAAGTTTCATCAATATCGTCTACTCTTGAAGGCCTCGAGATTCAAATCAACGAGTTTACAATCCACTATAAATTTGTCTTCTTCACTCAAACAGTAGAGCATTTATTTGCTACTTAATTCAAGAACTCACTACTCAATCCTTGAGTTGAGGCTTCCTAATGCACAATAGCATATCTAATATAATCAATGAATATTTTATATCATATATCTTTAGTTTTTAATTTTTAGCTCTACTGTTATTTTTTAGCTTTTGTTGTTCATTTTTGTATTTTTCTTTGAGTTTTGTGTGTAGAATAAGAATTGCAGTTCTATAAAAATTATTATGTTAAGTATCAAATTATCGCTATTTAGGTCTCTCTCTCCTCTTAATATTTACAACCCACTTTGTTCCATATTCCACGTGATTTTTTCCCGACAAGGACAAGATCATTACACACACGCATATGTATTTCTTTATTTACTTTCGGAAGGGGAAGCGTTGGGAAAAATGTGGTTGGGCATCGAACCCTCGACCTTGAGTATGGGGCGGTTGTCCCTTACAGTCTCAAATGTGCCCGTGACATGGAATGCTTGAGCCTAAGTTGTTCGGAAAAAAGTCTAAAATTCTTAATGTAATTCCAAGTGACAAGTGACTCCGCCTAAAAGAGTATGTACTTTTACCCCAAGTGTAGGGTTGGCAAAGCAGTATAATATTTATGAGTCTGGGTTAACTTTTCACGGAGATCGAATTCAATATGAATTATAAGTTTCGAAAAACACCAATTTCCCTTGAATTTGCAACCAACTAATAGACTACTTCTAAACAGAGTAAACCAAAATTTGTTTGATTGAGCTAATGGTTTATCTAAATCTCAACTATAGCAGTCAACACTAAATTAAAAGCAATAGAGAAGGTCTTGCATCTAATTGATCCAACTATCCAATTCACTCAAAGTTTTAAGAAGATTTGATAACTTATATTATTGGCTTCATTGTGAGTCTTTGATCTGAAGAATTTCGACAATTAAAACATGAATTCGTTGATAATGGAGCTTAGAATTGCAATCCAATTTAGAGTTATAGGTTCATTCCATCAATTTGTGCAATCTCAATAGCCAACCAAGGCTTGTGTATTAAGATTACCAAACTTAGTCAAGAAGCCGAGTTTTCTTATAAATCTAAGATTCAATAATCAAGAATTAAGAGATTTGAAAGATATAGCAATGGAAACTCAATTACCTCCATTGAAGACCTTGAAATCTTTGGATGATCTTCTCAATTGAACCTAAGAGAGAATTTAGAAAAACATCACCATTGAATTATACTAATAGAATTGAAAGATAATGAAATTTAAGATCTAAAGTATCAATTAGAATAAAATTCAAAATGTTTCTCTCTCTACAAAGCCCTCAAAAAATCTATATTCTAAATACAATTTCGTATCTCTCTAAATAGATCCCCAAATTGGGTACAAAGCTGCCTTTAAAAACTGAAAACAAAACAAGACTGGAACCATTTGAACGCTCGTTTAGACGGTAGCTAACGGTTTGAACTACTACTCTCTGAATCTTCCCTTTGGTTTCTAACCTAATTCGAATGGTTTCGAATCTTATTCAAATGGGAAAATGTGGCCTATGTATCTTCTTAACTGTTCAAACGCCCGTTTGAACGATAACTCAATCTAATTGCTCCTATTTGCTCCTTTTTGGCTCAAAAACCTATTTACACAAAAACAGCTCAAGTTAGGACAAAAACAAGATTAATAATATATATGTTAGCCCTAAGTTTATTCCTATGGAATTTTATATATGATTTTAATAATAACTTACTTTGATTTATAAATATTTTCTTTATTAAATATATTCTATACTTTTAATTCTTGATCTAGATAGTGTAATAAAGTTTTGCAGGATTATGAAGTACTTGAAACAAAAATTAAGACTTGGAAAATAATATCTAAATCCTTAAGAATCATGTTTTAAAAAAACTTATTTCAAGGAAGAAAATTAGAGGACATAATTTTCTTCTAAGGTTAATTCAAGTAAGATGAGGTATGTTACTCTATTGATGTTACATGATAGAGAAAATTTTTTTAATATATATATATATATATATATTTATATGTGTGTGTGGATTTATTTTTTATTATTTAAAAAAAAAAATGGTGACATGCTTTGAAATATTTTGAAAGTTATACCTATGAATTTACTTATACTTAATTGCATGTTTGTGATATATACTTGATTGCATGTTTTTTTTTTTTTTTCATGCATTTCTTGATATTGAAAAGGAAAAAAATACAAAATGTTGTAATTTATAAAATATGTTTGGTTTTGAATCAAATATATATCTCATATCTAAACATACATTATTTTTGTGGACTTCAAAAGAAAAATATTTATTAGTTTTATATATGATTATTTTTTTATGATAAGAAAGGGGGAGAAATATGTTGATTGATATGATGAGCTTTTAGTTAAATTTTTTTATAAATAAGTTTAAGATGAGATGCATTGGTTGAGAGGAAGTTTGGATTATATTTGTCTCTATTTTTCTACTACTCTTGAACATAATATATATATATATATATATGTATGTATGTATGAAAACATTTATTTTACTTAAAGTGTTTTTCTAAGGTAAATCAATCAAAAGTTGTTATCATAAAAAAGGGAAAGATTTTTAGCCCTAAGTTTATTCATATAAAATGTTATATATGATTTTAATGATAACTTACTTTGATTTATAATATTTTATTGATTAAATATATTCAATACTTTTAATAGTTGGTGTAATAAAATTTTACAGGATCATGAAGCACTTGAAAGAGATATTAAGACTTGTAAAATGATATCTAATCCTTGAGAATCATGTTTTAAGGAAACTTGATTCAAGGAACAAAATTAGATAATATAATTTTCTTTTAAGGTTGAAAATTCAATGAAACTATATCCTATAATACAACCTTAGCATTTTGCCCATATCTTTTGATCCAACCGTTGGATTGATATGATTCTTATGGCATTAGAAATAAGACTCAAATGTGTAATTATAGTCTTTTATAACATTTTCATGAAAAGAATTTTTTTTCTGGGACAAAAATGAGTTGGAAAATGATTTATTAGATTTGAAATTCAAAATATGACAGATTGGAGACAATCATGATTATTTGACCATATCTTTTGATCCAGAAGTCCAAATGATCTGATTCCTAAATTTATGAAAACCAAACATCCATATATACATTTGATATGTTATATGGATATTCAAATTCAAATGTTATCTGGGTGAAACATAAAGTGGAAGAAGACTTAGTGTAGCCGAAATTTAAAGATGACAACTGGGAGATAGTCTGAGTGTTTCATTCATATCTTTTGACTTTGATATGCTTTGATTCTTTAGAATATGAAAAGATAAAATCCATATCTATATTTCTTATCTTATAGAGATTTTCAAAATCGAACGTTTGCTATATGAAAAAGCTGATGCAAGTTGATATAGCTGTGTAAAAATTTAAATATGCCAATTGGGAGACAGCTCGAGTAATTTGATCACAACTTTTAATCTAATCATTGGATCAACGTGAGTTTTAAGGTTCTGAAAAGATGACTTCTATGTATACAACTTTTCGCCTATAGATATTTTCAAATTCAAACGTTATCAAGTAAATAATTGAGGTGGAAGTGAAGGCATCTGATTTGAAATTCAAAATCCTGTCTAGCACCAGCTTGCTCAACAAGAAAAAATCTTCAATGCTTTCTTAGATGACTAGAAACAGATTTGAAGTTACAAATCAGACTCCTATCTTCATTTATAAATAAAGATACACTTGAGAAGCAATCTACAACAACAAGAGTAACAAGAATTTGTGCATCAAAGTGATATTCATCCTACAAAGTCTTTGAGAGCTTAATTGTCTTTTATCTTGTAATGTTTTGAAAACTTCATTGGCATATCTATTGTTTGAAAGAATTCATTTATAAGCAAGAGTGGTTGTACTCTTATTCTTTTTTCTTGTAAGAATAATAAATATATACACTTGGACTAACAATATATACAATCCCCCCCTCTTGGGTTGCCACCTGGACTAACAATATATAAAATCCTAAAACAAAGCTAACAAACTACTAATTAGGTGTTGTAATTGTAATTTTCAAGAACAATCAACAAGGACAATAAATACCTTATTTGAAACCATTAGTTTCATAAAAGAAAATTGCTCAAAAGGTTTGAAAAAAGGAACACCAAATGTGCGTTCGTGGTTGGTATATTGTTCTAGATGTTACTACAAGCACAAAATTTGTAAAGCAATTTGAAACATTCTGCTTTGGAAGCTATTAGACCCTACTACATCTCTAAGACTTGATTCCTATACGTATTTTCTTAAGCTGGGGCAGAAGAACTTGGTGTCAAAAATAGAAAAAAAAATGAAAGGAAAGGAAGAACACGTGACAATAAATAGAGCCACCTATAAATAATCTCTCTGTTATGTTCAATAGATTGATCTATATGAGTATTTACCCCATATATATAAAGACATTTTAGAAATATTGAAGACATTTTAATTTTAGGGCATGATGTACCACACATGTTATGTGGAATCCTTCAAGAATTGAAAGAGAGCTAGCTAGCCAGAGTTTTTTTTATCCTGGTTAAATTGATTAGAGGGAGCAGGGAATAGAATATTGTAAGCACCCCATTTTTTACCGCTCGGCAGTCTACACTCCGTCCAGACTTGTACTCAAGTCAATATGGACGTACTCCAATAGAAACTAACTTTCTAAGTCTAAATCCCGTCTATCCATCGCTTCGCGGGCTCGCTAAGCCCAAATAGAGGCAAAATGACCAAAATGCCCTTAGGGGCATTGCTTTTTCCGAGACTCGAACTCCAATCCCTCTCTCGAGACAGTTTATTCCTCGAGACAGTTCCAAATCAAGCGCGTCTTTTCGAAGACGGTAAGTTCCCTTTCCAATCCCTCTCTCGAGATAGTTTATTCCTCCAGACGGTCCCAAATCAGGCACGTCTTTTCGGAGACGATAAGTCCCCTTTCCAATCCCTCTCTCGAGACAGTTTATTCCTCGAGACGGTCCCAAATCAGGCACGCCTTTTCAGAGACGATAAGTCCCCTTTCCAATCCCTCTCGAGAGAGAGTTTATTCCTCGAGACAGTTCCAAATCAGGCACGTCTTTCCGGAGACGATAAGTCCCCTTTCCAATCCTTATCTCGAGACAGTTTATTCCTCGAGACGGTCCCAAATCAAGCACGTCTTTTCAGAGACGAGAAGTCCCCTTTTCAATCCCTCTCTCAAGACAGTTTATTCCTCGAGACGGTTCCAAATCAGGGACGTCTTTTCGGAGACGATAAGTCCCCTTTCCAATCCCTCTCTCGAGACAGTTTATTCCTCGAGACGGTTCCAAATCAGGCACGTCTTTTTGCAGATGGTAAGACCCCTTTCCAATCCCTCTCTCAAGACAGTTTATACCTTGAGACGGTCCCAAATCGGGCACGTCTTTTCGGAGATGGTAAGACCCTTTTCCAATCCCTCTCTCGAGACAGTTTATTCCTTGAGACGGTCCGAGTAGCGGAAATACTCGCAAACATCACAACCGTCCGAGTAGAGGAAATACTCGTAAACAGGTCGACATAAGGAATTGTCAACAAACCCTTGTGTCACGATGACTGCCGTCAGATTGGCGGAAACACTCAAAACCCAGGTCAACACCAGTGCCTCTAGCCCACTTCGGTGAAAAATGACCAAACTGCCCCTTGGGCCTTTTCTGAGACTTTCCGGTCAAGATGACCATTTTGCCCCTATGCACCCAAACGCCCCGAGAACCACACCGGCTCTTGATATCAAACCGGTAACCTTCCGAGAATATTTCCTATAGTATTCCCAACCTTCCTCTACCTTCCTGGATCATTCCGATTCAGTTTCAGCAAACCCGGTACAAAATGACCGTTTTGCCCCTGGTGGGCCGATCTCCTTTTCCGACCACACTGGCTCTGGGTATCAAACCGGTAACCTTCTGAGACTGCTTTTTGTAGTGTTCTCAACCTCCCTTGACCTTTTCGGATCATTCCGAGTCAGTTCCGGCAAACCCGGTACAAAATGACCGTTTTGCCCCTGGTGGGCTGGTTTCCTTTTCCGGCCACACCGGCTCTGGGTATCAAACCGGCAGCCTTTGGGAACATTCTAAATAATATTTCCAAATCTCGAGTCTTCTTTCGGGACAGTCCGAGTTCGTCCCGGTAGCTTTTCAATCTGATTGACCGTTTTGCCCCTAAAGGCCCGGTCAACCCTTCCGACACATCCTATCCTTATTTTTCAAGTCAAATACCTCCGGGACACTATTTTAAGTGTTTTTGCTCTTTTTCGGCCTTCCGGGTCATTCCCGGTCTCCCAAACTCCTTCCTGGACTTTCCGGAGTCACTCCTAGTGAAGGCAGGCTGAAAATTACATGGTAGTCAGTACAGGCGCCCAAATCTAGTCAAAGATACATTGCTTGCCGACCTTAAACATTTCCTAAATGGCTGGCGCCACTACTAGTGGCCTGGCACCACTCTTAGTGGCGCCAGTGTAAAGTTTGGCCTAGTGCCACTGTAACAGGCGCCAGTGTTGTCCAACCTCTATAAATACAGAGTCTCTTCCAGCGTAAAAGGGGTCCACAAACTCAGTCTAAAAATCATATATTTCGATATACAGAGCTCGTGCACTTCCTAAACCCTAGCTTTTTTAGGTTTTCCAAACCCTAGCCACCATACACTAAACCCTAGCCTTCTATACACTCATACACCTCCCCATACACTTATACACTAGCCCCCAACCCTCCTTTGAAGACTTGAAGAGCTACAATCTAAAGTTTGAAGACAACTCTTAAAGATTGAAGACAAAGATCAAGACGAAGACCGAAGATAAGCAAGGCGCGCAAAATAAAGAAGACATACGGTAGGCTTTCTCTTTAAATTTCCGCACTTCCCCCTCTCTCTTCTCTCTCCTAGCCCACTTGAGTTTTCTCTATTTTAATCTCCCATCTCTTTCCCCCCCCCCCCCCCCCCCCCCCCCCCCTTTTCTTTGCATGCTTGAAATAAGGGGATTCCCGGTCCATATTTAGGATTGGGCTATTCGAGAGTCACCGTGTCGGGGGCTTTCTTTTAATCTAACCGGAGACCACGTGGGTTCGGCCCACTTGATTATGTGGTAAAGCCTTAACCTTGTATGTTTACGACCCCAAATTTGCATTGTGCATATCATGATCTTACATCTTCCAAAAATCGTTTTCAAAATCGTTTTCAACTTGTTTTCAAAATTGCATTAAAATCTCCTTTTTCAAAATATGTTTACAAAATCACAATCCTAGGGTGATTATGACTTTTTCATGACTAAGGTTGCTTTAGGAAAGTGTTACATTCAAAGTGACCAATACGGTCCATATTTGCAAATCTTATTGTTTTCAAAACCGCTTTCCTAAAGTAGTTATAGCTCTCTTATGGTTAGAATTGCTTTAGGAAAGTGAGACATTTTTATGCTTTTCAAAAAACTCTCTTTTCAAATCTCTTCCTAAAAATTTCTTTTTCAACATACTTTCCTAAAACTCTCCTTTCCAAATTTGTTTTCAAAAACTCCCTCCAAAAATCTATTTTTCGAAACTCTCTTTTTCAATTCCTTTCCAAAATCCTCTCCTCAAAATCCACTTTCTAAAAACGCTCCCTAACTCTCTTTCCAAAATCTTCCCTCTAGAAACTTCTCTCTAGGATTTCCTTCTAAAAACTTGTTTCCAAAAAACACACTTTCCGAAAAACTCTTTTCTTGATGCCCAAGTCAAGCCCTAGAACTCACCATTAGGAAACCCCAATTTTCTTTCCAAAAACATGGTTTTCAAACTTTGGCCCAAACCTAGGTTTCCAAAACCTCTTGTTTTCTACATCCAAACTATACACATTTCCAAAACCTCTTTTCTACGTCAAAACTATAGTCTTTCAAATCTAGGGTTTCTAAAACTTTCCCTTCCAAATCCTTGTCAAATCAAATCTTCCCTTTAGGAAATCAAATCAAATCCTCCTATTTAGGAAACCAAATCCAATCCTCCATTTTTGGAAACAAAATCAAACCTTCTCTTCTAGAAACAAAATCCAATCCCTTTCTAATCTAAGTCTTTCCTAATTCCCCTCTTTCCTAATTTCCTACCTTCTTAAATCATAAGTTTCCTAAAGCTTTCAAATCTTTCCTTAAACATTAAGGTTCCAAATCTTTCCTAATTCAACCCTTTCCTAACTTTATCCCTTTTCAAATCTCAACTTTCCAAATCTAAGTTTTCAAACCTTCCCTAAATTCAAACCTTTCCTAATTTCAAGATTTTCTAAAACTCAAACTCTAAAACTTTCTAAATCTTAAACTTTCTAAATTTCAAAATATTTCCAAATTCAAAGCTTTCCAAGTTCAAAACTTTCTTAAGTTAAGACTTTCTAAATCTAAAACTTTCTAAATTCTAAACTTTCCTAAAACTTCAAATCTTTCCAAATTTCAAAACTTTCTTATTTTCAAAACTTCCTTGTTTTCTAAACTTTCAAAAAACTTCCCTATTTCAAAATATTCCAAATTCAAAACTTTCCTAAGTTGAAACTTTCTAAATTCAAAACTTTCCAAATTTCAAAACCTTCTTAAAATGAAATGCTTTCTTATTTCAAAACTTTCCTAATTTCAAAACTTTCCTAATTTCGAAATTCTCCTAATTTGAAAACTTTCCCAATTCGAACCTTTCTTAATTCGAAACTTTCCAAAAATAAAACTTTCATAATTCAAAACTTTCCTAAATTGGACCTTTCCTAATTCAAATCTTTCCTAGATCCAATCTTTTCCTCAATCTTCCAAGTCCAACATTCGAGTCAAATCTTTCTAAATCTCAAGTCCTTTCTAAATTCTCTCTTTCCTAAGTCTAGGTTTCCTAAAACCAAGTTTTCCAAAATCAAGTCTTTTCAAATCTTCCAATCAAAGTTCAATCTCTCAATCTTCTAATCTAATTTCCAATCCAAATCTCTTTCTTTCAATCCAACCTTCTATTTTCAATCGGACTCTTGTCCGAATTATGACTGACCTGATTTCTCCAAAATGATACGTAGGCAACCCTCATGGGTGCGGTCACAACTTCTTTCAAATTTCAAATTCCTCCATATTTTCCAAATCTCAAATTCCACAATCTTTTCAAATCTCCAATCTATTTTCAAACTTCCAATTTCAAATTTCTATTTTCAAATTCCTTTTCTCAAATCTCTTTTCAATTTCAATTTCAAATCTATCCTTTCAAATATTTTTTCTAAAATCAAATCAAATTCTTCTATTCCCGAATCTATTTTTAAATCAAGTCTTTCTCTTGCACTTGCATATCATGTAGCATATCTTTTTAAACATTCTTTTTCAAAGTGGATAGGATTGAACATTAGTTAGTTAAAGACTCTCATAGGTGAATCTAGGGTAGATTGCAAGGTAGGTACCGAAAGAGCGGGATACGGTGATGGCTTAGTGCGTCTTCCCTACACGTAACCAACCTCCGAACCTAGATCACTGATTTCAAAGACCAAAAACGGAGTTATTTTTCAAAAAGGGCTAAATGTTATCTAAAGGTTGCCAAATAACCTATTTTCTTAAAAACCCTCTCTTGAGGAGATATTTTCAAAAACCCTAAGTGTAGTCTTCGGATTATTCTTAGTTTTTAGGTGACCTAACTCACCTTAGTCAAGTTAGGTAGTGACTCCAAACTTTTTCTAAAAGCCCTTTATTCAAACCAATCTTTCAATTCAAACCTAGTCGCACTCATTCTTCTAGAAGGATGAGTTCTAACGAGAGAGTATAACATTTTTTCCACTTGTGTGAGTATTCCTCGAGTGCGAAAAATCTGGGCGCGACAAATATGCATTCCATTGTAGTATTAGCATAGTTAGAGAAAAATGGCTTAGTCATTGAGGCAACAGTCTTGGATGACAATGGCTTAGAAACTGCGTTGTTGCAATTCTCAAGAGTCTTCACACTATCAATGCCATTGAGGAAGAGATTAGGATGGATGGGGTGGGTTACATTAAGATTAAAAGCTTTGGGGGGGTGGAAGGTTCTACTACAGTTTGATGATGAAGGGGATAAGGAATTCTTCACTAAATGGGAAAGAAATTGGCTAAATCAGTGGTTCTCATCAGTGCATGACTGGATGTATAGGGAATTTAATCTGACAAGACAATGTTGGGTCTCAATCAGAGGTGTCCCTCTCCATGCTTGGAATAAAGATACATTTAGAAGCATTGGTAGCAAATGGGGTCTAGTTCGTTGGGTTGATCACAAAACGATTAGCAAGGAGCTCCTAGAATATGGATTGGTTTTAATTCAAACAAATGCGGCCTATCGAATAAACGACCAATGCACTCTTAATGTGGGAAAATGATTATATCAGATCATTGTGATGGAATAAGGGCCCATTACGAGATACTACTTAGTGGGGAAGGCTAGAAAGTTTAGGCTTCAATTTCTTCCTCAAAGAAAAGCTCGAAAAAGAAACCGACAAAAGACCTTCTCCAGGTTCCCAGCAGAAGGGTTCTGGGGGCTCACCAGACCAGTTGCAAATGTAGGAAGAAGGTCTTGACGTGGAACCTGAATTGGAGATGGCGAGCCACATGGACGAATCATCATTGGCTGACATGGATTTATTAAGGAATGAGGTGGATCGGGAACAGGAGAATGATTTGAATTTATCAACAAAAGAATCATTTCGGAAAGGACTCTATGATGTTTCAGAAACGGCAAGGGAGACTGAAGGTGTGCTTTGTCCCAATATTTTTTAGAATGTCAAAATGAAGCTAGATGGCTTGGACGATTTGAATTTAGAGGGGAATGACGTTGGAAATTTGAAGAAGAAGGATGATATTTATTTTGGGTCTTCAAACTCGATTGGTGAGGGTAGGGCTACCAGTTCAGATGGGCTGGTGGCCGAGAAGCATGAAGATGCCCAAGAGGGTGAGGGCGGGGCTGTTAGAATAGTTAGGCTATTGACCAAGAGGATCAAAGTGGCCCAGGAGGCCAATTTAGCCCCAAACTGATCTCAAAGAGTGGGCAGGAACGGGACTTCTTCATAAGGGACATCGTTGGCTAAAGCAAAATATTCATTGAAACAGAGGAGATTGAAGTCAAGAGTTAGAGCTCTTAACGCTCAAAAATTAAGAAGTAGACGATTTGGAAAGGGAAAAATGGCAAAAGCACCTATCAATCCTCGCAAGTTAGAAGGGTTAGTCTCAAGCTCAGAGGCCTCATCTTTCCCTTCTCAAAACATCAGAAATTGTAATGTCATTCTGCTTTAGCAGTGGGAATGCATGTGCGATAAGGAAGCAGAGGAAACATTGGCCATTGGAAAGGCTCTAGGATTGAATTTCATTGAGTCGGATGAAAGCTTCAAGAAGGCTATCAAGGATCTGGAATGGAACGACTTGGAAGGTGCGATGGGTCAAAAAAAAGGGGGAGCAGCGGACAAGTAGTTGTTTGCCGGTCTCTGCTTATTAGGGGTTCACTTATTTTCACATGAAGATCATTACCTGGAGTGTGCGCGGTTTGGGGGTAGAGAAAAGAAGTCCATAATAAGAAAAATGGTAATGGGGAGGAGAATTGATTTCTTGATGATTCAAGAATCAAAATGAATGCAGTGCCAAATTTGGAAGGTGAAAGCACTATGGGGCTCTAACATCATGGAATGGGATGAGGCAAAATCAGAGGGAGCCTCTGGAGGTCTTTTATCTATCTGGGAGAGAGATTTCTTTCAACTCCCTCACAAGGTGATTGACAATAACTTTATCTTTTTGATTGGTACAATATGCAAAGATTTTCATTGTACCTTGGTAAATGTGCATAGTCCTGCGTCTGACATGGAACGTAGGATTGTTTGGAAAAAGCTGATAGACTTGAAATCTCAGTTTAACATGCATATATGTTTGGGGAGAGATTTTAATGAAATTCTAAGCATTGGGGAGAGATCCTCATGCCCGAGAATGACCAAGGGTATGAAAGAATTTGAGAATTTTATTAGTAGCATGGGATTGGCAAACTTACCAATGTTGGGGAGACGATATACTTGGTCAAATTTGCAAAAAACTAAAATTTGAAGCAGATTGGATAGGTTCCTCTATTGCAACTAATGGTTGGCTAGATTCAAGTGTGCACAGTGGGGCCTCCATATGGTATTTCTAACCACTACGCAGTCCTACTAACCAACGAGGAGAGGGATTGGGGACCTAAACCCTTTAAGTCACTTGATTCATGGCTTGCTCTGACAGATTTCTCTGAACTAGTTGAATCACACTGGAAGAATGCAAATATTCAAGGATTGGGGGGGGGGTATGTTCTATTGAGAAAGTTACAAGGGCTTAAAGGTTCAATTAGAGCATGGACAAGACAGGGAGCTGCAAATTAAAAGAGAAAAATTAAGGAAGCAAAAAATAAGTTGCAGATGATTGATGTTCAGAAGGAAGCTCAAGGCAATTTGAAGAATCTTATGTAGGAAAGAAGTTTCCTCAAAGGTAACCTAGCTACATGGTATCTTAAACAAGATATGGATCCTAGACAACAATCCAGGATGATATGGCTGAAACAAGGGGATGGCAATAATAAAATTTTCCATTCTATGATGAAGATGAGGCAAAACAAAAATTTAATTGGGCAACTAATCATTAATGTGGAGGTAGTGGTCTAACCCTCTAGGATCAAAGAAAAGATCTTCAGATTTTTTGAGGATAGCTTTAAAGAGCCCATGGATAAGAGACCATTACTAGATGGTGCCTTGAGGAAATTGTTGAGCCAAGGTAGTAGAACTAATTTGGAGAGGCCCTTTGAGGAAATAGATATCTATGAGATAATGTGCAGTTGCAATGGCTCTAAAGCCCCTGGACCCGACAACTTCAACTTAAACTTCCATAAGAATTTTGGAGGGTCATGAAGGATGATATCAACAGGTTCATGAATGAGTTCTATGCTAATGCAAAGTTAGTTGCAGGAATCAATTCCTCCTTTCTGGTTTTAATCAGAAAGGTGGAATCTCCTGAGAACTTATTGGTTTGCCCTCAACTTACACGTCGGAGGCTTTTTGTAGTTTAAATGGAGGCATCCTCATTATCATGTTCGCCCATGAGATTTGAACAAATCTAACAATAGTAACAAACATAATTTAAGAATTATTCAAATTAAAATTACAATACAAGGATGATATTGAATCTATGAGAAAATTAAACAAAAAATCTTTAAGGGTTATGGATTGGTTTTTACTATCAACTAAGCAATTAATTGAAGGTGACAATTAAAACACTAGTTTGAATAATTCAAATCTAAATAAAGTAATTTAATAAATTTGAGAATTCTACTACAACTAAAAACAATTAAAACTAAATTAGTTTTAAGCCAATGGAAATTCGAATGAAAATTAGTTGGGATTTAAATTGAATAAAGAGGGTTTTAGGTGCAATTGCTTCAATCTACCAATTTTAGCAAGGACTTGGGATGGGAAAGTTTGGGTTAACTCAAATCAAGGATCTTCCAAATGATCCTTGATTCGAAAGATTTAGCTTTAAAAATCTAGGGTTCTTTAATTAATTTGGAATTAGATTCAATCATATTTGAGAGATTCTAAAAAATAAAAATCATAAATTATTTAACCATGATTATAGATCTAAATTTTCTACAATAATCAATTCCAAAAATAGAAAATAAACACAACATAGATATTCAATGAGATTTAGAAACTCCCCTTTCACTTCCCATGCCTTCCTTGGTGGATCTTCACATTAGCACCTAAAAAATGGATTTAGCTAGAGAAATTTATAGAAGAAAGATTGTAAAAATGAACAACTACCATCTAAAGCCATAAATCTAGAATTTATTGAACAAAAACTCTTGTTTAGATTGCAAGGAAATGATGAGGAAGATAACAAGGAATGAGACAAAAATCTGGTAAGATTTTATCTCAAACATTCTTCTCAAAATCCTAAGTCCAAAATTCAAAATAAAGTACAATAAAAAAAACCAACATTCTTCTCAGATTTCTCTTCTCCCCGCCGCAATTCTCGCCCAAAAATTCTATATCCTCCCTTCTATGACTGCTGCTAGGTTTTAGGACGAAATTGCGCCAACCGTTCAAAGTGCATCCAGAGCGCATCCTATGTGCGTTCGAACGATGCATTCGAATGGTAAGATTACCGTCCGAACGGTCTTCGAACACAAAAACATGACTCTAGAATGGCTTCGAACGCAAAAACACGACTCTAGAAGTCCTCTGTCTGACGTAACATCCAAATGGTGTCTTGCACCATCCGAAGTGCATTCGAATGGTAAAATCATCATTCGAACGGTGAAGTCACCGTCCAAACGAAGCGTCTGAATGGTTTTCCTGCACCTTTAACCCATTTTTACCATTTTAGCCTTGAAAAACCTACAATACACAGAGAAAACCCGTTTAGAGCAATTTATTACTAAAAACCTATTCTAATAAACATATTAAGGCTAACAAACAACTAATTAGGGGACTAAGATTACGTTTTTGGAGTGAAATCAACACCCCCCAACTTAGCTTGTGCTAGTCCCTAGCAAAAATACATTAAAAAAATAGATATGTACAAAAAGTAAAGTCCTCTTTCAGGAGAATCTTGGGTGCATTGAGCATATGCACTAAGCCTTTAAACCCCTAGGTTACCCCTAGTGGACGAATGGTGTCTCGTGAGGGTTTCTAGTGATGATACCCATAAACATCTCTTTGTGAACTGTAATTCAAGAAAAGATTGAGGAAAATATGCACTGCCCGCTCAAAAAATCGATGGACACACTCCAAACCTCAAACAAATGTATGAGTATGAAAAAATTCATCTACTAGAGAAGTTTATCTATGTGTGGGATAAGTCAATGCTAAGCAACATATATGAAACTCAATTATACACATCTAAGCCTTAAAGCTTTGATCCAATCCTCTCTGGGCATACACTCGAAATGAAAGATCCACATGGTTCTCACAATGATATGTTCAATAATGGAATAATTATACTAGTTAATACAAATGAACATATCCAATACAAGAACAGGAAAAGTTTTAAGTTTATCGACCTTTCCATAATTTCATGAAGAAACATTCATAAATGAGTAGTGATTCAAAGAATTGACAAGATAAAGCTTTTACTCTAATGAAAATTACAATCAAACATCGTTGGATCAATTCAGTAATTTAAAAGGTGAAGAGGAATAAGGTAGGAATGATGAGAAGTAAGTAAAACTCAAATCATGTGTGTATGAGATGATGAATGAATATCAGTTCTAACTCTTCCCTTTTTATGCACCCAAGTTTTCATATACATGAACATTTCAACTTTCACAATTCCTTCTTTCTCTATTTTGTTGCCAACCCACATGGTACTCCCTTTTCACTTTGATATTTTCAACTCGGCCATATACCCGCTTTTCTATTGACATTCCTAACCAATCTCCTTTTTTTATTGTTCATCATCGTTTTTTTTTTTAAAGAAACAACCCATGTCTTGTTCCCCCATGGATGTAACTTTTCAAGAATAGGGGAAATGAAGTACCACTACCGCAATTATATATATCAAAGAAGAATTTGGTGACAAATGAAGTGATAAAAAGGTCGTATGGTGGAATAAAAGGGAGTTAATGGCTATCAAGAAGAATATGGGCCTAGAATCACGTCTAAAGTGCCAAATCGTAACATTCCATAGAGTAAAAGTGTCAATGTCAAGATCGAAACCCCTCTTATGAACCAAATATAAGTATAATGAAGTTATTCTAGAGAAATGAGGGTGAAAGATCAATCCTTGAGTAAATGTAAATGCTCAGAAAGGCAATAAATACTCAGAAGCTCACAAGGTAATAATCTCCACTAGGTAGGGATGAAAATGCAAAAGAAAGTAACAAATGATGTCACACAGCATAACTTGTGCTCAAATTGTTTAACTTTCTACGAATGCATGAATTAAGCACTCTTCATGGAATTAGAAGTAAGAAAATGAGTCCATTTCAACTTAAGTTAGGTTATATTATCACAAATAGTGGTATGGTGCATCGAAAATGAAAGATCAACACATCTATCACAATAAACTAAAAAATCCTATACAAGGAAAGACAAGAATAAATGTGTGTACATAACGAAAACCGATACCGATACCATACAATACCAAAATCTCCATCAAAACGGTACAAGTGAATAATATATACCAATGTCTGAGCACACCTGTAGCTAAACCTAGAAATATAGGATAGAGATAAAGGTTATATAGCAAATGATGAATGGTAGAGAAAGCTCAAAAAGTAATATACTATATCAAAACAGGGTTTTAAATATAAAACATGATGTAATGATATGCTATGTGTGTATAAGATGCAACTAAACCCTAGAATATGGTAAATCATCTTCATCGTCATTAGGAGGTGGTGTTGTAGCTGTCCTCAGAGCCCGAACCTTAACAAACAACTCTTTAATGATCCTAGACTAGCCTCAGGTCTAACCCTCAAGTGCAGTGATATGCTCAATCTAGACTCGGATTTGGCCCTCAAGTGTAGTAATATGAACGGCATGTGAGGCCTGAGTAGCAGTAAACTCTTGATACTGGGCCGCTCCTACAGCTATGGCACTCTCCAACCTCGAAATATCAACAGATTGCTGTGTCGATGTTGCAGCTAAAGCATCCAATGTCTGCTACATTCACACAAGCATTTGCAATGATTGATCTGGCATCTGTGATGGTCGGAAGTGATGTCACCCCAGCTAGTCCTGCAGCTACTCAAAATGAATATGCTGATCGTATTGTGTTAGATCCGCAAGGTCTGGCTACTCCTTATTAGGCATCGGTGGCTGTTGTTGCTGCTGAGTAGGCATCTGTGGTGGCTGTTGCTACTATTGCTGCTGCTACTCTGGCTGAATCAATCTGCGTGACCTAAGTCCTCACTGAATGGTGGACCTATCAATTGGCTCCCTCGCTGGCTAGTGTCGAGGCAAACCTAGAACCAAGCTCCCAAGTGTAGTCTCTATCACTCGAGTTAGGAAAATCCCAAATGGGATAGAACCCTGAGCATACAGGTGTAAACACTCCTCTGCGAGCACTCTAAACATAAATAGCGAGAGATCTATGGTTTGCCCTGTCTCTATGGCCCACAAAAGAATCACTCTACCCTTCTTAACGTTAATATGTCTAAGTATGGGGAATATGGAATGATAACAAAAAATGAAAAGGGTAGAGTAGACTAGAAGCAACACTCTAGCTGGCAGCTACCGACAACCAGTCCACTGAGTGCCTGGGAAACAGACCCCAACGGATACAACCTCAAAGTCCTTAGGGGCTCCCCTCGACCAAAAACTGAACTGAGGATCTGCCACTGTAGGCAGTCGTACAAAGTACTGGGGGTGACCTCAATGTTGTGCCCCATGACCCACGATATGATCCGCTTATGCCCTGGAGTAATGCAGCAAATGGACACGTTAGCCATAAACTTGGTGAGCAAAGTAAAAACAGCCTCCCCTGTAAAGGTAGTGAGAGGGACCCAACCCCGGCTCTCAAAAATATTGGCCTATAAAAAACTAGGGTCCTTAAACTGGTCATCCTATGCTCTAATACAAGGCCCCGCCTAATCCAAGTCTGAGAGAATGACTCGAAAAAGTCCTCCGAAACAAAACGGTATGGGTCATAGGCTAGGGGTGCCTGGGCACCCGCTGGGCTAGCCGGAAAGGCAACTGGAGCCCCTCTGCCTACCATACTCTACTCGATAGAAACCTAAGTAATAAACTATAGGTAAGCAATAACTAACTATGAGGAAATGTCACAAGAATACCTAGAGGAGCGTGAAACGACGGGCAGAGGAGTCAGGGGCGCTTGCTCATGTCCCAGCAGGGCCTCGCTAGCGTCCAAAGCTCTCAAAACTCTCAAAAGCCTCTCTATATAGTGTCTGTAGTGAGTTTGAACTCACTTTAGACACCTATCTATAGGCACTAGAATACCGTGCGACACACGTCCGAAATGCGTTCGGACGGTCACTAAATGCGTTCGAACAGTTATTTTGCATTTAGACATATTGTTCGAACGGTAATTATGCGTTCAGACAGTTTGTTTGACGCGCGTCTGAACACTGTCCGAATAGTCATTGATTGCATCTATCCTGAATCATCAATCGTCCAAGTGGTAAATCACAAAAATTATGAAAAAATCAAAGAAAAAGCCCCGAAAAATCAAAAAATGTAAAATAACAACTCCAAACTAAAAAGACTACAAAAAATACAAAATAAAACCTACAAAAATTACAAATTTACAAAAAGAAAGAGCTCAAAGCAGGCTCACCCACTCCCCACTTAAGAGATTGCATTGTTCTAAAAGCAAAAAGCATAATTTAGACCAGGGACAAAAACAAGGGGGAAGAACCTTGGTCGGACCATCGTCAAATAAAGATTGGTGGATCAGTGAGATCCACACAATCTACCTCACCACGAAAAGGCTCAAAATAGGGCTTTAACTTTTGCCTGTTGACCTTGAAAGGCGAGCCATTCTTAAGATTTTACACGTCAATAGCACCATAGGAAAATTTTTTCCTGATTTGATAGGGGCCGAGCCATTTATTTCTCAACTTTCCCGGAAAGAGATGTAATCGGGAATTGTAGATAATGATCTTTTGATCAACATGAAAAGTTTTTCGTTGAATGTGTTGGTTATGACGGACTTTCGTCTCTGCCTTTAAATTTTTGCGTTCTCATACGTAACATTTCTTATTTCATCAAGTTCATTCAATTGTAACTTACGGTGGTTGTCGGTTTTACCCAATCCCTCATTATATTGTCGAATTACCCAATATGCCTTGTGTTCTACCTCAACTAGAAGGTGACACACTTTCCAATACACAAGATGGCGCGGGGAGGCACTGACAATGGTTTTATACGCCGTTCGATAGGCCCACAATGCATCAATTAAGTGCAAAGACCAATCCTTTCTAGACGGATTAACCATCTTTTCCAAGATTGTCTTGATTTCTTGATTAGCTAATTCGACTTGACCTTAAGTTTGAGGATGGTATGGCAAGCCAACCTTGTGAACAATGCTGTATTTTCTCATGAGTACCCCTATTGACTTATTACAAAAATGGGAGCCACCATCACTTATGATGGCTCGAGACATACCGAACTGGGAAAAAATGTATTCTTTTAAAAATTTGACCACAGCATGATGGTCATTGGTCTATGCTGCAATAGCCTCTAGTCACTTTGAAACATAGTCAATAGCCACTAGAATGTAGTGAGACCCAAAAGAACTAGGAAATGGATCCATAAAGTCAATGCCCCAACAATCAAAAATTTCCAAAACAAGAATAGCATTAAGGGGCCTCATATGTTTCGTATTAAGGCTCCCTAGCATTTGGCATTTATCACAAGCCACACAAAAAGAATGAACATCTTTAAACATTGTAGGCCAATAAAGTTCACTTTGTAAAATTTTAACCACGGTTTTTTTCGATGAGAAGTGGCCCCCACAAGCATGAGAATGACAAAGTCACATTACACTTTGGAATTCATCATCCGGCACACATTGCCTCACAACTTGATCCGAGTAATATTTAAACAAATAAGGCTCGTCCCAAAAGAATTGCCTCACTAGCCGAAAGAATCGCCTCTTGTCCAATATGGACCATTGAGAAGGGATTGCTTGTGTGGCCAAATAGTTGGTCACATCGGTGTACCATGAAGTTAGGGCATGATTCATGGCATTACAAGACATAAGTTGTTTATCGGGGAAAGTCTCACAAATAGGAGAGTCATCTTTTGTAGGGTGCTCAAAAGGGAGGCGAGATAAATGATCCGCAACAATGTTTTCTACTCCTTTTTTGTCCTAAATTTCAAGATTAAATTCTTGAAGAATGAGAATTCACCTAATTAGTCTATGCTTGGCATCTTGTTTGGACAAGAGGTATTTAAGGGCAGCGTGGCTGGTGAAAACTATCACTCTAGACCCCACTAAGTATGATCGAAACTTTTCCAAAGCAAAGACGATGGCCAATTCCTTCTCGGTGGTTGTATAATTCACTTGGATCTTATTCAATGTTTTGCTCACATAATGGAGCACATGAGGTTTCTTATCATTTCTTTGGCCTACAACGACCTGAGTTTAAAAGGTAGGCTGCAATCCAAAGGTTAGATTATTGGAGCCGTAGTCAAATGATTTTTCACTTTGTCAAATGCTAGTTGACAAGATGAAATCCATTTGAATAGAGCATCTTTTTCTAAGAGGGAACAAAGAGGCCTAGAAATAGCACTAAAAGATTGAATTAAACACCGGTAAAAATTGGCATGCCCAAGAAATGACCTCACATCTTTCACATTCCTAGGGGCAGGTAACTTTTGAATAAGCTCAACCTTAGTAGGATCTACCTCAATGCCCCTCCCGGAAATGATGTGGCCAAGAACTATACTGTGTGTCACTATAAAATGACACTTCTCCCAATTCAAAACAAGATTGCTCTCTTCACATCTCTTAAGTATCAACTCAAGCTTTTCAAGACATTGGTCATAGGTGTCCCCATACACCAAAAAGTCATCCATAAAGACCTCCAAAATTCGTTCCACCATTTCACTAAAAATACTACTCATGCGCCTTTGAAATATGGCGAGAGCATTACATAACCCAAAGGGCATTCACTTGTAAGCAAATGTGCCGAATGGGCATATAAATGTGGTCTTATCTTGGTCTTCCATGGCTATCTCCAATTGGTTATAGCCAGAGTAACCATCCAGGAAACAATAATACGTCTGTCCCGCTATATTTTCTAAGACTTGGTTAAGAAAAGGAAGGGAAAAATGATCCTTGGTCAAGAAAAGGAAGGGAAAAATGATTCAGGGACAACTTGGGTGGGACTCATCTATTTAGAGTCGGCAATTAGGTATACAATACACGCATCAAGGAGCTTTTGAACTTTACCCCTCACAACTCCTTTCATTGTTGGGTTCAATCGTCGTTGCATTTGGCGCATTGGCTTAGCCAATTCCTTAAAATAAATGCGATGAGTGCATACAAGGGGGCTAATGCCATGTAAGTCGGCGATTGTCCAACCTATGGCCTTATGGTGCTTCTTGAGCACCTCTAATAAGCTCTTCTCTTGAGCTTTCGTTAGTGATAATGATATCACTATGGGATAAGATTTACCCTCACCCAAAAATACATAGGGCAGAAGGTAAAGGCTTCCTTTCAAGTGTAGGAGCCTTAAGTTCTGATAGTTGGGGCTCAATAAGATTAGAAGTCAAAGGCTCAAAAGTGGGGTCCATTGACCCACCGCCATAATAAGACAAACCTCTAGACCACTATCCTCACTAAAAACATCCCTGTCTTCCTCTCCTTCCAAGAAATTAAGACCCTCAATAAATATCAACATTCTAGCCAATGAGTCTTCTACACTATGCCTCTCAAAGTGCTCTTGCACTATAGATTCGATAAGGTTTACTTCCCGGACATCCTCTATATCCCCCGGTTGCCTCCCCGTGTTAAACATGTTAAGCTCGACAGGCATATTTTCAAAGGATAACTTTAAGAGATCCCCTCACACATGGATGATGGCATCATAGGTAACTAGAAAGGGTCTACCCAAAATGACAAGAATATAGTTTTGGGCATTGGGGTCTTCTACTGATTGGGTATCTAAAACCACAAAATCAGTTGGGTAATAAAACTTATCAAATTACACTAAGATGACTATCCTTAGAATATGTCAGTCTATTAAAGCACCAAAATACAGGTGCGGCGAAATAGTAAATAAAATCTGGTAAGACCGGAGTCGATTTACAGGGAATGGATAACAAAATATGCAAAATTAGGTGTTAAAATTTACCCACGGTAAAAGATTAGATACCCACTAAGTCACGTTAAACACCGTAGTGTTGCAATGGTTTCAGTTGGAAACTAAGCCAATTGGTTTGAATTTCACCTTAAAAATTGGACAATTGCTACAAAAAATATAACCAAAGAAAAATAATTCATTTTTGGGAGATTAATGATTGTTGACTTGACTTTAAAGTAAATTGAATAAAATGGTCTTGGACCCAATTAATCGGATCACCCGATTCACTCGAAATTCTAATAGAGGTTTTGTAACTCAAAACATTTAATTAAATCCTAGAATAATAAAATTAAAGTCATAAATTCATATCATCAATTTGTGTAATAACTATACCAAAATAAGATTTGTGCACAGAAATTACCAAACATAGTAAGCAATCTATGTTTTCTGAGATATCTAGAATTTAATTACTAAGAATTGAAATATTCAAAAGATATACAATAAAACTCAATTACCTCTGTTGAAATCTTAAGATTCTCGAATGATTTTCACAATTGGTTTCAAGAATAAAATTAACTATTCATACTATTAAAAGGCTTGACTTGAAAAATAATTTCATTACTAATCACAACAAAATACAAGACTGAAAATAAAAATAAACTAATCACTAAGACAATTTTTTAAACTCTCTCTCTAAAACTTGCTCTCCTTTATGCAATTCCCTCTCCTTTTATAAAGTCGAAGGCTCACCTGCTCCATCCTTTCTTCTTCTTTTTTTTCTTCTTTTTCTTTCCTTTTTCCTTCTCCTCTTGTTTTCTTCTTCACTTTTTCTTTGTCTTTTTGCATCTTCTTCTTCGACCATCACCTACTCCACCTTTTGCATCAATCACTCACTTGCACACCTGCACCACCACAAAACATATATATACAATATAATATATATATTAGTATATAATATTATATATAATATTAATTAGTATAATCATAGTTATATATATAATACATAGTTTTCACACAAATTTTGAGTGCATGCTATTTTTATTTTGTTCGGTTTTAACTTTAAATTTGTACACGATACAAAAACGTAAAAGAAAATTAATTTTAAATTCAAATAAAAAATAATATATACATAATTGCTAATAATAGTTTACAATTAGGGGCTCCAATTGTACATTTTAAAGTACAATCACACCCCCCAACGAAACTTTTGCTTGTCCCTAGCAAAACAAATAAACACACTTAAAAAGGTATGCTTCACTTTCATAGGAATCACGGGTGCATTTAGCATATACACCAAGCCTTTATACCCCTATGTTACCCCTAGTGGACGAGTATAGTCTCGTGAGGGTTTCTAGTGATGACACCCACAAATATCAAAATGTGACTTGCGAGGATAATAGGGGCACAGTATGACATGTATCAAACACAAGCATATTTTGTTTATCCTACTTTCTAATACACAAGCAAGATAATGACTTAGAACAATATATGAGAGGCTTTGTGTGTGTGTGGTTATTACATAATAAGGAAAATATTATAACATAAAAATACAGTGCCATCCTTTAAGCTTTAATTCAACCTTATTCTCTTAAAAAGAAAGAATTCAGGCATCTCACACTGGTTGTCTATGAAAGAGAGTAAATGTAAATTATATCAAAAGAGACAACCATAAAGAAATGACCTGAATATATATTGTGGGAGACGACTTGACATAGCTAGACGAATGAATACTCAATGTTAAAACCACACAAGCAATTAATAAGGTGAATTCTTTAGTGAATGAATGAACAAGTAATGTATACTTTAAATCCTTGAAGACTTTGTTTAGATTGTAACTTGGCCATGGGGTATAAGGTAAGGAGAAAGAAAAGGTAAAAGGTTCAAAACATGTGTGATCAAGGCATATAATGATCAATGAATACGTACCTTCATTTTCTCTCCATTTCATTTGATTTTTTTTCTTCCTTCTTTTTTTTTTTTTTTACTTCCCTTCTTTCTTACTGTCTCTTCTTGTTTCTTTTTTTTTTCTTTCTTTTTCATCGTATTGTAAAAACATCCACCCTTTTATCAATTTAACTTTCACAAGTGAAGATACTTGTGTTTTGTTTTTTTAGGGAAGAAACTTTAACAATGTTGTATTTAGCACAAGATAAGAAATAGATCTAACATTGGGTCCAAGGAAATTGTATCAACAAAGAAATCTATGGTTCAAAAGATCAAAGATGACCTCGATTCATTTTTAAAAGGGCACAATAGCTCAAAGTTCTAAGAATTCAACATATTCAATTACCTAAGCAATTAAAACAACCAAGTCAAATACAAGTATAATTGAGCTATTGAATGAGTGATGTGAAAGAATTTCATCAAGAGTAAATGTAAACACTCCGAAAGGCGTAATTGACTTTAAAGCTTATTTGGTGAAAAAACTCCACTTGTGTTAAGATGAAACTGTACAATATGTATAAATACAAAACTTATCATGATATAATAATGAGTGATGTAAGATAGTCTCTGTTTATGTGTTAAGATAAAATCTTGCAATTGTATTAAAAAGAAATTATAAAACAGAAATTGTGCAAAATGAATGAAAACATGTTTCAACAACTTCCCAAAACCTAAATTTGCATTCCACATAAAACTGTACAAAATTATAATTTTTTTTTTGAAAAATAAAAAAAAAATCTATAAAATAAATATTAGTCATATTTACAAATAAAGATAAATACGCAAATAAATACTTAAACGTAACACACCCTAAGAAGAATCATTATAAAGTCGAGCCAGACTTTTGACATCAAAATCAATATAGTCTACCGTTTTGGTGATTCCAAGGCGTCTCAATGGCTCAACATCTACTCGCCCTTTAATAAAATCTAGGTAAATCATCTGATTCCCTGACATTAGTCGGTTACTCTCTTTGTAATTTTTATCCACACACGTGTGTCTAGCACAATGATGACACTTGTTTAGTCTCTTTGCTCTTCTCTTTCTGGCCAGAGTACAGCGACCAGTAAGAGGTTAAGGTTGTTCCTCTTAAAGCTCAACTCTCCTCACCATCTTTGCACAATGAATTATCTCGCTCCTAATACCAAATGAAAATATTCAGAAGATGTAACATGCAAATGTAAGTACTTGACCATCTATATGAGAAGACATGACACTATCTAGTTCTTTAATGTCTGCTAGTCACAAAGACAAAATAATAAAAAATAATAACACAAATAAACTCTCCCCCCCCCCCCCCCCCCCCCCTCCCCCAAACTAAAGAACATCCATGACCATGAGGCGAAAAATGAAGGGAAAAGGTGGGAGACAAACATGGGTGGAAAGAAACTAGCTACCAAACTAAATAAATAGACTAAACTAACTATACAAACTGATTGGGTGTTGCTTCTACTCAAGCAATGGTGGATCCATAAGATCCACACTTTTAATCAAACTTACAAAGTTCTCCAAATAGGGCTTTAATCTTTGCCAATTGATTTTAAAAACATTCCCATTGGTGGAATTCTCAATTTCTATCACTCCGTGCGGTGACACATCTCTTACCTGATAAGGGCCAGACCACTTAATCTTCAATTAGTTCGCAAACAAGTGTAACTAGGAATTGTGAAGCAATACTTCTTGACCGACATGAAAAGACTTACAAAGGATGTGTTAGTCATGAAATGTTTTCATCTTGACCTTAGAGATCTTTGCATTCTCATACACATCATTTCGGAGTTGCTCAAGTTCATTGAGTTGCAGCTTCCTAGTTTGGCCAGCCGCATCTATGTTTTCATTAAATTGGCGAATGACCTAATAGGCTTTGTGCTCAATTTCGACCAGAAGGTGACATGATTTCCTATACACAAGCCTAGAAGGAGAAGAACCTAACACAGTTTTGTAAGTAGCTCTATAAGCCCAAAGTGTATCCACTAACCTTAAAGACCATTCCTTACGGTTAGGATTAATAGTTTTCTCAAGAATGTGCATAATCTCTCGATTAGCTAACTCAACTTGGCCACTAGTTTGGGGATGATAAGGTGTACTAACTTTGTGAACGACCCCATACTTTCACATTAACATTCTAATAGGTTTATTACAAAAGTGAGTGCTACCGTCACTAATGATAGCATGAGACATACCAAAGCAAGAAAAGATATTCTCCTTTAAGAACTTAATCACAACGCGGTGATCATTGGTGTGAGAAGCAACGGCCTCCACCCATTTAGACACATAATCAATGGCCACAAGAATGTAAAGGAATCCAAACGAATTAGGGAATGGTCCTATGAAATTAATACGCCAACAATCAAATATCTCAAGAGTAAGAATGAGGTTGAGGGGCATCATGTGCCTTCTAGTCAGACTTCCTAGTCGTTGACATCTATCACAAGATGTGCAAAAAGTGTGAACATCACGAAACATGGTGGGCCAATATAAGCCAGATTATAAAATCTTTTTGAACTAAAGTGTCCACCGTAAGCATAGGAATGACAGAGCTCCATGACAGATTGAGACTCATTGTTGGGGATACACCAACGAATTATCTGATCGGGACAATACTTGAACAAGTATGGATCATCCCAAAAGAAATACCTCATATTTCTAAAGAATTTTCATTTATCTAAGTAAGACCAATGTGACAGTATCTTGCCAGTAGCCAAAAACGTTGGCTATATCAGTAAACCATAGAACAATTGCTTGAGAAAGTGCTTGAATTTGAAAAAAATGCTCATCCGAAAAATACTCATTGATAGGGAGAGTATCTTTGGCTTCTCGATCAGTAGGGAGCCGTGATAAATGATCAGCAATAACATTTTCTACCCCTTTCTTATCTTTGATCTCAATGTGGAACTCTTGTAACAAAAGAATCCAACAAATGAGGCATGGCATTGCATCAGGCTTGGTGAGCAAGTACTTTAGTGCAGAATGGTCAGTGTATATGATGGCTAATGACCCTACCAAGTACGATCAAAATTTATCTAATGCAAACATGACAACAAGGAATTCCTTTTCGGTTGTGGTATAGTTCATTTGGATTTCATTCAAGGTTTTGCTTGCATAATGGATAACATAGGGTTTCTTGTTCACTCTTTGCCCCAAAACTGCTCCTATAGCATAATCACTAGCATCACACGTTAACTCGAAAGGTAAAAACCAATCAGGTGACCGAATGATAGGTGCAGTTGTCAACAATTCTTTAAGCTTGCTGAAAGCTTTTTAGCATTCAGACGTCCACTCAAATGAAACATCTTTTGACAGATGGCACATTGGACGAGAGATGGCACTAAATCCTACTGTGAATCGCCGGTAGAAACCAGCGTGTCTAAGGAAAAATCGAATGTCTTTCACATTTCTAGGAGTAGGTAGTTTCTGGATCAGTTCAACTTTGGCTTTATCTACCTCAATCCCTTTATTAGACACGATGTGTCCAAGCATTATACCTTGTGTCACCATGAAGTGGCACTTTCCCAGTTTAGGACAAGGTTACTCTCCTCACATCTTTCTAACCTTCTCGAGGTGTTCCAAACAACTCTCATAGGTATCTACGTACACAGAAAAATCATCCATGAAAACCTCCAAAAATCTCTCCACTATATCACTAAAGATACTCATCATGCACCTTTGAAAAGTGGCCGGTGCATTGCATAAGCTGAAGGGCATTCTTTTGTAAGAACAAGTACCAAAATGGCATATGAAAGTTGTCTTGTCTTGGTCTTCTAAGGCAATTTCAATTTGATTATAACCAGAGTACCCATCTAGAAAATAGCAAAAGGCCGTCCTGCCACTCGTTCTAAGACTTGGTCCAAGAACGAGAGTGGAAAGTGGTCTTTTTAGTAACAGCATTTAGTCGACAGTAATCAATACACATGCGCCACCCAGTTTGAATTCTAGTGGGCACTAGTTCATTTTTCTCATTTTGAATTACCGTGACTCCAGATTTCTTAGGACAACTTGGGTTGGACTAACCCACTTTGAATTAGAGATGGGTTCTATGATACCACATCGAGAAGTTTCAATACTTCTCCTCTCACAACTTCCTTCATGTTAGGATTTAGACATCTTTGCATTTAATGCACAGGTTTAGACTCTTCCTCAAAATATATACGATATGTACATACAAGAGAGCTAATACCGTGAAGGTCTGTAATGGTCCAACCTAAGGCTTTTCTAAAATTCTTTAGCACTTTCACAAGGCTTTTCTCTTGGCCTTCAGATAGGCTAGAGGATATAACAATAGGATAAGACTCACCTTCACTAAGGAATACGTACTTCAATGTAGATGGCAAATATTTTCTTTCCAGAGTGGGTGTTTTTTGTTCAGAATGGACAGGCTTTGTGACACTAGAAATTAGAGGCTTAAATGACTTGTATACATTATTCTTTCTCTATCCCTCCAGGAATTGTCCCTAGACTTGACACGGTCACAATCTAACCGATCATTAGGCTTACTCAAAACAAGAGCTCTTTCAATAGGATCCTCAAAAAAATCATTCTCAAAGTATTCTTGCACAGTAGACTCAATGCTATCTACTTCTCTGATGTCCTCATACTCTAACGGTTGTTTTTCAACTGAAAAGATATTCATCTCAACAGTCATATTCTCAAATGTCAACTTTAACAAATTATTTCTACAATGGACTACAACATTACACGTGGCTAGGAATGGTCATCCTAAGATAACAAGAATTTAGGAATGAGCACTAATGCTCTCAACCGGTTGTGCACCTAACACAATAAAATCTACTGGATAATAGAACTTATCTATCTGAATGAGAACATCCTCCACAATACCCCTAGGAACCTTAACAGATCTGTCAGCTAGTTGCAAGGTTACACGTGTCGGGCGCAACTCACCTAATCCGAGTTGTTGATAAACCGAATAAGGAAGTAGATTGACACTTACTCTTAGATCAAGAAGGGCTCAATCTATCTTGTTTCCTCCTATTGTACAAGAAATAGTGAGACAACTGGGGTCCTTATACTTCGACGGGGACTTATATTGCAAAATTGGACTTTGCACTTTGGCTCTCATTCATGAAGGTAGTTTCCTTGACATGCAACCTCCTTTTCACAATACACAAGTCCTTTAAGAACTTGGCATAGGAGGGAATTTGCTTGATGGCATCTAAGATCGGAATGTTGACCTTGACCTGTTTAAATACTTTATAAATTTTAGAATTCAGAAGCTCATGTTTTGGTTTGGTCAATCTATGAGGAAACGGGGCATATTTCACAACATCAATGCTCTCATCTTTAGATACTTTGGTTGGCTCTAAGATTGGCTCAACTGGTTCTTTTTCTTTCCCACTCTCATCTTTTTCTCTCTCTTATTCTCTCACATCTCCCTTCCCTTCATCACTAACTTTAAGAGTTTCCTTTCTAGGGTGAATAGTTTTATCAATGATTTTTTCGCTCCTCAAGGTTGTGATGGATTGGACTTGTTCATGACTGGATTGAGGATCAGTCCTCGCTTCAGTCATGTTCACTTGCTTGTTGGGATTTGGATTTGGATTTGGATTTGGTTGGGGTTGAGATAGAAGTCTTCCCAACACTTACTGGGTCAATGCTTGTATCAAAGTTGACATTTGCTTTGCTCTGTCCTCTAATATCCTAGTATGTTGGTCTAACACCATGTCTTGCCTCTCCACCCTATTATTCACTCCCCTCATATCATTTTTCAATTGATGCATATTACCTTCTAATGGTTTCCTATAAGGGGGTTGGTATGCATTAGGTTGGAGTTGGAAAGGCATGGATTGTTGAGCTTGAGCAGGTTGGGATTAAAAAGGTTGAGGGTTTTGAGGCCCTCCTTGGAATGCTTGAGGGTTCGAAAGACCCTCATTTCTCCATCCAAAGTTTGGGTGATTTCTCTATCTTGGGTTATATATGTTCGAGAAAGGGTTCTCCCTAACTCTTTGATCACTATATGTACCCCAATATTGGCCAATAGCATTAGCTTGGCCATGCAAAGCCTCCTTGAAACCTGGTATGATTGGACATGCAGCAGTGTCATGTTCCATTGTACCACACATTAAACAACTCTCTTCCTTGGGAGACTCAGTATTCACAACATTGACCTTACTTGTCTCTATGGCTTCTATCTTTAGGGTAAACGCAACAACTCTAGCATTCAGATCATCCACTTGATTAAGCTGAAATTTTACCTTAGGCTTAGACTCAGGATTTTGGGTCTTAGTTGTGGCCCAATCTTTAGCCATATTCGCTAAGTAGTTAAAGAAATCATATGTTTCAGATACGTCTTTGTCATACAAAGTCCCTGCGCACATAGACTCAACGAATTGCTTCAGTTGTGGAGTTAATGATGAATAGAAAGTATTTATGATATGCCAATTGGTGAAACCATGATGTGGACAAGCACTCAACAAATCTTTGAATCTCTCCCAATATTGGAAGAACGATTTACTAGACACAGGGGCAAATTAAGAAATTTGGGGACGAATCGCCTCAGTTTTATGCTTATGAAAGAATTTTTTTAAGAATTCTGTTTGAAGATCTTGCTAAGAATGAGTAGACCTAGCCTTCAATGAATTATACCATGTCTTGACCTTGTTTTTTAGAGAAAACGGGAAGAGTTTCAAAAGTACAACATCCCTTGGGTAAGAATTATTGAAGAACATGGAGCATACATCCTCAAAATCTTTTATGTGATGATATGGTTTTTTAGAATCCAAACCATGGAAAGGACTTATCAACTGGATCATTCCCGGCTTTAAAGTCATCACTGCGTGATGCGCGGGAAGAACAATGCAAGAAGTAGGCGCTTGCCTAGCGGGATTTAGATAATCCCTGAGAGACCTATAGAAAGGATCACCATGTGCACTCCCACCTTCATGTACATTATTTGGATTTGGTGGGCTGGGATTCCCAGGTTATTGATGATTAAATTCTTCGGCCATTAGGATATAACTAGGACATTGGTTAACTAACTAAATGTTTAGAACATGAGTCCTAAATAGGGAAAGAGTACTGAAGATGGGGGAAAAATCACTAGAAGAGTCAATACTTACCAATCGTCCATGCACATCCCTAATGAATCCATCCCAAAATATAAACACGGACCTCACAAGTCATAATGATGGGCTAAAAATCCAAATGGGCTGCCGACAAATCGGGGATGAGAAGAGAAATAATATAAACGACTTTCAGAGCTAAAGAAATGGAAGGTCACCTACCTGAAGGGATATGGGCAGAGTAACAACTGGACCTGGGCATTTATGGAGTCGGCTAACAATAAAATACTAATAATAATAATAATAATAAAAAGAAAAGAAAAACAATAAATTACAACAATGTACTCAAATACCTGCACACAAAAATAACAAATGAAAATAATGTTAGACATGTTAGTAACAATGTTATGGTAACCTTAATGAGCGGCGCCGACCTAAATAGGCGGTGAATCAAATCGAAAGGTAAACCACAAACAAAAAGAAAAAGAAAAATAGCTTAAATAAAGTGCAGAAAATAAAATGTTAGAATGGTAACCAACGTTGGTTATCTACTAAATAAAAGAAAATGTTAAACAGTTAGTAAGTTAGATGAGTTAAATGGGTTAGATGAAAAATGAAAACAGAAAATATGTTAACCAACTTGACTGGTTTCGTCCAGCAGTAGATGAGTATGCCAACCAAAGAGGTTAACCACAAGACAAAAAAAAAAAAAAAAAAAACCTAACTATACAAGATTGAAATTAAAGTGCGCAAAGTAAAATATTAGCAATGGTAACCCCAAGAGTTATCCGTTCAAGGTTATCCACTTAAAGAAAAAAAAATACATATATATATATACAATCCAACTCCTTCGTTAAGGTAGAGAAACAATCAATTGTCCTGAAATTCTAACACAGGTATTATTATTATTATTTAATTTTTTATATTTTTTATTTAATTTTTAAAATTTAAAATTTATTTTTTTATTTTTTTGCATTACTTTTTTAAAAAGTTGCTCCCCAGTAACGGCACCAAAATACTTGACTACACTCAGAATATGACAATCTATTTAAAAACCCAAGTGCAGGTGCAACGAAGTAGTAACTAAAATCCGGTAAGACCAGAGTCAATCCACAGGGAACGGATAACAAAATATGTAAAATTAGATGCTAAAATTCACTCATGGTAAAAGATTAGATACACACTAAGTTACGCTATACACCCTAGTGTCGCAATGGCTTCAGTTGGAACCTAAGCCAACATGTTTGAATTTCACCTTAAAAATTGGAAAATTGCTATAAAAAAGGTAACCAAAGAAAAATAATTTATTTTTGCGAGATTGATGATTATTGACTTGACTTTAAAGTAAACTGAATAAAATGGCCTTAAACCTAATTAATCGGATCACCCGATTCATCCTAAATTCCAACGGAGGTTTTATAACTCAAAACATTTAATTAAATTTTAGAATAATAAAATTAAAGTTATAGATTTATACTATCGATTTGTGCAATAGTCATACCAAAATAAGATTTGTGCATAAAAATTACCAAACATAATAAAACAATCTACGCTTTTTGAGATATCTAGAATTTAATTACCAAGAATTGAAATATTCAAAAGATATACAACAAAACTCAATTACCTCTGTATCTCAAGATCCTCGGATGATTTTTACAATTGGTTCCAAGAATAAAATTAACTACTCATACTATTAAAAAGACTTGTCCTGAAAAATAATTTCATTACTAATCACAACAAAATACAAGACTGAAAATAAAAATGAACTAATCACTAAGACAATTTTCTTAACTCTCTCTCTAAAACTTGCTCTCCCCTCTGCAACTCCCTCTCTTATCTCCCTTTCCCCCTCTATAACTCTCTCTTCTTTTATAGAGCCAAAGGCTCACTTGCTCTATTTTTTTTTTCTTCTTTCTCTTACCTCTTTCCTCCTTCTCTTGTTTTCTTCTTCACTTTTTCTTTGTCTTTTTGCATCTTCTTCTTTGATCATCACCTACTGCACCTTTTGCATCAATCACTCACCAGCACACCTGCACCGCCACAAAACATATATATACAATACAATATATATATATATATATATATATATTAGTATATAATATTAAATAGTATAATCATAGTTATATATAATACATAGCTTTCACACACATTTTGAGTGCATACCATTTTTATTTTGTTCGGTTTTAACTTCAAATTTGCACATGATACAAAAACGTAAAAAAAATTAATTTTAAATTTAAATAATAAATAATATATACATAATTGCCAATAATAGTTTACAGTTAGGGGCTCCGATTGTATGTTTTAAAGTACAATCATTAGATGTCCTCCACTATCCCCCTAAGGGCCTTGATAGAGCAATCCACTAGTTGGAGTGTGATCCTAGTGGGTTTTAGCTCACCTAATCCTATTTTCTTATACACCGAGTATGACAATAAATTCACACTCGATTCTAAGTCCAAAAGGTAACTCTCAATCCTATGGTTTCCTATGATGCAAGTTATGGTAGAACAACCCGGATCTTAATACTTGGGAGGGGTCTTGACCTGGACCATAGAATGGACATCCTTAGCAAAAAAGGCATTCTCTCTTACATTCAATCTCCTCTTAACAATGCATAATTCTTCAAGAAATTTAGCATAAGAGGGCACTTGTTTTATGGCTTCCAAGAGAGGTAGATTTATTTTTACTTGCTTGAAAGTCTCATAAATCTCAGAACTCAAATGGTTCTTTGGTTTGGCTAGTCGATGGGAAAATGGGGCATGACCTAAGAACTCACGTTCCTGTCTCAAGGCTTCCTCATCATTCTTTTTCTCTTTCTCACTTGGCACCCCCTCGCTCTCTCTCTCTCTCTCTCTCTCTCTCTCTCTCTCTCTCTCTCTCTCTCTCTCTCAACCGAACCCTCAACTACCTTAGACGCCTCTTCTTTACCATTAGGATCATAAGGAATGATGGTCTTGTCAATAACCTTACCACTTCTCAAAGTGGTGATGGCTTGGACTTGCTCATGGCTAGAAGGTGGTTGGTTTAAGATCTCAATGGAATGTACATGCTTACACGGATTTGGTTGAGGTTGTGTAGGTAATTTAGCCTTCTCAGTAAAGGTCAAGGCTTGTGTGAGAAGAGTCAATTGACTCTTAATGTCATCCAATGTCTTATCAACCCACAAATTTACCCCTCCTTAAGTTTGAATAAATTGTTGGAGGGTATTCTCCGATGGCCTTTTATGTGGGGGTTGATATGTGTTGGATGGAACTTGAGGTGGAGGTTGAAATGGCTTTGATTAGGTTGGAAACGATGTAACTAGTGAAAGTTGATATTGTTGTGGTTGTGATGGTGGAGGAGGTGCTTGATAAGATTGAGAGTTGTGAAACCATCCTTGGTAAGCTTGGGGATTGAAAGTCCCCTCATTTTACCATCCAAAATTAAGATGATCCCTGCATCCCTGGTTATAGGTTTTCCCCTCTTCGATTGTAATGGCCAATAGCGTTGACGTGGCCATGCAAAGTTTCTTTAATACTCGGAATAACTAGGCACGACATGGTGTTATGCTCTTTGGTCTCACACATAACACAACACACTTCTATAGGCTCTTCGTTCCCTACTGAATTAATATTCTTAAACTCCAAGGCTTCTAATTTTCTTGCAATAGTGGCAAGCCTAGCATTCACATCATTAACCTCTTTCAACTAGTATTTTACCCCTTGTGCATTGGGCCTACCCTCGGGATTTTGGTTCCCGGTGATTGCCAAATCATGAACCAAATTTGTGAGGTAGTCAAAATAGGAATTAGCTTTGTGAGGTTACTTATCCATGAAAGTTTTTGTGCACATGGTCTCAACAAATTATTTTAGTTGGAGCATAAGAGAAGCATAGAAAATGTTGATGATGTGCTATTCGGAAAAACCATGATGTGGATAAGAAATCAAAAGCTCTTTAAAACGCTCCCAATATTGGAAAAAGGATTTTCCCAACATAGGAGAAAAGTGTGAGATTTGGCGTTGAAACGCCTCCGTTTTATTTTTCAGGAAAACTTTTTCAAAAACTTCCCTAGAAGAGTTTGCCAAGAGTTAATGGAAAGTGGTCACAAAGAACTGAATCACGTCTTAGCTGTGTCTTTTAAATAAAAAGGAAAAAGTTTGTGAAAAAAAATTTCCTTTGGACAAGAGTTGTCCAGCACTAACTAACACGCTTCCTTGAATTCCTTAATAAAAGCACAGGGCCTTTCCGAATCTACCTTATGGAATTGAGGAAGCAACTACATCATACCCGCATGTATGTTTAGGGTGGCGTAATGAGGTGGAAAAACACTACATGAACTCGGCACTTGCCGTGGTAGGTTCATGAAATCTCTCAAAGTGCAAAATTGAGGAGCCCCCATGTCTCCATGGATGCTCCCACCTTCCATATTATCACCCCCTACACCATGTGCGGGATTTAGAGGAGGATTGGATGGCAATCCACCCATCGGTGGAATAGGCAATACATTTGGATTTTGTGGTGCAAGGTTTAGTGGAACAAGATTTGGGAGCCTACCCTCTTAAATTATGTTCTCTATAGGAATCAATCTGAAGTCAACTACTAAAGAGATTCTGGGAGAAAGAGGGTTAACCGGTGATGGTGGGTTGACTTGTAACAAGCGTCTATTGTCGATTCGTTCCCAATGGGACATGCAAATGCAATGTAACAGCAAGATGCGTCAATCTTAGTCAACACATCATACACAAGCAATATCAATGCCAGAAAACAGTTTTTTTCTCAATGTACCAGACAATGGCTTTTCAACTCCAAACTCCTACTCCACGTGCTCAATGATACCACCGAATAGCAAATAAAACACACATTATCCTATCTCCTCTAATGATCCTAGCAAGATGTAATTTAGCTAATTAACCAAATGAAAGAAACTACTGAAAAGAAAGAAATAAAAGTCCTAGCATAATTTTCACAATGAAGTTGAAGAAATTACCCCGGCCCGAAGTGCTTCCGTCAGAGGTGGGTGTTCAATTCCCACCTTATTTTTGTGATTTTAATTTTAATTTTTCTACAATTCGCTCATTCCTTCAAATCCTAGGTAACGGCGCTAAAACTTAGTTAGCCCTCAACTTACACGTCGGAGACATTTGTAGTTTAAATGGAGACATCCCCATTATCGTGTTCGACCATGGAATTTGTGAAAATCTAGCAATAGTAATAAGCACAATTTAAGAATTATTCAAATTAAAATTACAATACAAGGATGGTATTGAATTTATGGGAAGTAAAATTAAATAAAAAATCTTTAAAGGTTGTGGATTGGTTTTTACTATCAACTAAGCAATTAATTGAAGGTGACAATTAAAACACTAATTTGAACAATTAAAATCTAAATAAATTTGAAAATTCTACCACAACTAAAAACAATTAAAACTAAATTAGTTTTAAGCCAATGGAAATTCGAATGAAAATTAGTAGGGATTTAAATTGAATAAAAAGGGGTCTGGGTGCAATTGCTTCAATCTACCAATTTTAGGACAGACTTGGGAAAGGAAAGTTTGGGTTAACTCAAATCAAGGATCTTCCAAAGGATCCTTGACTCGAAAGATTTAGCTTTAAAAACTAGGGTTCTCTAATTAATTTGGAATTATATTTAATCACCTTTGAGAGATTCTAAGAAATAAATCACAAGTTATTTAACCATTATTATAGATCTAATTTTTCTACAATCAATTTCAAAAATAGAAAATAAACACAACATAGATATTCAACAAGATTTAGAAACTCTCCTTTCACTTCCCATGCCTTCCTTGGTGGATCTTCACATTTGCACCTAAACAATGGATTTTGCTAGAGAAATCTACAGAAGAAAGATTGCAAAAATGAACAAATACCATCTAAAGCTATAAATCTGAACAAAAACTCTTGTTTAGACTACAAGGAAATGATGAGGAAGATAACAAGGAATGAGACAAAAATCTAGCAAGATTTTATCTCAAAGATTCTTCTCATAATCCTAACTATAAAATCCAAAACAAAATACAACCAAAAACCAACATCCTTCTTGAATTTCTCCTCTCCCCACCACAATTCTCGCCCAAAAATTCTATATCCTCCCTTCTGCAACTGCTGCTAGGTTTTAGGACCAAATTGCGCCAACTGTCCGAAGTGAGTCCGACGCTCGTTTGATGTGCGTTTTGACGGTTAGCCTGACCATCCAAACGGTCTTTGAATGCAAAAACATGACTTTGGAATGGCTTCAGATGCAAAAACTCAACTCTAGAAGTCCTCCGTTTGACGTAGCATCCGAACGGTGTCCCGCACTGTTCAAACGCTCCGAATGGTGAAGTCATCGTCCGAATGGTGCGTCCAAACGGTCCTCTTGCACTTTTAGCCTATTTTTGCCATTTTAGCCCTGAAAAACCTACAATACACAGAGAAAACCAGTTTAGATCAATTTGTTGCTAAAAACCTATTCTAATAAACATATTGGGGCTAACAAACAACTAATTAGGGAACTAAGATTATACTTTTGGAGTGAAATCACTTATCAGGTTATGGACCTATAAGTTTGATCTCTTCAACCTATAAAGTGCTATCTAAAACTTTATCTCTTAGATTGAAGAGGGTGATTCATGAAGCAATAAGTGATAATCAATCCGCCTTTATCTTGGGGAGGCAGACTCTAGACGGTTTTTTAATCGCAAACGAGGTCATCTATGAATGGAAAAGAAGGAAAAAGAGAGGAGTGGTGCTTAAACTTGATATCCACAAGGCATTTGACTAGGTTAACTGGGTGTTTTTGGAATAAATCATGGGAAAAATGGGGTTTGGCAGTCGTTGGATTGAATGGATGAAGGATTATGTCACTTTAGGGAAAATCTCCATTCTGGTGAATGGGGCAGGAACCAAAGAATTCACAATGTAAAGGGGACTCAAGCAAGGGGATGCTCTATCTCCTTTTTTGTTCAACATGGTAGTGGAAGGGCTCAATGGGCTAATGTTGAGAGCTGTCGAGATGAGGTTGATTAGTGGATTTAACGTGGGATCTCAAGAGCCTAGGGTTACTCACCTGCAATTTGCAGATGACACTATTGTCTTCTGGGAAGCAAATTTTGACCAACTGAAAAATCTAAAACGAGTGTTGAGATGTTTTGAACTTCTGTTTGGCTTGAGAATCAATTTTTGAAAAAGCGTAGTGTGTGGAATAGGGGTTGATAAGTAGTTTCTTCATTAGGTAGCTCAAATTTTTAGATACTAAACACAGTCTTTGTCTATATCGTATATGGGATTGTCATTAGGTGCTAATCTAGGTTTAGTGAAGTCCTGGGAAGGCATGATTATCAAGGTTAAAGGCAAACTAGCTCAATAAAAAAGGAACCAGCTCTCTGTGGGAGGTAGGCTCACCTTAGTAAAATCAACTCTTACTAACTTGCCTATTTACTATCTCTCCCTGTTCAAAGCTCCAGTTAAAATTTGCAAAAAGTTGGAGAGGATACATAAGAGTTTTCTATAGGGGGATGGGGAGAAAAAGAAAGTACATTTGGTGAAATGGCAAACGGTTACAAGAAGTAAAGTTAATGGGGGTTTGGGAATCATTCCTATTGCATCCATCAACAAAGCTCTTATTGCTAAGTGGTGGTGGAGGTTTGCAACCGAAAAGAATGCATTATGGAGAAAAGTGTTGGGCCATAAGTACAAGTATGTGAAAGGATCTTGGTGGCCAGCGATACCAGAAAAGGAGTCCTATTCAGCCATATGGAGAGATATATTGAAAGTGGGCTACTCTAATGCAGATATGAAGGAGATTCTTCTCAACAATATGAAACTAAAAGTGGGGGATGGCATGGACTCTAAGTTTTAGACTAACAACTGGTTTGGCAATCAACCTCTGTATAAGAATTTTCCTAGATTATTTTTATTCTCTAGTTTGAAATTTGGAACAATTGCAGAGGTTTATGGTGAAATCAACTCACGGGAGCTTATGTTCAAAAGGCAACTCAAAGGATGGGAAAGACAGGGTCAAAGGGACTTAATGCATTGGGGCCTAGAATCTAATGGTGCTTACATGGTCAAGTCTTGCTATAGGCAACTGGTGAGTGAAAATGGGGCACATACAGATGATATCAACAAGCTCTGGTCGCTTAAGGCCCCTTTAAAGGCTAAAGTTTTCGGTTGGCTGGCTTTGCAAGAGAAGATCAAGTCAAAATCCCTCTTTCAAAGTAGACATTGCTTACCCTCCAATATGAGTTCCATTTGTGCAATCTACAATATGGAGGAGGAAGACTGCAACCATATTCTTGTTAAGTGCAAACATGTATGGAAGGTTTGGAGTCATTTGGTTTGTTAGTGGGGTATGCAATGGGTGTGTCGTTCGAGAACTATTGACCTATTCCTATGGTGGAAGAGCATGAAGTTTAATTCGGTGGAAAATTTTTTATGGGAATCTTTATTTATATCAGTGATTTGGCAGGTGTAAGGTACAAGAAATGGATTGATATTCAATAATGTTGATATCAGGTAGGGTGAGCTTACGGATACCATCAAGATACAAGCAGCTTTATGGGTAATTGCAAGCATAAAGAATGCACCTTTTACTGTCAATGATGTGCTTTATTTTCTCTAGAGGTAAGAGTAATTAGAATTTAGGAAGATGTTGGCTTGGGGTCTAGAAGCTGGAAAGGAACTTTACACTTCTTGGTTGATATCTTATCAGCTGGAGGTGGAGGGGAAGGGGAGAGGGGAGCCGGGGGGGGGGGGGGGGGGGGGGGGGGGGGGGGGGGGGGGGGGGGGTTTTAGCTGGTGTTTTCATCAGATTTTGTGCTTTATTTGTAAGGGTGAGGATTGGGGTTAGTTTGGTTTTCAGCCTTTCATAGCTTAATCCTAGCCCCTTGTAATCTTTGATTCATATTAATTAGGGCCGACAAAGCAAACCCAGAAATATCAAACCGCCCACGTCCACCCACGTTTAATGGGTATTGGGTTCAACAATTATAATAGACAAGTTCTTATTAGGCTGATAACAAAATACTTACTCATAAATGGGCTTAAATGGGTTCATCTATCAGACCCATTATACACCTAATTAAAGAAACCTAAGTAAACCTAAACAAACCCATAGCCTAACCCTCTTTGTATTCCCAACTAAGGCTTTTCGAAAGTTCTCTCGCCTTTTATTCTTTTCTAGCTCTTCCGGCGCATTTTCCTTCAACTTTCATTTGACCTTTATCGACGTGTTTTCACTAGAGGTTGATTGGGCTTGTCGAATCTTTCGACTCTTGTGGTGCAATCCCAACTTTTTCTCCGACTTTTGTTTTACCTCCGTCGACGTGTTTCCACCACAGGTTGATCTTCATATTCATAGAAATTTGAGGTTGGAATTTCTTCCTTTGGATCTTTGACCCATTTTTTGTTGGTTTATAGGCTTATGAAGTAATGCTCAGATTTACTCTATTTGCCGCTACTTTTAAATCTCTATTTCTGTAACACTCTTGAGATAATACCCATTTGAGTCTACTACTTCAACTGAAGTTTTATTTTTGAGTATGTATATAGATATACAATATATCTATCACCACATTTTCTCAAATGCATGGTTCTGTTGTTTTTGTTGCTAATGCTCTTAGGAAGGTCAAATTGCAAAGGATCATGATGTTTGGCAACCAAACGGATCTTTCCCCCCCTTTTTTTTTATTTTTTTTTTCAGTAAATGGCTAAATGGGCTAATGTTCTTTAATGAAATCATCGTATGGGTATGCTGCTTATTTTGATTGCCACTTTGTGTCTATATTCATACTTGCTCATTATATGGGTATGCTACTTCCAAATCTTCCAATGAAATTGAAATTAACCAATTTTCTATAATGGTGCCCACAATTTCGTGCACAGTTTAAATTCTCAAAAAATGAATTCATTTTTAAGTTTATTCTTATTTTGATTGCCATTCATCCATTTCTACCATATATATGTATATATATATTTGGAAGTCTTCAAAATAGCTCTGCCATAAACATACATGCAGTGCTTTGACTTCACTCATTCATTATTACATAACTAGGTGTTGGAATTCTTTCATGGTTATACACAGAAAATTATGAAGACTTTCACTTACCAGAAATAAATAAATTCTAAGTTTTTTTTTTTTTTTTTTATTTAGTAGGTAGTACTTTTGTTTTGTTTGCTATGCCTCCTTGAATAAGGAGTGTGCAAAATAGGTACTCCTTGTTTGCTTTGGCGTAATATAGATATTGCTATTATGAGCATCCATTTTTGTTTTGCTACTAATGTGATGTCGGCATTAAAAATTAAATATCTTGAGCGGTGTATAATAATACTTTCAGATAGAATAATACTATCATTCTTTCTCTTTCTTTTTTTGAAAAAAATTATCTTCTAGTCTCTTAAATGTCTTATTTATGGCATTTTTTCCATTTATCTATATTCCTTTTAAGTTGGTTGTTTAAATATGTTTTACTTGTGGTAAAGGAGCGGGATGGAGGAAACTAGTGATGCTCATGCGGAGCAAAGCTCTTCTATTACTTTAAAATGTGCGTGGTAGCAGGTCCACTTCTATAGTATGGGATGAATTTATAAAGTTGCCTCTTAGTGTTAACGAGAGAAAAAGGGCTAAGTGTAGCAAGTGTGAGCAAGTGTACATTGCAGAAACAAAATCAGGCACCACAAATTTACTCTGTCATATAAGTGTTTGCCCTAAAAGAGAGTCCCATGATCCCCATCATTCTACTGAATGATTAAGACATTTACCATGAGAAAATGGCAACTTCAATAATTAGGCACAACTACCCTTTTATGTTTGTGGAACATGAAGGAATTAAAGATTTGCATTGTTTTTTAAATCCAAATGTAAAATCCATCATGAGAAACACTACAAAGTTTGATATCTTAAAGGTGTATGGAAGAGAGAAGGAGATTTTGAAATATGTGTTGGAATCAATTCCAAGTAGGATATGCTTAACATTAGACATGTGGTCCGCTATTACAACAAATGGATATTTAGCTCTACAGCTCATTATGTTGATGAGAATTGGGTGTTGCAAAAAAAAATCTTGAATTTTCATCATATGCCTCCTCCACATAATGGTCCAATTTTGGCTAAAAGAGTAATTCATTTGTTGAAAGAGTGGGACATTGATAAAAAAACGTTTTTAGCCTCACATTGGACAATGCATCATACAATGGCGGGCTAGTGGATGTCTTGGAGCATCATCTCTGTTTAATTGATACATTGTTGTACGACGGTGAATTTTTCATATACATTGTGGTGCATTTGTCTTGAACATAATTGTACAAGCAGAATTGAAAGTGATTGATGCTCTTATATTTAAAATTCGAGAGAGTGTAAAGTATGTTAGAAGTTCAGAAGGGAGGAAAATCAAGTTTACAGAATGCATCTCTCAACTCTCTTCGAGATGTTGTAAAAAGATTAGACAAGATGTCCCCACAAGATGGAACTCAACATATCTCATGCTTGAATCTGCCCTTATGCACCATCGTGCATTTTATCCATTGTAGTTGATTGATACGAACTTTAAAACATGCCCATCAAAAGAAGAGTGGCTTAAGGTATAAAGAATAACAAGATTTTTTAAAACCCTTTTACGATATTACCACTCTTTTCTCTAGATTTAGGTACCCTACAGCAAGCTTGTACTTTCATGGGGTATGGAAGATACAGTTACTTATTATGGAAGAGATGCAAAACCCAGATGGTGTGATAAGTTCCATGGCGAGAAAAATAAAAGAAAATTTTGATAAGTATTGGGAGTGTTATAGTATGGTGTTATCTTTTGTAGTAGTACTGGATCCACGTTATAAGCTACAATTTGTAAAATTTTGTTTCAAAAAGCTTAATCTTGTGACATACTTAGAAAATGTGAAAACTATTCGTGAGAGGTTGTATTTGCTTTTTGAAGAGTATGTGTGTCATGCTCCTAGTTCTACATCCAATGCATCATCAACAGCATGTGGTACAAGTGGAGGCAATGAAGAGGGCATACTTGATGAAATGATGGTAGGGGAGTAATTAATTATTTACAATACCAATGTGGCCCCTTTATATTTAATATTCTAATCCATTGGATGTAAAATTTATGTAAGAGTTTAATTTATTTGAGATTTAGCAATATGGGCAGCATAGAATTAAGTCGTAGTTGGATTTATACTTGGAAGAGTCTAGACTTGACTGAAAACAAAATGTAGATTTGGACATCCTCAGCTATTGGAAGGCAAATAGTATCCGGTATCCACAACTCTCTTTAATGGCACGCGATGTATTGAGCATTCCTATCACTACTGTTGCTTCAAAGTCGGCTTTTAGCATTGGAGGCCAAATTATTGATAAATGTCGCTCTTCGATCATGCCAAAGAATATGGAGGCATTATTATGTACTAGAGACTGGTTATACAGTTCAGGATGTAAGCAAATAGAGTTGGATTTTGTTGAGATTATTTATTCATGTAATTCAAATCAAATTGAATTTTTTCTAATCTACTTTTTCTTTCTTTCTTTCTTTTTTTTGCGATTGTTGAATATAGTTTCAAAAATTTCATATGAAGAGGAAAAACTTGTGGAGGATTTTGAAAATATAGTTGCAGGACTTTGAAAGGTACTACGATTGCCATTTGAAATTATGTTTATAAGTAATTGCTTGCCCAATAATCTGAATCGTGTTATTTGCTGAACCTTTTATGAACTTCTGACCATAATTACATAAGTGTAGACTGATTATTCTTTTATTACAAAGCCTGAAATCAATGACCTTCTGACCTAGCATGAACTTGTATCTCTTGGATTTCTGTATTTTCTTGTTTACTTAATGGTGTATTAGCTTTTAATTTCTGTTTTTCGTTAGTTCTTGAAAACATTGTGGGTGGTAGTTTTTATTTGTTATTACTTTTGGTCTACTTATATATTTGTGGCTTCTTGCATTTCTATTTTTACATTTCAACATTTTTTTCATCATCTAATCCCTTAAATCTTGCTATATTAGATTGCATTGCACATTTTATGGAAATGAACAAATCTGTCTCTGGAATGATCAATTTAGTTGAGCAAACTGAGAAATCTCTTGAAGAGATCAGATACTGGACATGGTCTGAACTTGTGATAGCTTTGAAGCAATGTCAAGATTTAGTGATTTACTTCCTGTCCCAAATTCTTTAGGTGTCCATAAAAAAATGCTTGGATTCTTTGGTTGCCAAGTTTGCATTGGTCAGCGAAACAAGTCCATGTCCATCAACTCCTTCACCTAATAGCGTTGAGATCAATTTTCTTGCAACACTAGAAGCATTGAGAGCTTGAAAAATAGCTCCTTTCAAGCAATATGGTGATTTGAAGAACTTGTGGTCTTGAATCCTAATTTGGTTGAATTGGTAATAAAATCAATGGTGGCATTGTGCAGTTAATTGAAAAAGATGAATGTAACATAAGGAAATGATAATTATCTTGAATTATTCAGTTTTCATCATATAGCCACACTTGGATTATTATGTTGTTATGCTTAATGTTGGGGTGTTTTTATTTATTTATGTCATTACGTGGATTATTTTAATATTAGACTTGATTATTTTGTAATAACAACTTTTTATTTTGGGTCATTTACATATGGAACATGAAACCCCTGATTGTTTTTATACTCCCAAACAAGTGCTTAGGTTCTAGGGGAAAAAAAAAAACGGTGAGATATGGGTAAACGAGTTGGATTTAGGTTCATAGGTTTAGGTTGACCCATATCCAACCTGCTCATTATTGACTCGCCCTTTAAATGGGTAAATTTGAGTTGAACGCTTCTAACCCGCAATCCATTTAGAACCTGTCCAAACTTGCCCATTTATCACCCTTAATATTAATGCATCTTTTTGCTGTTTTGATAAAATTAAAAAAAAAAAAACCATTTCAAAGTCAACAGAGATTGACTTCTCTCGTAATGGCACTGGCTTTAGTTGCAATATGTGGTTGGTAGTGTAATCTTTGCCTCTCATCCAACTGAGAACCCACTTTAGCTCCCACTGAATGTTGCAGCAATCCCAGCCACTTTTATTTTCCATGATGCCTAGGGGGAGGGGTAGTGCTTTCAATCAAGACCTTTTTAGATGTCCTAATGATTATATATATGTTAAGCTAGTAATGTATTAGGCCAAAGTTTACTGCTTGGACATATATATATATGTGTGTATATGTACTGAGGTCTTGCTAGGATGATTAAGCTTAAAAAGGAGATTATGATGAGACTCAGCCACAAAATCTAGGCCCTGGCTGTTATATATATTATATTATGTTGGGAGATTGAAAAAGGGAAAAAGCTTAGTTTTTAGAAGTCTATAAATTAATATGTTCATTTTAAAGTTTTAGAAGGGTATTTCTTTTGTAAAGTTAGGAAGGTTGGAGAGACAAAAGGTCAGTTAGCATGCTTTTCGTTTTGGTCTTAAAGTTCGGTTTTCTTGAATGGAGTTCGGTTTGACCTGTTCAAAGATGGTGCTCAAACGCACAAATTATATAGAGAAAAATCTTCTTTCAGAAACGTTGTGAAACGTTTCTCTCTCCACATATACATATATATGTATATATAGAGATCGGCATTAGAAAGCAATTATAATAGTAATAATGTCTGTGGGGATGTTATTGTGGGGGAGGGAGAGGTGGCTTTTGTTTAGTATTTGAAGGCTTGAGTTTTCAAAGGGCCAATGATCATAGGGGTAATCACCGACCTCTTTGTTTTTGATGGGACATTTTGAGAATCTAGAATAGCTAACATCCAAATTCTTCTATCTTTACTTCTCTCTCTAACACTTAAACCTACTTTGATCGTGGATTTGTGAGTGAATGAAGAAAACAATTGAATAGAGAAAAGCTAAGAAGAAAAAAAGAAAAAATAGAGAAAAAAAAAAGTTAAATTCTTTTCTTTTATTTGGTTGGCTTAAGAAAGTATGGTGAAAACAAATTGCCATTTGTAAAAGAATAAAATTTATTGTATTGTTTAATTAATTATAAAAAAAATAATGTTGTATACAATCTCATTTCTTAATTATTTTTTTTATTCCTAGACATAAGGGTGTAAGACTCACATTAATAAATTCATCTGAAATCTATTCACTTGTATTTTGGAGTGATAAAAGATATTAAAAAAAGAGAATTACGTATAGTATTTTTTTAAAAAAAATAATATATATAAATAATTTTATTTGTATACAGTCTCATTTCTTAATTATTTTTTTTATTCCTAGACATAAGGGTGTAAGACTCATATTAATAAATTAATCTGAGATCTATTCACTTGTATTTTGGAGTGATAAAAGATATTAAAAAAAGAGAATTACGTATAGTATTTTTAAAAAAAATAATATATATAAATAATTTTATTTCGTTTCCTTCCACATTCCTTTTTCTTAATAGATCGAATATCTAAACCTACTATAAAGTGTTTGGTCTTTGGAGTTGTGGAAAGGACCTCAGCCTTCTGTATCCCCTTCTACCAATTTCTGCTAATCCATTCACACTGTTACATGTAGTCTTCAAGGTTTCGTCATCTCTCTTTATCACACAAAATATACAGTGGAAAATGATATATAGCGGTCTTCTTTGGAAATAAAGATGATGAAAGAGTGAGACTAGATCATGTCCAGCCAAATAAATTCCCACATGAACTTGCGAATATTTGAAGAGTGATGCCAATAGCCTACTGGCCTAGTTATGCATAGGAATGGCAACGGACAGGTTTGATACAGGGCAGACTAAATCTTATTACGTCTCTAATAAGGGAATTTTATCCTATATTACGTTCCAAACCCGTGATAGGTTAAACTTTCTTATCCATTTTCATTTCATTTAAATTAATCGAGATTCGGGTTAAAACAAGATAAACCCATATATAATTTAAAATAAAAATTATTATCTAAAAATAAAAATAATACAAATTATACAAATGCAAACACTTTAAAATTAAAAAAATTAAAGAAATAGGCTAAATCTCAAGAATAAAAAGTAATATTAAAAATCTAATTTTCACTTTTATTGCCAAGGACATTTTGTATTATTAAAACATAATTAGAGTATTAAGAATTTTATAATATAATCAAGTCAGGGTTTGGGATGGGTGACTTAAACCCTATCCCATTTGAAACCCGTGTCGGGTTACATTTTTTTCTCCATGCCTCAACCCTACCTCAATCCCTTCATATTAGGGGCAGTCAAAGCGGGCGGGTTGGGATTTTTCGAGTTGAATAATCATCCCCAGTTATGCATAGATTAAGGTAATCAAATAATTTTGACAACTTGGTCATGGTGGTCCTTTTGTATCATATTTCTATATGTATCTCTGCATTTAAGAACCGACTCCTGTGAACTAAATTTTATATGGGGGCTTCATAAATAGGACAATAGCTAGGATTTTTAGGTTGGTCGATTCCCATAAAAACCCCTAGTTTTAGTTTTGAATCATTGATTGGCTTCAGACAGCACATATCCCACGTTCCTGCATGACAAAGTCCATCTCAATCTCTCTCACAAGAAAACAAATTAGCACTGGGATTCTCTGATCAAAACTATTGCAGAACTTGTCCTCCCACAAGAATCAGAACCATCCTCCCATGTGAGTCATAACCTTAAATTAATCACCATTATATTATATTATATATATATATATATATATATATTAAGTAAATCATGACTCGTATAATGACAACCCTACCTCGATGCTTACGATTGCTCGTAGATTTAATTAACCTAACCAGAAGGCTTAAAGTCATAATTAATGGCCACCTTGGTCTTGTCTGTGACAATGGTGTTGATCCGCACGCGAGACACTTGCCTAACCAGTCTCACACCTCTTGATGTCAGCCGCCTACCGGCCAGCCCACCGATCATTACGCTGCATTGTGGCCGTCTAAACCAGTCTACATGGACGGCTAGGATTGACCGGCCACCCGTACTTTTCCTTAAATTATCACATTATTATAAGACTCCACAATAACAATTAGTCAAAGTACTAGGGGTCCATATCAACATGCATGCCATCTCCCCCTCTGTGAGCTTGCCAATTCTTAAGGTTTATGTTAAATTTGATCCAACCTTCAGAAGAGAAATGCTACAATTAGTCGCTAATGTGCTTATTAGCGAGTCACAAATGGGCACGTTAGCTTCTTTTTTATTCATCTATTGGTTTTCGCTCATATTAGCTGGTGACTTTAGCATACTTAGCTCTCGCCACAAAAATTTGAAAGCCTCATTCCACACTTCCTGTTTTCTAAACCCTAATATGTGTTAATCTGCATAATGTAGCAGCTAGTAGCTAAGGCAGCTTCTTCCCTAGGTAGTCCAACTCTAATTTGGAGGGAAATGCGATGAACACCTCGAGAATGTAAGAACTCTAGCTAGTAGTATTTAACTACATTGGGAATTCGAAAACCATCACCTTCGCATGTGATTAATTTAAGATTATGGATAATTAAGCCCTCGAATGGTGTGGCACGTGGCCCTTTCCCATGTGATCGAAATGCCTTTACTTCCAATGAGAAGAAATTAAGAAGCTTTTTGCCTTTATTTTGGGGGATCATTTAGAGATCCCATGTCCCTTTAAGTGCATTTCAAGTTCACAAAACTATAGACATGCATACGTGCACATAGTTTTATGCTTTCTAATTAATATATATTAATCGGTGTCACGTAGGAAACAGCATGAAAGATTATAATGCTGTCTCATAGGGATTCAGTGCTTAATTACCATGACATTATAAATTGAAGGTGCCAATAAGGTTTTTTGTAGGTTGATGAATGGTGTAGCACAAATTCTGGGCTTCTGTCAGGCAACTTGTTCAGCAAGAGCTCTTAAATTATGTCATATTTTATGGTGTAGAACATGCTTATATCTCATCAAGTTTGAACAACTATCTTGAAACTGAGATGCATTAAGTTTTGGAGTTAATGTCATGACCCATATCTTGGTTGAGAAAAGAGTCACATGAGAAGAGTAGAACTAGATGCAAACAATATTTTGAGGATTTGCATGTAACTGAATAACACCAAAAGGTTAGGTGGATTGGGAGAGAGTCCTTAGACACCCTCATCAAGCTTTTATGGAACTTTTCTTTCATTCAGCCTCTATTGATGTAACTCTCAATAAGTCAAACAAAGTGAAAATTGTTAAGAGGCTGAGGTTATAAACAAAAAATGTTATTCTTCAAGAAAATTTGGATGAAAAATCTCACTAGGATGATATGAAAATGATATTTTTGTAATTAAAAGCCGTCGTGATTGATTTTTGTTTCAAAGTGAAACACTCTCATTCAATCATATCATAAATTTTTTTATTATATAAAAGGTTGCTTGATTTTACTTCATTATTACCTTCTTGGAGATGGGAATAATCTTCCATTGTTTGCCTACTCCCAAACCTGAATTTTCATTCTAGCTCTCTTTATTTGTATATACTTTTTTTACTTCAGCTTTAAGCATTGTTCTTCGATCACCCAGTTTTTCTCGTTGACAAGTTTCTATCCTTTCCATCCCTAAATGTGGGGTGATTGAACATAATGCACACAGTTATCCTTCAATAGCACACTGAAGTTTCAGAATAAACAATGAAAATATTTCTAATTTCTTTGGTTTTTTCCAAAAGAAATGAATTTATTAATTTATTTATTTTGCCCCACTGTTTTTAAGTTTGCTCCTAGGTCATTGTTCCACACTGTTCTTTTCTCTGACCTCTAGCTTCTTATATACCTTATTACAAATAAAGAAGTTCTTTTTAACTGCCAAAAATATATTGATAGTATTAATGTTCTTCTTACTCCCAAAATTGAAAATGTAATAAGAATAAACAAAAATATAATAATATAGTGTGGGTGTGGGTGGGTGTGTGTGGGTAGGAGAGAGAGAGAGAGAGCCCAAGTACAATCTACGATGTTGGGCTAACTTGTTGGTATGAATAGGGGCCGTAATTGAACCAAGAGGCCTCGTGACCTTCCTTCACATCGAGCCCAGGCATATTCTTTTTGCAAGACTATTACGTGAATTACTTCCGAAAAAAAATAAAATTTACACGTATTACTTGATCCATTAGTCACCCATTTAAGGAAGAAAATGGTATACAAACAGAATTATTGTACAAAAATTCTTAAAGAAACATACTCATTCTTCCATTCCCTTGACCATTATGCCATCTCATACCCAAGTGAATGAAAAAAAAACAAACACTGTAAAAAAATTTAAAAAAAAAAAAAGAAAGAGAAAAGAATACTATGAGGAAAGATTTTGTTTTTTTCCCTATTTAATAAGATTTAAGTGTGCGTGTTTATGTTAATCACAACCTAACTACCTCCTCTTGGAATCACATTAACAAATTTGGAATTCTGGAATTATTCAACATCAAAATAGTTGGGGAGTTATTAAAAGTACTATAAGAAAAATTCTAATTAAAAAACAGTGAATAATATTAAAATATAATTCCCCAGTCTATAATTGGACAGAATATATAATGTGGAAATTCAGTGAAAATGAAAAAAATAATAGTCATACCATTCAGGAGATTAAAAAAAATCAAGAATGACTGAAATTTGCTAATATATTCGATATTCATGAGTTTGTGGAAAATATGAAGATAAATTCTCAAAATTTTCAAAAAAAAAAGAGAGAGAGAGAAATTTTCTAGAGTTTCGTTACTATGCTTGGAATGTGATAGGAGGGCAGCTTTATGTTGATTTGGCTCCCCAGTAGTCTTATGTTTAACCTCTAGCATCTTGGGTGCATGACAAGATAGATCTTATCAAATCCAACAAATTTGAACGAGAAATTTATTTATTTTCCTTTCTCATCATTGCTAATTTGGTGTGCTTTGGCAAATCAAGACTTGTAGTAACCGAAAGGGTGTTCAATCATGACCCTTTTAATCCCCCACAATCTTAACAATCACCAAACAGTGGAATATCAGCATGAAGGGACCAAGGCTACTATACACATTAATTATCAATTATTTTTACCACTCACATGTCCAAATTCAAAAAAGACAGAAGAGAATGCTGATCACTCTCTCTCTCTCTCTCTCTCCCCCCTAATGCCCACTGCAGTCTTATCTATGCAACAACGTCCTTGCCTTGTTTCTTCAATGCCTCAATCATAATCCACTTCTAAGTTTTGATAAGCGAGGCATGCAGGTTATACCTGGTTTAGGTTTTGTATAAATTAATTAAGGGTTAAAGTTGTTTGATTATGACTGGGACGCCACGAGTTTAAAGCACAAAAATAATCTTTCTAGAAACGTAAATAAGACTGTGTAGACCAAACCGTATTGGGAAACTTAGGCACTGAGCTGTTATTTTTTATTTTTATCTTAATCAAAGGTAGGTCATGGTCGAGCTTTTGGTGTTTTTGGTTCATAATTGGCTGCAAATATTGGCTAACTGGGCAATCAGGAGTTCATTTACTTGTGTTGTTCTGTTTCTATATAGTGTCACAATATGTTTAGAACCTATATTTATGGAAGTAAAGGAAAAGGCAAGAAAAAACATAGAAATAAAAATAAAAATAAAAAACAAAGTGATAGAGCTAAATTCATTTGTTTTGTTTGGTTGGGTTAGGAAAGCGAGAAGAATATGAATAAGTAATTGTCAGAAAAAATTATTTTTTTGTTTAGGTACACTCATAAAAAAATGTATAGGTTAAGGAATTTTGTTTTTCCTTCCATTTTCTTTTTCTTCACAAATCCGAGATCCAAATAAAACGTGACCATGAAGAAGGAAAACTTCAGTGTGGCTCCCGTACTCTTACCGTTGGTTTCTTAACATAGGTTGGATTTATAATTACTAGCCTAGATATAATATTTTATATGTTAGCTTTGCTAATAATTGGTGGACATAATATTGTTTATGAAGAAATAGTATATTACTTCTAAGAGTGGCTTTAAACGAGGGTATGATCCAGTTTACAGTTGGTGAATTATTCACTTTTTATTACACTTAACCACCCGTCATAAGTTTTTGGCAGGTCTACGTTTCACTAAATAAATAGACCGTTGGAGTACAAACTCTTCCCAATTCTATCATACATGCCAAATTAATTTTAGATCGACAAGAAATCCAAAACATTTTCATCCATATACTCGCGTTAATTCAATATAATATAACTCTAATATTGAGAGTTGTTTAGATAAGAGTTCTCCCGAACTCCAATCAACTTTGAAATTATGCATGCATGCATAATTTCCGCGAGAATAATCTATAAACCCAAACAAACACATTTTTTTTTATTTTATTGTGTCTGCAGTATTTTGTTTGCATGTGTGGAAAAGAGAAAAGTACTCGAGATTACAATGTCATACGCAACGATTACAACCGCATGAGTTTAAAACCTGGTGGAAGACACTTAAGATATGATTATGAAGTGAGGGAGGGTTCATCACCATGCATCTTCAAAGGATAAAAAAGAGTGGTTCGTAGCAAAAACATACGATTTGGGAAGTGTTCTGCAAATAGCATTAATTAGTATATGCTCTTTAGTGAGTACGAGGGAAGGCTAAAGCAGGGGGAGGTAACTTGGGAGCAAAAGACCAATAATTTGTACATATATTCGTCATCGTGAGTGTAGTGTCATGAAGAAGCCCAATGACAATGTGGTGCAAATTAGCCCCCACCACTCCACTAGTACCAAATATATACACCCACAGAGAGAGAGAGAACTTAATAGTACTGTTCTAAGTCTCTTTTCTAGCGAGAATGATGAGGTCTTGGAGAGGGGTTATTTGTTGGGATAATTACACTTTACTTTTCTGAGTTATGACTCAAAAACACATAAATTCTTTCTCATTTAAAAGTGGACATCCAATTCTTGTACTTTGAAGTAAAGTGTTACATTTGCAATGAAAGAACAATTCATGTAGTTTTGACTCATACCTTAAGGGATAAAGTATTTTTGACCCATACCTCAAAGGGGTAAAGTATATTTAGCCCTTGTTTGTTTTTGGTTGTTGCCTGAGCATTGATTTCTCACGCAAGTGGGGAAGAAATTAAGGAAAGAACATATTGTATATTTGAGTAGAATGAGCATGCAACTTGATGAGGAAAAAGGGCCAAAAGGCCATATGGGGTCTCCATCTCTCTCTCTCTCTCACACACACATGCATTGATCAGAGACCACCCATGCCACCTACCTCAAAGCCAACAAACAAAACAATCCCTCTTTTAACTGTTCAAAGTGCTTGTTCACCTCATTGCCACATTTGTATTTCATTTCCCACATCTCACTACTCTCCCATGTCTGGTCAATCAGTGCATGTCCTTTTCTCATCATTCTTAGGCGCTTTCTCTCTCTCTCTCTCTCTCTCTCTCTCTCTCTCTCTCTCTCTCTCTCTCTCTCTCTCTCTCTCTCATCTCTCTCTCTCTCTCTCTCTCTCTCTCTCTCTCTCTCTCTCTCTCTCTCTCTCTCTCTCTCTCTCTCTCTCCATAAATCTGCAGTTTCTTTTCATGGCCAAATATGCGAATTAATTGCAAGTATACCTATTACCCACCCTGGCCTTCATTCCTCACTACGAAATCTAAGGATATCCCTTCAAGCTAGTGCATTTATCTCCTTATCAGCAACCATTGCAAAGGAATTGTCTGATTTAATTATATCAAGGTCTAATGTGGCTCTTTTGTTCATGAATTTGCCGATTCGTGAACTATTTAATTTCCACCTCTCGAGTGCTAACAATCAACAAAACACTTGTATACCACATGAAGGAGTTGTGTTGCAAAACGCTCCTGCTTCAAGTAGTTGTGCTGCACAACTCCTTAAAGCAAGAGTTGCTTTGGCCAAAGCAATTCCAGCTTTGGCAATAGCCACAGCCTACATAATATTGTGCCTTCATTCTTATGTTGAATACATGTAAATTAGTCCTCATTCTTTTCAGTCAGACCTTTCCACCAAGACAGTAATCATCTAGAGAACACAAAATACTTAAGAGAACTGACTTCATCACCAGTCTCCTCACATATACAGAGAAAATAAAATAAAAATAAACAAGCAAATGAGTATTTAAATTGTTTAGTAACTACATAATCACCATAATAAGAAGTTAAAATGTACTACTATGAATTCTTTAATGTTCAAGTAGTAGCTAATTAGAGGCCGTAATATCTAAAGCACATCTTGTAATAATTTACAGATTAAAAGCTTGACAGCACAATCTCTGTATGCCCTACAATCGAACCTAGAAGCTCATAAAGGTCATAATGAACTCCACTGCTGATACAAAAGAATACTACATAAGTTCCTAAATTCCTAAGCATAGAAAGATCCACAACATTTTTTTTCCCTTCTCCCTTTTGCTTCGTGTTTCCTATTAATTCGTATTTTCTTTCTCATTACTTCATCATCTCGGCTATGGACACTTGTTGGAGTTGTGGGAAAGTGCACGCTATCTCATCTTCTCTGAGGCTTATTTTGATTTTGTGGGGATCTAGAGAAGCGTGGAGATGGATCAGGGCTTTCAGAGACCTCAAATTGTGTGGGCAAGAGGTTGATGAAACTTCCCTGAACAGGCTGATCAGGAGGATTGGACGTCTCTGTGAAAACAAGGACAGAGAAGTCTGAGAACACAGCGGCTGAAAACTAAATAAAAAAGAGTACAAGATTGCATGGGAAGAAACTACAAAGATACCGAACAATGTCTTGATAGATGGTCTCTTTGGCTTATTAGTCTTCTTCTTCAACTCAGCTGCATCCAACAATAAATTAAAATGTCAGGATATCTCCAGCAAACAAAATTTCCAAAAGGCTATATAAAATAATCATTCCTCTTAATAATCATGGTCTATCATAGAACAATGTGTGTTTGTGTCGCAAGTGCCACCATATTTTCCCTTCAGTTTCTTTCTTTTTCGTTTTCATTTTTATTTTTGAATAGGCATCATAACTACCATAATGTACAGTTTATATAAGGTTGATACGGACCAATGCCAGGAACTTGATGCTCATTGACAATTTCAAAATTCTTGTATGTGTAACCAACAAAATTTGCATCCTTGGACGGAAGCATCTGCAGTGAAAGACAGGATTGAACAATTTTGTCAGTTGCCAGATATGAAACATTGGAAATAAAGTCTGCTAAACAGCTCTAGAACAGCTAAAAGCAGTGGCCTTATTGGGCATATGTTGAACATAGACAGGAGGTAGACTTGGTATCTTGAAATTTTGAATGGACAAAGTTAAAATCTCAATCATGGGAACAGCAACAAATAAACTTGGCAGGAACTTTTTTGTGCGAGGAAATTCTTACTTCCCTTTTGTTTTGATTAAAGATGTTTTACCATAGACAATGTCTGCTGCATAATATATTTTACATGAAAAACAATCATTTTCTTTCTCCTTTTCCAGTGGTCAGGTGAAACTTCAAAAGTAGTTTAAAACTATCAAGAAAATGCCTGAGATATTAAAATATACACATATGCACATCAGCATAATAAACCTGTATATGTGCTTATAAGACTAGTATCAGGCACACATCTACGAGTATACGTAAGCATGCCAATGTGATCACCAAAATAGATACAGTACAGGCTTATATAGGTGTATACACGTGCATAAAACAGTGGCTACTCAGGTCATATAAGTGGCTACAGTGCAAAATATGGCCTTGTGTAATATTGGTTTCTGGATAATACACACGTTTAGATGCATATTGCGAGCAAGGGACATGCATATGCATCAGACTCCATTTAACTCCTGAGTTTTTATTAGGAATATTGGAAACTAAAAAAAAAAACTCTTTTGTTTTTTCTGATAAAACATCTTTCGTAAAATCAGCCCAATAGAAAATTGGGGGTACGATAGTATAAAAAAAATGATATCAATATGTTTCTGCTCTATTCCTGGCAGTAAAACTCCTATAACATCCACGTTAAAAGCATAGTTACCAGGAAACTATGTTCGAGAGGACCCGCTTTCCTAGAGACTCGCTTGTAGAAAGGAGACAAAACTTCTATGAAATTTGAGGAAAAAATTTTGGGAAATTATTCCGAGACGTTTCCGAAACCCTAACATAATTTAAAGAAACTTGTCAGAAATCTTATTCGCAGAAACTGCCTCGAAACTCGTTTCTCATAATTTCTAGTACTTTTTGCGCTCTCAAATCGTATTATTTAACAATAATATTTAATAAAAGTCTATAGATAGTGTAGAATTAGTACTTTACTTATTATAATAGTATTTTAAATACTTTATATTGCTTTCTTTTGGGTTTTTAATATAATTTTTTATAAATATTCTAGATCACCTAGCGTTTCTTGTTTCCCATCATTTTTTTAGGCCATGTTTCACGTTTCCATTTCCCGTATCGTTTCCCGATTCAGCTTCCTTTTCTGGAAATTATGTTACAAGTGCCCTTCTGATGGCACATGTTTCTGTGTAGCAAAAATTAGATGTGCGAGTTGTAAGTTCCAATACAACTTTGAATTACAACTCCTATATCCGACAAGTTTATAGAAAACATGCACATGAAACATATTTTTATTTTTCACCATAGATGTGCCATGTCATGTCATACTCTCAAAACATGCATATCTAAGCTGCATTGAATCAATGACACATGCCCGTGTTTGTGGAACATAGAAATCATATATAAAGTAACCACTGAATCATCAGTCATAATAACATGTTTACAATCCAAAAAACATACAGGAAACTAAATATTAAGTTATCATACAATTATTGCAGTCAAGTGTTTAAAGCAGACAGAGAAGTTAAAAATTGTCTCCTTCTCCACCAACTAGCAAGATCAATAATTTTAAAACTTAAAATTACAGGAATCTTGTTACACAGTTTTCAGAATCTAAAGTTTGAGCTCCTCTGTTTCATTCATGCCCGATTTACTCTGATCTGCGCTTTTGCAAGTCCAGGACCAGTTCACTAACCCAAAAATTCAATTTTCTTCCTTCTTTTTTTTCTTTTTTTTTGGTATAGAAATGGCAAGTTAGGTTCAACCATAGCAAATTGCAGACACATTCCTCAAACCTAAACAACAGTAATGTGAATCTCCTGGAGAAAAAGGAGGGTACAGATGAAGATAGAAAGATCATAAGTCAAAGAACTAATCCCACATGTATACAAGGATCGTTTGGACTACTATAGAACATTGCTAAATTGTCCAATTTCCTACTTAGTCAATAATATATGTTGCCAATACCTATAACAGAACAGCAATTGATAAAAGTCCAGCAAGAAGTCATTTCTATGACAAAGTGGTAAATTGAACACACCACATCATATTGTAAAACAGAGACCAGTCCTCATCTGTGATAACATTTTAATATCTTCATCAGAAAAATAACCGAATACTGAAGTTGAGTTTTATATTTGTTTCCTACTACATGAGATTTTGAAATCTAAGATCATATACTCATTTGTTCTCTAGATTCTTACATTTACCCACCATTGAAGGCAATAAAAAGGCATGCCACCAAAGATGGATTGCAAAAAAGAACCACATGCACCAGCACAGAGGAGTGATTTACTTTAAGTTGAAGGTGCTCAAAGTACCCCAAATAAAAATTTGAGGATACGAATGAAGATATGAATGCCAAGGATTTAGTAAAGAAAAATTGCCCTCAATTGATGTGAATGCGAATTAAGGATGTGTGTAATTGAAACTGTAGATGTCATCCCAAGATGGCATAAAAACCACCACAACAAGAAAAAAGCCCAAGGTTCCAATATTAGGGTCCCACGTAAAACATTAAGAAAGCTGATCATTTATATGTTTATTATGCTTGCTATTAATGAAGTTCTAATTAAATGTCATATGTGAATCCTATTTCGCCATTTAGTTCAACATAGGGCCACATTCACGTAATAGCATTTGATAAATAATTTAGAAGTACAAAGTCAACAAAAGATCTGACAATATGCTCTACTTTGGCTATCAACTTTCTAAAGTTATCCTCCTTTCTTTGGGTTTGTCTCCACCCATTTAAAAGACATGAAATTAATGAGGACAGAGACAAGGTTTAGCCTCTCCACTTAACTCTGACTGCAAATATTTAAACTCCATGTGGGTAATGATATATTGATATATACTGCGGGCTGTAGTGAGCCTACTAGAAGTTTATGGTGCGCACTGAGATGGTAGAGATCACTAGAGATGGAGGAGAGTTGAGGCGATCCTAGGAAGAGAGAGAGTGACAATAGAAATAGAGAGCCTTAGTTCAAGAGGTCAGAATCTCAACCTTGCTTGCTCTTCTAGTTGACGAAAAGATGACTTCCCTTTATATAGGCGAAGGGACCTAGGGGAAAGAGCCAACCCATGAAAAAGGCTTGATGGCTTATCCCTCTAACATTAACAAGTTGGAGGTCAACTCTACAATTGAGATCTCCTAAGAGGTAGGTGGAATTTGGCTGAGCTTTGCAGAGTTGACCTACATTAAATTCTTTTTCCTCTTCTTCTTAATGTCTTTGTCAATATATTCTTTAATGAATCTCTCTCTCTCTCTCTCTCTCTCTCTCTCTCTCTCTCTCTCTCTCTCTCTCTCTCTCTCTCTCTGATCAAAGGGCAAGCCCCTCGAGAAGGGTGAGGCTAGCCATTTTGAAGAACCCTCAATTCTAACCTCCAATCCACAAGTCTTCTTATGGTTCCCACAATAGTGACCCTGAGGAAGTTCCTAGGCCCTACTCTCAACTTAGGTTGTATTGATCTTCTCAGTAGAGAGTCTTGGCTAAGTAATGGAGAAGTTAAGGCTCAAGAAGAAAACATGCTCAGCAAAGAGGTACCATAGCCGAGCCAAAAAGTGTCAAGTATGGAACCGTAAGAGAAGTGTGCTCAGGTGGAAATGCCCCCAGCCGGACTGAGGGGGTGCCTCAAGCCTATTGATGGGTGAGTGACTCTTGTCACTTGAGCTCAGATATAAGGTGCCTCACACATTATCCTTGGCAAGTGAGGCTCAACCCCTAAGGGGAGCAATGTGGAGTTATCTTATTGGTTCATGTGCAACCTCATCAACCTAACACGTGGGACCAGTTATATGAAAAGGGAGATGATGTGGTGCCAAGGTAGTTCACTATGTGTAAGAGATTTGGACACATGTACCAACAATATTTGAGGGTTTGTTAACGTGGCACCTACATGGCCTGCCATTCAACTGTTTCAATGCTCTTTGGAAAATGCATGAAAGCTGGACATCATGCAACACAATTTTCAATTCATATTCTTCTCCCTCTTCTTTCTACATTTTATTCTAAATTTTATTTCTTTTTCATTTATAGAAGAGTAAGGGGTTTTACTATAAGTGTAATGAATTCACAAAAGTAGCACATTACAGTCTAATTCTAAACAATTATAGAGATCTAACCTCCATTTATTGGAAATATTTTTTTTTTCAATTCTTCTTTTTCTTTTTTTTTTTTTTTTTGGAGTGTGGAGTGATGTGATGAGCGTGGGGGGGGGGGGAGGGGGTTTTGGTCACCTTGGGGGGGGGGGGGGGGGGGGGGGGGGGGGGGGGGGGGGGGGGGTTGCGCACTGGTGGATTTAGATTCCTAAACTATATTTGAAGATAAAGAAATTAAATTTTATACATGAAACCACTAAAAAAAGGTCAGATTAATGCAAATTTAACACTTACCTTCCTCCAAGGACCCGATTTTGACGAACTCTCAATCATAGGCTCTGACTGTGAACACAAAAAATTTATCATTGTTAATGCAGAAGAATAAAAGCTATGAAGAAATAACAATTTTATGAAAACATGTGTCTATCCAAGATCCATCAACTCATGTCAAAGATGTGAGCAACCAAATACATACGCCCAAATATTTATCCTGATGCAGTTGCAAGTCCATTCCATTTAAACTTCACATGTAACGCAAAACCCTTGCATCCTTTTTAAGCTATAGTTCTAGTAACCAATAAAAAATAGATAAAGGTGTAACAAGACGACCAGAAAAGTCTGCCTAAATAAAGTAACAAGAAAGCAAAAGAAAGGAGAAAAAAGAAGATCGTTTAGTGCTTGTAATTAATAATATGATCATAATTGCTCTGGTTCTCCATGCAAAAGTACACAAAATAATTTTAACCATTTCCTTAGCACATTAATTCACCATTAAGGCATTACACAATGTAGCCACATTAAAATGCTACATTTCGTAGATTTTGTAAATAGAGAAGCAACAGGAAGTACTAATTATTAATGCCAGCTCCCAATGCTATGCTATAACTATTATTGAACAATGGTAAAATGGCCAGATCATCCTCAACCATGAGAATGACATCACAATTTAATATCACTGTCCAATCAATTTGGAGCATGGATTTCTTTCAAGCCCATAATGTTAAAAATCTTAAACAACTGACATTTGACTAATCAACCAGGGTAACCTATGGAGAGACACCTACTAACTCCCTACCATCTCTTCTATTAACCCAAAATTTACATAAAACAGTCTCCCTCTCATGAAAATAGGTTTTCATCCATACATATATACATATATATGTTGTAATTTAATTATCAGAAACTTCAAAGTAACGTCAACATTGATACACCTCTTGCAAGGAAGATGTAGACATTATTATTTTACAAGGACATGGCACAAACACATATTCAGCCTCAAAACTAAACCTAAACGACGTATATAAACTCTTTGAATCATCATCAGAAAAATCAGTGATCTCCCATTGATTTTAAAGGATGTAGCATGTCAAGAAGACCCTTGCTAAAGCTGCCTTCAAATACCTAAGCTATAACACTACCTATCAGCATTGTTAGCATTGGAGTTCATAAATTACTAATTAGTAGACCCAATGATCATTCAAGTTTCCATTGAACATCTTGATTAACTAGCCACGTTATTACATTTCCCATGGCCATTATAAGAACTTCCATTACTCGTGATAATATCTGCATTTCTTCTGAAGAAGATTACTGATAGGCACACAAGCAGGCCAGCTGCTACATTTTCCTCAAGAAATGCAATTACAATTTTGAGTCCCCTTCCCTCTTATCTCTCTCGTTAACAAGTCCTACTACTTACTCTAGGTAAATAACAGTGAAGTGACTTCATGTAAAGTTACCTTCTCAGATGATCATTGAGACTCCTTGATGCCTTGCTTATAACTTCATTAACAAAAATAAATTCAATATAGAGAGTTGTAATCATATTTTCGTTGCTAATTTCATTTGCAAAAAATATTAGGGATAATTCCTCTTCAGCATTTGCATTCAAACTACTGCAAAAAAATTTGTTAAAATAAGTTTAGTATTCTTCAACCTCAAAACTCGTCACCCCCTGAGCAACATGCTCTTGATGTTGCTCTGCACATACCTGTTCACTCTCATCACTATTTTGAAAGGAATTTTTCACGTGACACAGAAAATCCAGTCAGCTTCCAGAATGCCATTCATAAAGGAACTATTGTTATTTCCATTGCTGACAACAACTATCAATACAACATATGCAAGATGGCCTTCTGTCTGAGTGATATTTACCATGATACACTGAGCCACAGTACCAAAATTGTTTCTGAATATCGAAGCAAATTACTTGATATCAAAATATGAATCAGAGGCCATATTGCATTTTCATTGCCTCACAAAACAAATAGAAATATGGGGAAATTACTTTTTCTCCTTATGGTTACGGTCGGTTTAATAGACAGCCCCTGAAACTTCGATTGTGACAATAATTCCCTTACGTTTTAAGGTAAAGTGAAAATACAAACAGGTTTAACGTCAGATGACAAATGTCTAATATGCCTTTTTTTCTTTTTCCATTTTTCTCCCATTCTCAGTTCCCAAATCCATCAATATATAGAGAGAAAATAATGAGATGTGGGTGCTACACAGTGGTGGGGATAGTGATGGGTGGTGAGTGGGATGGCAAGTGGTGGTCTTGGATTTTGTTAGATAGAGAAAGTAGTCAGACAAAATCAGTGTGATAAAGGTGAGATGGTGGTAATGCTTGTCCGACGGAGATAGAAAGTGTGGTGGGGGTGGTTTGGGTACAAAGAGAAAGTGAGAAGATGGTAGATGGTGGTGACGGATTTTGGTAGAGAGAGTGAGATGGTGATGCGCTTTGGTAGTGAGAACATGAGTGTGGTGGATGGTGGTGATGGGAAAACAGAGGGTGGTGATGGGTTACACACACACACACACACACATGGGGATTATGGTGCAGGGTTTCTTAGAGAAAGTGAGTGTGGTGGGCAGTGGTGGTGGGTTAAGAGTAAAGAGAGAAAGTGAGGTGGTAGGTAGTGGGTGGTGGGTTTCTGTTAGAGAGAGAAAGTGAGAAGGTGATCATGGATTTTATTAAATAGAAAGTGACTATTGTGTTTGGTGGTGGTGGATTTTGGTAGAGAGAGAAAGTGAGAAGGATGGTAACTTTTGCAGAGAGTAAGAGACTGGTGGGTGATGGTGAGCCAGTGGTAGTGGCATGGCGGGTGGTGGTAGGTTGATAAGGAAAAGAGTTTGTGTGAAGAAAGGAAAGTAAACAAAGAGGTATAAAGGTTATTTTAAACCCTTGAAACAAATTAAAAAACAATTTGATATTTAACTGAAATTCGAAATACAGCGACTGATCTCCATAGCCTGTCAATTTAAACCGATTCTATCAATTTCACATTTACCTTAAACCACAGGAAATTAGTGTCATAATCAAAGTTTGAGGGAGTGCTTGTGAAAACCAGGCCTAACCACAAGGGGCTAAAGAGAAATTTCACCTAAAAATAGTAGAGTGCAAATTATCCTTCATAGTGAAAAATATGGCTTATGAAGTTATCAAGAAAAGAATACAAACTAAGAAAATTCCATCATACTTATGTTTCTAACATGACATACTTTATGCAAACTTTAGGACTGAGTGATGATTACAATTGAAAGGAAATAGTCAATTGATGATGCAAGCCCAGCTAGTAAATTAATCCTTACCTTGTCAACACACTGATCACAACATTAATTGGAGGAAGTATAACTCACACCAGATCGGTAAAAGATCAACCAAAACTGGAGTGAATCGGTCAATTTACTACAAGACAACATGCTAAACAAAAGTCCATTGCATGGCTGAAAAGAGATTTTTTTGGGAAGGTAGATATAATGTCCTCTAACAAAGACCCATGTGAGCTGCCCTTCCATATACGACAAGAGACCATGTTTTAGGGCTGGTGATGCAAAGCTAGAAGAAGCAAGACAAGAAGTTGAACTTTGGATGACACCAGTGGATGTGGACAGAGCTTTTTGCAACTAGGAGGGAAAAAGTGAAGAACTTGAGTTAGTTTTGTTAAGATTCCACAGTAATGCAGGAAGATTCAGACTTCCTAAGAGAACTTCCACTTCTCAAAGATGTGCACTGCCTGTTGTGGAAAAATCCAGACTTTTGTCTCCCTTCCCTTCAAGTTCAATGAGGATATCAACCCTACTAAAGCTAGTCATTCTGGCATGACCCCAGAGCACTATGCTCTTGATATTCAAGAAGTTACCTAAATTCAAGCGGATGGGGTCATCGAGCCTACTTCCTCTCCATGGGCTTGTGAAGCATTTTATGTTAACAAGCGAACTGACCAAATTCGAGGAAAAATGCAGCCTTGTGATAAATTATCAGCCCTTGAATCATTTTCTCACAGATGATAAATTTCCTTTACCCAACTGTCCTGCTCTCGTTTCCCATCTTGCTAAGGCGAGTACTTTTCCAAGTTTGATCTTAAGTCCGATTTCTGACAACTTGGTGTGTTACCTTCTGAACAGTACAAAACCGCTTTCTGTATCCCTCATCATCATTTTCATTGGACTGTTAGGCCCTTTGGCCTTAAAACAGCTCCATCAAATTTTTTAAACCACTGCTTTCTTCTGCCCTTGTGTATATTGATGATATCCTTTTGTTCTCTCCTATTATTGATGCCCATGATCAGCTATTTGCTTTCCCAAAAGAAGATGGTTATTGTAAATTCTCCATTGATTTTCTTGACATGACAATTTCTGAAGGAAAATTTCAGTTACAACCCCAATATTGCTACTCGTCTGCTTTCCTTTCCAGATGTTCTGACCTCTGTTAAGGAAATTCAAAGTTTTCTTGGCATTGTTAATTATATGCTCGAGTTCATTCCCAAGGTCTCCTCCTTCACCATCCCATTGTCTATCATGTTACCAAAAAAATCCACCTCGTTGGTCTGATGAATAAACTCAAGCAGTCCGTTCTCTCAAGAACCTTGCTAATCATTGGCCAAAATTTTGTAGTGGAATTGGATATGTCCGCTTTTCCTCAGATGCTTAAATTCAAGAACAAGAAGCTTCCCAATGCTCAGCTTCTCCGATGGGCAAATTGGTTGTCCCAATGGTCTTTTGATGTTAAACATATCCGGGTAAAACAAATGTCCTCGCAAATTTTCTGTCTTGCCATCCTGATCCAGACACTGTACCTTTTCCATCCGCATGGTTATCCCTGTCTTGTGTCCACTCATTCCTGAACATCTCCCACCTCACGTCCAAGAATCTACTATGCAAATTCTTCTCCATAAGCGTAGGAAGGCTAATTGGCAATCATTTTTAGAAAGTGATTTTTCATCATGGCTTTCCACTTCGTGAAATGATGCTTCATCCTGATTATCCTTTCCTTTCCTTTCTGTATATCAAGTTAAGGAATTATATGACCTTCCTACTGAGGCGCTATGCTTTCTATGGTACCTCTTTGAAGCTCATACAATTGCTTTTCACTTTGATGCTCCCAGACTCACTGCATATCCTTTCCAGTGACAGCTTCATGTTGCTAGTAACCCCCGAGCTCTGAACACTCTGAAATGGTTACAATGGTTTTATCCCCTGTAAACTTGGCAATCTCTTCTCCGAACCCATTATCACTGATATGTTCTGGTGACTTTCATTGACCTTCCCTATTTCAGGATTTCCCCTCATCCACAACCTCCTTCTGCGAATTTCATTGCCCATAATCCCTGTTGTCATCTCCAGGCCTAGTATCCTTATAACCTCTGCTCTGTGAGGGTTCGTGCACAACATGGTCAAGACTGGGAATATTTTAAGATGGAAATTTGTTTACTCAATAATACCAGTCAAGCTGCTATTCCTCTAGATATTTGTCACTCTCCTATGTGGGAGACGTCTTATGGAGCTTGTCTTCTCCATCGTTTGTGGCTTTTTATGCGCACTCATGAGAACTTTCCCCCTGATAGTGCCAGCTCCAGTAGTGGGGAAGATCCTCCTTTTGTCAGATTCGAATGAGATGATGACAAGTACAACCATGATACTGACTAAAGGAAGCTGGCCATATGCGCTTATTCTGCTTTTTCTAAAGTTGAAGATTCCCCTGCGTGGTCTCCTGCTTTTCTCTTATGTCATATAACTAAAGTATATCTCTTTATTAAAGTGTGTTGTCCTGGTCTGCTGTCTTATCTTCTACGATGTAAGCACTGATGTTTATAGTCTTTGTATTGTATTTAATGTTCGTTTGAAATCTGCTAGATGCCTATATAAGGGATCGTCGTCCTTGTATTGAGGCATAACCAGGAAATCTGTCCTGACCTCTCTTCTCTTATGCTAAGGAACAAAAATAGTTTGGTGTGTTGTTTATGTTAAACATTCTCTAAAGTTCCCTCTTCTTATCTTCTTATCTTATCTAAAGTTCTCTCCGAAATTTTTTTTGTATCACATTTAAGTTGTGAATCCTAAGAAATTAACTGACCATCAAAGCTTTTATCGCTAACCAACCATGTGCATAGCACACAACCATGAGAATACGCCTCCAAGTTAAAGAAATGCTTTGCACACAATTTCTCTTGTCAACTGCTGTCCCCAACCAAGGGTTTTGGACAAGTGTGGTAACATAAACTGTCTAAGATCCAACATTTATCCAGCTACAATAATTGTAGAAACAGAAAAATTACAGTTTAGGCATAGGGTTCAAGCACACATGCATGGTACACATCTAAAAGTAGCAAACACCAGTTATGATAACCAAACCATATGGAAATAATTATTCCTCACCTCTTCAAAGTTCTCAAAATTCTGAGTATCTAACTCGTTATTAACCTCTGGTATAAAAGCAGCTTCCATCTGATATAATTTGTCCCATTCAATGCCTTGAAACCATGGGTGTGCCTGATATATGAATGAAAATGACCATGTTACACAGATGTATATGCACAAACATAGTATTCATATAACATTAGTTCAAGTATCGGGACCTTAATTTCATGAGCTCCCCTGGTACCAAGCCTCTGCTCAACATTACACAGGAGTTTCCTAATGAGGTCTTTAGCCTCAACAGACAGCTTTGCTTCTTCTGGGAACTTTAAGTGAGTTCTCCAATTTACAATCTGCATGTCATGAACTGACCAATTGTTTCATAAGGGTTTACAAAACCAAGATATATATATATATATACTTCTGAGAAATAAAAAAAAATTCAAATTATAAGGATTTACAAAACTAAGGTATAATTGTAATTTGAAAAATAAAAAATAAAACTAAGGCAAAATCATGTCAACCCCATTAGGAAAAACCAATTGAAACATCAAGATAACCGGGCAGTCAAATAATAACTAAGAGGGTAACAGCATTTAAGAACTGGAGATGTGAACATATTTTGAAGGTTTAAAAAGTTCCTGTAAAGTCGATAACATGGATTTAATGACCTTACTATCCCTAAAACAAATGGAATGCAGAAAGAAACTTAAGGCATGCCATCATCTAAATGTATCCTCATTAAGGAATACCAGATGATATTCCATCACAACAAACAATTCGAAACAGAGAATCATAGCAAGTCATTATCCTCGAACTATAGAACGCACTATCTGTTTTTATTTTTAGAAAGGGTTTAAGAGTCATCAAGAATATTATTAATATCAACTGAAACAATTATTAGTAAGAATCAATAAAGTAACTACATTACGCCAGGTATCCTTGAAAGACTTCTGAAAACTCATGAATATAGTTGCAATAGTATGATATTAATAATAGCATAAGCCTTTCCTTGTTTCTTTATTTTCTTTTTAAGAATCCGTATTTGTGATTAGTTACTTTACTTTCAAGTGGTCATTTTACTGACGACTTTTTTCCCATTCAGCTCAATATAACATTATTTTTTACTTCTTTGTACATTTGAATTTCATTTAAATAAGGATTTTATAATTTGGAAAATCTAAGTGTGTCAAAGGCCATCCAACTTATCCGATTAGATAGACCAAGAACAAAACAAGGGGTCTTACGTGTAACATGATGAAACCAAAGGCTTTTAGTCAGGCTGTGGGTCCTAATTTATGAACCTTCTCTCTAAATAATAGCAAAAATATTATTAACATCTTTGTAACTTAAACCAATATATGAATTACAAATAAGAAAAGAAAGTCCATGTCAAAAGAACTTCAATTAATGAATACATCTACTACATGCAGAGAATGTTATTGAATTAATGAGTAAAACATGCTATTTTGGATGATTTGATCCAACTTCTTTTTTCTGAAAAAATAATAAAATTCAAATTTAAATTCTACTTTCTGGATACCCAATGGTTACTAATTATTTACGGTTTTGGTCATGGTTCCACTAATCTTAGAACCAGAAACAAAGCTGACAGAAACTGTGAACTAGACAATTACTGCTTCACCAACTATAGTTGAAAGTGGACCCAAATAAACTCCAACCAATGCCAAAATTTACAAAAATCTGGATTTAAAACAAATTGTACAATTACCAACAAGAACAGCTCAAGTGACATGAACTATGGGGCCACAACCAAGCCCTAAGATGAAGGAAGAAGACTGACAGATATCTGAATTTTATTCACCAATAATGTTCACTAAAATTATCATTGCACGAGCAGTATATAAATAGTTATATCCCTCTATCTAATAGTCCACTTTGACTTGACACAGTTTTAGGAAGTAGCTTCTAATGCATTGCTTCTTATATTTAATATAGTACCATTCCACTTTTACCATTGTAGCTGACTAATTTAATATTTTAAAAAGGGTATAATAGTAAGTTCAATGAGAACTTTTCATTGACTTTTGAACTTGGACAATTATTTGGGGCATCCAAAAAAGTAAATATCAAGCATTATTTAGGAACGGATGAGATACTAAACTCCGTCTCCAAGCGAGTTACCTTATGTAACATTGCCTAACTAAATATTTCTTCACCTCCAGGTAACTTCACCCTCAAGTAGCCCTTATATAAAATACAAGTCCACAAGCCTAAGCCAATCCTAGAATTAAATATACTAAATAAAAACAAATCAGCTTCTTTTGCTTTTCTTTGAAGCCCAACATATCATCCTTTGTACCCAAAGTAACTCCTTTATCTTGAACACATCAAACTAAAACTACACTTTAGCATAGGTGCTAGGCCAAGATATACAAATCCAAATCATCGACATGCCTAACTTCTTCTAATGCATTACGTGGGTATACTAGATTGTTGGAGCCCTTGAAAACCACTTTTAGAGAAGTCTTCTGATGCTTGTTTGGTTTTCTTGGTTTAAATGTCAAGTTTTTTTTGCTAAGGCCGTTTGGTACAATTTTTTATTTTTATTTTTTTGACTTACAAGTAAAAAAATTAAATTTTTTTACTTTTTTATTTTTATAAGTTAAAGATAGACAAAAAAAAAAACAAAAAAAAAAGTAAAAAAGCAAAAAAAAATTAGCTAAAAAAAACTAGGCTACAAAGTTCTACCAAACAAACCCTACTCCTTAAAAAAACTTATTTACCAAACCCACAAGTCTTGAACTTATTTACTTAACCTAGCCACTTTTAAAACCGTGGAATTCAAACACGCCTCCAATGTGAAGTTTGTTTATAGCCGAACCAACTCTCCCTACCAAGGTATCTTGCCTCGAACAAACTCCAGGCTCCACATCAATTAATTAGGATTTCTATTGGATGGAAAAGAGGTGCTAACGTAAGAGCTTTTCTTGAACTGGGTGTTCGGCAGTGGGTCTTGGCCAATCTGTCTCTCTCTAAAACTCTGTTTCAACAGATTGATCATGATTTCCTTCAATATTTTGCTTGAGAAATTTCGACACAGAAATTGTGGGTGCTCAGTGTTGGGTAATGTCCCATGCCTCTCTTAAAACAGTGTGCTTCAACAAATTGATCATGATTTCCTTCAGAACTGTGGGTGGTTGGATGTGGGTCTCGTGGGGTGAGGGGAGCAGTGCTGTGAAATCGAAGTTTTTAGAGAGAGAAAGAGAAACGGAGTTGTGTGGGAGAGGAAAAGAGAAAATGGTGGCCGGATGTGGTGTAGTAGTGTAAGAGGAGGAGAAGAGATGGGGGTCGGCTGTGGCAGGTGGAGGAGGAGATGGCTGCAATGGTGGAGAAGAGTTGGGTTTGGCTGTAGTAAAGTCGTGTAATGAAACCACGTTTTTAATTGAAACCGACTTTACGTGTGAAGTTTGGGCTTTGATTCCACAGTTTTATGAAGAAGTTGCGATTCATAAATAAGTTGAAAACAAACTGAAACATAGTTAGTAAAATATTAAAAAACAAATAGTTAGTAAAATACAGTATGGGAAAAAAAACTAATATGGATACGTATTTACTAACAGTATGGGAAAAAAACAAATACAGATACATACGCATATAGTAAGTTTATTAAATGAAAAAAATGTTGAAAATTTCTTCATAAAAATTCAAAAATGGAAAAATTCCTAAATATATTATATACATGTATAATGCGCATTGATAAAAAATTCAAGATAAAAAATTCAGCATTAAATATAATTTTATTTATTATAGTTTCTAGTGTCTACACTTGAAAAATTAATCATAAAAATTCCAATCATGACATGAATAGTACAACATCATAAAGAAAATCAAATACTCAATTATTTAAAGATTAAAATATATATATGAAACAATCTAAACCTATACATTAAATCAAATACTCAGTACAATTCACAGATCATTAAAAAAAGCGAATTTTACCGTATGATTAAAAACTGTATGTAAAACGGAAGAATTTTTGAATTGTTCATATGGACAAGTACTATATGCGTACTATAGGCAAATTTAGACTGAACTTGATAAAAAAATATTTTTTCTAAGCTAGGTGTGGCTAAAAACTTAGCAAATGTCATTTGAAATTCGTAGTTTCATGAAGAGTAGTCATGAGCCTCATAGCCTGCTAGGCACAAGCCTGTCTATCATTTACACGAAAGTGCTAGGGAGAGCCAAAAATGTCATTTGAAATTCATAGTCTCATGTAGGGGTAGTCATGAGCCTCATAGCCTGCTAGGCAAGAGCCAAGGCCAAGCATGTCCATCACTCATACAAAAGTGCTAGGGAGCATTGCTCTCATTTATAATGTTTAAATTTCTTTTTTAATTCTACTTACAAAATTGTCAGACTTGAAAATATTGTTTAAGGTTGAGTTTGACCTAAAATATATGTAAAATAATAAATTTATATATTTTGATGTCTAAATATTTAAATTTTATATTACTTAACATTATTTTTAAAAAAAAAATTTTAATTAAATGAGCATGCTTGAACGAGGTTGATATCTATTTTTTTTTTTTGAATAATAAAGCCATTGAAAATTCTCTCTCTTATAAGCCCAGCCCAAGACTTGAGAACCAAACCAACCCTGCCCCCATTAGTTGACATCAATTTGGTTTAGTTTGGTTCAACTCTCAGGCTAGGCAGACTCCATAGTATTAGGAGTTCGGCTACTTAAACCAAACATATGTATGCATAAATATATGTGTTTGTGCGCCTGTAAACAAGAAAAAAGAACATAGACGTAGCCAAATTCCTCAGCAAGACATGCAGAATGGTATCCTGCCACCATGATCATCATATCACATTTAATCCAACAAAAGTGACATCAATTCCATTTACTTCAATCAACATCTTAACACCCAAACTGTAATTTGGCAAGTAGAAAAAAAGCCACATCAAAAACAGCAAACATAAGAGTATCATCAGAGATGATCCTGTTGGCTTTCGTAACATAACTCCTTCCACTTAAATTCATCCACTACAGCCAATTTTCTGCCATGTTTATTAAATAATGAAGATGAAGTTCAAATTGGTTGTCGCAATTACATCTAGACAGAAAGCATCTACGATAACACAGCTCTAGAGTGTGCAGGCATTGGTACAAACTAAAATTGACCAAAGGGCTTGCAGTGAATTAATAATCACGAGAAAATGGTCCATGATAATAATTTAAAGGAACAATCTCTCAAACGTATCTCACTACATTAAAAACTTTGCATGCCAGTATTTTACCCAAAAAAATAAAGAAAGAAAAAAGAAAAAGAAGAAAAGTTCATGTACCTTTCGGCATGTTGACATTGGTTCTTCAGAATAGAAAGGTGGATAACCCACAAGCATCTCATACATAATTGCCCCAAGTGACCACCTATAAGAAATATCTCGTTGTAATATGAAACTATGGACAATGATTTGAGGATGTAATAGGTGAGAAAGGATTAACCAACCAGTCACATTCCATCCCATAACCTTTCTTCAGTAGGACTTCTGGTGCAATATAGTCGGGAGTTCCAACCGTTGAATAAGCCTGAACATCATCTAAAAGCAGTCAGAGTACGACTGATAGAAAAGGAAAACATGTACAACAAGAGAAAACAAAGTGTAAAGTAAAGCAAAAGCAAGGACTACAGCCACTAAAGCTTCTATCTAAAATTTGGGAGTTCATCTTAAGCAAAGAATTAAGCACCAAAAGCTTATAGAGAAGAATAAAAAATTTAAAAAAAATAACTATGCACATAAACTGTCTACTCCAATAAGTAACTTGGAAGCACATTACTGAAGCCAACAGTAAGTTCAACTTGAGCTTCTGTTCAGCTAACAAAAAAAGCCACAAGGGCAGGTGCCAAACTCACACATTGCCACATCCACACACAAAAAAACAGCACACAAATCTACGAAAATATAGGCAACATAAATTCCACTTGGAAGTTGTTAAGATGAGTACCTCCTTTCAATTTCTAATACATACCAGGAAAATGGGAGTGCTAGTTTATCTTTATAAACCTGCCTGATAAAACTAATAAAAACATAAGTACTCAACAAAAAAAGGCAGTCCAGTTCAATATTGCCACACAGTGGTAGCTGCTCCTTAATTGTTTTACCCAAAATTAAAATCACCACGTTAGAGATAACAATTGAGTTCTTTTTTACCGGACGGTATTTATGTACACATGTAACTAAATGCAAAAGATGGAATGAGAATTTTATAGGAACGCGAATTGCATATGTTAAGAACATAGACAAACTATTGATGGGGCACGCAAGAAGTATCTGTTACTCATAGTCTCCAAAGTTCCATCACCACTAATGTATTGCCATACTGACACCAAAAGTAAAATCATGAACCCCCAACTCATGAGTCAGTTGTAGTAGTCCAGCGCAAATGAAACTAATCATAATCTATAGGTTTCAGCCAATGATTTCAACCCCGCCCCCCCCAAAAAAAAAAAAACCAAAGAAACCTTTTTTTCCTGTTTTTGAAGGAATAAAAACATTTGGGAATGATCAGCATATATTCTGAAAATTGAACTGTTTAAAAAACATCATATCAAGCAAATGTTTGAATAATTGTCTAATACGTCAGATGATCTAAAGGTGAGATAAAATTCTTTTACTTCTATATCAACATAGTTGGATAGGAGTATCTACAAAACTTAGAAGTCTAGCTCAGTTAAGAACAAAATAAATTATGATACATTAGAAAGCCAAGAAACCAATGCATAAGGAGACCATCTACTTGAGGAGTAAACTGCACAATAATTGATAGCAGATGTTGTTCCTTCATGATAGAGACCAATGTTTTAAAACTCACACCGGATCGGCCGGTTCAAGAAATGGTCCAAATTAATCCACAAGACCGTTCTAGGTAAAAAATAAAAAAAAATAAAACCGTTCCCTTTTGTGAAAACTGTTCAACTCGGTGATTCACCTGTCGAACCGGTTGACCCGTTCACGGTTAGTGTAACCGGTCAGGTATGAAACACTATAAAATATCCCTAATTTTTATTTATGTTTGAACAGCCTCATTCGACAATCAGAAGCCCAGGGACTCCTCTCATGCAGTCCTCTAGAGTGTGGCCCTCTGTTCTGCTCTCTTATCAATTCGGCAACCTCCGATCTCCATTCTGACAGGCTCTGTCTCTCTCTCTCTATTCCTTCGACGTGCTTGAGATCAAGGTCTGCATTAAATGCTTACATTACTTGGATATATTTGAAGAGAGCTCCTTTCTGCAAATTGATGCAGGCGACGACGAGGTTCTTCGTCCTCTGATCTGGGTTTTTGGGTGGGTTTGAAAGTGGGAAATTTGGATGGTGGGGATGGGATTGTATAGGTGTATGTAAAATATGTATCTTTAAAGTTTGAATCTTGCTCTCTTGTCACATCCCATTAAATTGGATGTCTTGGAAGTATTTGCTTCCTTTATATAGCATGTTCAATTCTTGTTTTGAGCTTTGTGATTTTTTTTTGCACGAATTGGAAGACCCAAAAAGGGGAAAAACAAATGATGGATTTGATTTGGTATTTGGGGATCTTAGACAAAGAAGCGTGGTGGTGATGATGACTACTGATTGCCCGTAGTTGTAGTGTTAGTGACAGACTAACAGTGGGTGGGAGTTGGCCATAATGGTTGTTGGTCACCAATGGTTAAGAAAAGACTAACAAAATGATAAGATTTAACAGAGTAGTTGCAATAGAGTCAGGGCTTGTGGAGAGTGGAATTTGTGCATGTATGTTTTTAAATGGTTTACCATGATTCGCTGTTGCTGGAAAAATATTTTTGATGGTTTAAATTGCATATATATGATTTTTTTTTGCTCTTATTTATTCATTTATAATATAAAAATATATTTTGATATAATTACGACGTCACGGCTTGATTCTGGTTGAACCAACGACCTGTGACTCAGTCCGTTTTCTGGTTGGCTCAATGGTCCGGGTTTCAAAACATTGATAAAGACATTATTAAAAGAAAATGTTGCAACAACTTCATCTATTTCTGGGCATTATCTAATCATAATATGCACATGTGAGTAGCTGTACTAATGTACTTCACATTTGAGATAGCTTAGCAATTCTACTCATCTCAACTCAACAAAGCCTAGTCCCAACTACTTGGGATTGATTATATGAACCATGTTGCACCATTCCACTCAATAAAGGGACATGATTAAAATTTAACCCCAAATTGACATGTCTTTCTTTATTACCCCGACTTATGTTAATTTCAGTCTCCCTATCTCCCAGCATTATTCTCAATGTGTATGGCGTCACACTGTCTAATTAATGTAATTGCCAGTGTTCATTTTGCATGGCCAAACCATCTTAATCGATTTCCCCTCAATTTATCTTCTATAGGTGCTATCTCTTCCATCTCACAAATTAATTCATTCCTAATCTTATCTTTTCTAGTTTGCCTTACAAATGTAATTCACATTTGGAATAGTTTAGCAATTACTAACCCCACTTTTCCCTTATTTACCAAGTTATATGTTCAAATTGATAATTGAAATCTTCTTTCTCCAACTGCTCCTCTGTGTGTGTATGTGTGTGTGTAAAAGGTTTATTTTTAGGAATCAGATCCAAAAAATGTCTCCAATTAACATATTCGATTAGGTTTGTAATAGCTGCACTTTACCTCTACCTAACCCAATGGTTTTAAATATTAGAAAATACTGTTTCTTTTCTAATATTTTGCATTTTGCACTATTGCTTTTATGTATCATATATATACGTATACTGTGGCAAATAGTCAATGATACTTAATTTAAGTCCTAAAGAATCAGAAAGTGTAGGTTTGTTGTCCTGTTGTTTGTCCTGTTGTATAACCTGACCAACATAGAAAGATACCTTGCAACAAAACCTATAAATGAATTTGCAACATCTAAAGGGATTCCATGCTCGATTTCTGTAATCTGTGGATTTTGTAAAGCATATAATTCTCTAATGCAAGGTAAAATAGCTATTCTTTCCATGTTTTCCATATTCACTTTAATGAGGTCAAAAACTATATTTTCAACCTAGATCTACACTCTTCAAGGGTCAAAAACAAAAGAAATTTGTACAAGAAAATTAAGATAACATCTTCAGAACTGAAAGTATAATGTCCACCATATATTTGGTTTTGAAAGATTTTCATGTTCTTAAGTTAAAAGCAATATTGAAAAAATAAATTAAATATCAAGGTATTAGGTAAAAAGTCAAAATTACTTTTATGTTTTGGTTAGCACGATTGGCATTGAACTCTTTAGTTTCTTGCACTTCACAATGTGAGGGCATGGAATCTTAAAAGTGGAGAGCAGGAAGCTAGAAGTGGAACTCCAATAGGCCATACTAGATGTTTCAGTTCCAAAATTTTTGGCAAGGCTGTTTTCACAATCCATTTCTTTCTATCCTTCCTTTGTTGCAACATTAAGGGGTGTGGAAGAGCTGCAGAGGGCAACAAAGTGAGAAGCAGCAAAGTAAGTAGTAATCTAAACTATATCAAAGTATGATAAAAAAAATTAAACATTTCCAAGTATGTGGACAAAAAGGGAGGGACTAGGTTCATTTAAGTCATGACATTACCCTCCCTTCAAAATGCCAACAAAAAGAAGAAATTGGTCTCGCAAAACCTGTAAGATATGGGTACAAACAAGCAGATCATCTCAACAGCCAGTGTGCAATTCATGTCTTATGATGACAAAAACCAGTCCTTAACAATCTCTATTTCTGCACAAGATATTTTACTAAATTACTCAAATAGAAAAGTGGCCCATATCAGTAGTTTGTATGTGTTATTATTTTCAGTTATACATAGATCCGGTTGGTCATCCTACAAATTCAGGGATCTGAATGAAACATCTCAATCCAAAAGCTGGGGTTTTCATAAAAGAGATTTCTTTATATGGCAAACGGTTGATTTACATTGTTAAGATGAGAGAATCAAATTTCTCAAACCATCTACAAATAGATAGATACTGGGATGAATGAATATTACAAGGCCCATGTCCAATGACCCCCAACTTATAATATAATTCAAACAAAACTGAACCAACAATCAAGAAGAGGGATTTTATCTTATTGTCAGTATATCTTCATCAGAATGTAATTAACGTAAACATACTACTCTTTTTAACATTATAAGCAGTCCTCTAAGACTTTGACCAGCTCTTGACTAGATGAGTACAGACAGCAAGCAGCGATGCCAAAGTTTTGAACATAAAATAATGGCTAATCCAAGGAAGTAAATGATTTATGATTATGGTTTTCTTCAATCTCCTTCCAAAGAAAGGTCCTCTCTCTCTCTCTCTCTCTCGGGGCAGATGTTATTGGGAACCATATCCAGGGACTTCCCCTATTCAAGGAACTGTCACACTTTCACCTCCTAGTGAAGATATACGGTAGTTGAATATCTTTTCCCTCATTACAGTAGTTACACTTAAAGAGGCTAATTTAAAAATGGAATGTAAGAAGCATTCTACTACACATCTGCACCCCCGAGTAAGAAAGTTGCTAATTGAGCAAGCAGGTATTGCAAGTTTTCCATGTTCTAAGGAATGAATCTTTCCAAGGACGGGTATGGATGGGCATCCCTTGGACAAATGCTGAGTGGAAATAAAAGCAATATCAGCAATACAGATACCGTTACCAACTTCACTGCCAATGGTGTACAGCTAGCTCAAAAATATCAAAATATATACGTCGACTAGTATTAATATGCAAAGAACCAACAGCTTGGCTTCTACAATTGAATGGTGTCCCTTGCAATTCTAACACTTTAAAGGATGAACAGATTGCAGAAAAAGATGGAGAACATACCAACATTCTTCTGTTTTTTTGCCAGTGTAACAACTGTTCCTGCTGTGTCCGCCTTGGTGCAGATGGCCGGTTAGAATACTTAGTCTCTTCCAACGGAGATTTCAAATTCCTTGCTGCTCCACAATCATTCTCATCTAGATCCGGAAAACTACTACAGTCTAAGGGTTTACACAACCCAAAATCAGAAAGCTTCATATGACCATGGCGATCCAGCAACAAATTGTCAGGCTTGATATCCCTAACAAAGAAAATTGTCACTTTAAAATTGATTTCGAAATAACTGCTAAAAAATGAAAGATGATAAAGATGTTCTATCGAATTTAGAGACAGAAACAGATACAGATATAAAAAAACAAGAAATAAATTATACAAAAAGAAATGCAAGTGCAGCAAGTAAAGCTTAAAGAGTTCTGCTGAACGGAAAATTCTAAACATTGTGTACAAGCAGAAGATTTTGGATCAACCATTGAAAGTTTTACAATAGGAGATCTCATAGGGCAACTATAAAATGATCATGCTATAGTTACCATCTCATTTTCACAACTTGCAGCATGGGAAGCCAGTAAATACTAATCTATTGATTAATACAGATGCCTCACAGATGTAACACAAAGGTAAATACGTTGAAGAACTAAAATCTACTGGCAGAATCATACCAAGGCAAGTTTTGCAAAATGAGACCCAATAATAATTGGACTTCATCCAAAGACATACACCAAAGGTCAGAAAACATGTAGGTAATCATAATAGTTACAAGGTCCAAGTGTCTAACCAATGGGTATAACTGTTTCAATCAAAGAAAGGGCAAAGATAGATATAGGGCAAACCTGTGGATATAGTTGTGCTTGTGAATGGACTCAATGGCGAGGACTGTCTGACCAACATAAAACCTGGCCTCATCCTCAGTCAAAGTATCCTTGCGCATTAACAATGTCATCATGTCACCGCCAGGAAGATATTCCATTATAAGATACAAGAATTCATCATCTTGAAAGGAGCAATAGAGCTTAACAATACAGGCACTGTCAACCTCAGCAAGGAGATTCCTTTCAGCTTTAACATGTTCCACCTACAAATAATGATAATAGTAATTGTAATAATCAAGATAATGTGCAGATACACATAGAATAGAAAATCTTTTATTGTCTAACAAGGATTTTTTGCAAGTGCCAAACTTAGCCAGATTTGCCAATAATGTTCTTTCAAACATTTGTTTTATTGAACACTCAACCTGTGATTTAAATGGTTTTATCATTTCATACATTAAGTAACCAGCTACGATCATGGTAAAGGGTAATTGGTTCTTGACTTGGATAAAACCTTCAGTAAAAGCCTTCATTACCATAAATCCTAAAAATATAAACCAAAAGATAGCTAATTCTAGCTAAGAAGCTATGACCTGTGATGATTGGTAAAACAAAATTCACTACCCAACCCAAAATGGGCAGTTCAAGGTTATATTGAGCTTAATTAAGTTGGCAACTTGTTAATTTTTTATTCATCAACATAAAAGTATTAATTGCGTAAAAAAAAGGGAAGGAAAAGCAGTTATCTCAAAAATAGTACCTGGCCTCTTCGTAGCATCTCAGATTTCTTGAGCTTTTTCATGGCATACACATGGCCAGTACTCTTTTCCCTGCAAAGTCTTACCTGCGTGGTCAGAGCAAAAGTGCCATATTAGAGTTTGTCTAAATTAATTTGAATTTTTCATTAAAATGGCGTAGGAAAATAAAATATTGGAAGAAGATTTTAGTCATCAAGAGTTGAAGATCCGGGAGAGAAAGAGGAAGGTTGATATATTGTGAATGGATGGAATGGGAATAGACTTCAAACTCATGCCATCACTAGAAGAAATAGCTTTGAAAAGCAGATTTAGCTAACCATTGTCATATATATATATATATATATATTATGTATAAGATGTTTGGGTGTGCATGTATTTTATATACATGCTTTGAGGTATAAACATACACATTTATACATGCACATGTGGCATGTGCACACACACACACATGCAAATGTAAAAATTTGAGTAATGTTGCTGATTACAAAACTAATAGGACCAAGTAAGTTTAATCTAACGAGATAAATGTTGAAGGCATAGTAGTATTGATAATCAGAGAGAAACAAATAGAGTAAATTTGCTGCAAAACTTTATAAACTTACATACGGCATGGGATAATAGTCACATCAAGAAAGAACAGAGTCTTAAACAGGATTTGCAGATATTCAGTAAATGATGACAACTCAAAACAGGAAAATCCAACGAAATGTGTTGACACTGCAATCTTTGAAAGCCACACTTTCTATTCATAGACCACAGCATTACGAAAATGTATAAAAAGAAGTTATAAGTCGTGAAACAACCCATGTAGAGATACTATAGAAAGAAGAAGAAGGGATAAATGCAAGAGCATCTGAACTATTGGTAAATCTTCTTTGGCAAATTGGATTCTAAGCATATACACACAATTAGCATAAGAGAGGATGTAAGGATATTACCTCCCCAAATGCACCCCTTCCTATGATGGTCAAAAGTTCAAAATCATCAACACTCATCTTATGCCTTTGAAGTCGCATATATTCTGTTTCCTTTCTCTCTAAATATTTTAGAAGATTAGTTTGCTCTTCCGCAGGAACATCAGCATCAGCGAGCTTCCTCTCCAAGATAAATCGTCTGAGTTACCCAGAAAGGCAAAAGTTTAGGAACATATTCACTACAAATTTAAATAAAAATGAAAATTTTTACCAAAAAACACCTAACTATGGTTAAATGATAAGGAATTTTCATATTTCAGACGTATAAGAGATTTAATGCAAACACTTCCTGAATGCACTGAATGCTGAAGACATCTAATGGGCTAGCATGTTATTCCCACTATCAAAAAACACTGTTTCTTGTTTTGGATCCGATCCCTACTAGTCTACCAACTCAACGGTGTATAGGAAGGCGCATATTTAATTAGTCAAGAACATCAATGAAGTCCAAAGACTCCAACCAGGATACATATAAATAGACTTATAGTTTGACAAATAAATAATGCATTTAAGTTATAGAGCCAACGTCAAAATCAAGCAACTGATGAGAACTACTAGCAATATGCAGATGAACTACATACAAACAGAAGAGTAGTTCTACAAAGAAATCTGACCTCTCCTTCCTATCTTGCAAACACTTCATTTGAGCTTTATAGTGATTCTCAATATACTGCTTTGCCGCAGAAACCTTCTGTTTAGTGATATTAGAAGGTGCCTCATCTGCCGTTGACTTCATCGCATCTTCCATTTCTTTCTTTTTTGTCGCACCAGGTTTCAATTTGTCCTCTTTATGTCGCAATCTCTGAAACCAACTTTTCGCAGAATCCATAATTGCTCTTGTAAACCACTCACAATATCATAACTTCAGCTACCACTGGTCTTCTTCTCTATAGTTCTGTAAGAAACAACCCTATTATCTCATCCTTTATTCTGCATGTCTACACTTCACTTTATTCATCTAAAACAGTAAACACTAAGAAAACCAAAAACAAAAATCAACATAGCAATATATTATGTATGTATGACCATATGTGTACATATATAATGAACGCAACGGATTGCAGATACTTATAGGCATATATAAAGAAACACATATAGCATATAAACAGCCCGTTCGGAACTTGAAGAAGGAAAGGCTAAGGAAGGGAAAATAATAATTTTCCTTCCTTGCTCTATGAGGTTCTTAGTTTGGAGAGAAGGGAAAGAAAATCCAAAGAAATATAGGGGAAAGTGATGTTCCTTCTCACGTTGCATTCAGTTTCTTGCTCTTTTCTTTTTTAATAGTTACTTCATAATTTTCTTTTCTCTTTCCTTTGAATTTCAAACAAGGGAAAGTTGTTTTCCTTCCAATTTCTTTTCATTTGCTTTGCAAAACAGAAAAGAGGAAAGAAACCACTTACCCTCCTCTCATTTCCTTTGTCTTCTCTTCCCTTTACTTTCCACAAGCTCCAAACATGCTCCACGGAAAGCAATCTTCAACACCCAATATACAAACATATATTCTATGGATTTATCTAAAGATTTGGGCGCAAATTCAATTTCATGGAGGTCAAAGTAATTAAACAAAGGTTGAAAAATGTCCCAATAGTTAAAAATAATAATAATAATTTGCTTCCAAAAAGGACCAACAAAAAAATAAAGAAGAAAAACTCAGTACTTTGCTTATCTCATAGAACAAATTAAATTTAAATAAATAAAATAGTTAGGTTGCTCTGTCTGTTTCCATGGAAATATATTCTGGAAAAGAATTTTCAGGAGGAAACCTAGTCCTTTATTCTTCAATCAAATTCGAAAGTAAATCTACAACAACAACAAAAGTAATTGATTCCCAGTCAATTCAACTCCTATCTAAAAATACAAACAACCCAGAACAATACCACTGACTAGAAAAGAACCATAACATTCATGTAATTTTATTCGAGCAGAAACGAAGAGCTATAGATCGATCAAAGAACAACTTTGAAATATTTACCTGATTGCAGATACCGCATAAAAATAAAAAAACGTAAAATTCGTCTCCAACGAGTCAGAACTACTTCAACTAACTGAGTCTGAGACTCTCTTTCTCTGTCGCTCTGCACAGTCTTCGCTTTCTTCAACTATCTCAAACAGACAAAGTACTCAACTTTCTCTCCCCTCCCTCCTCCTTCAAAACCAGAAAAATAATAAATTAAAACTGGAAATAGATTTGAAGTTACTAAAATAACCCTGATCTGTTCGTAGTCAGTAAATTTTAACCCGACAACTCAACCCGCTCAAGCCTGACCCAACGGGTTATGGTGCCGGAGGACTTTATGGTGAGGCAATAACTGTCGAGGTGGCGCATACGGTGGGATGGAGGCCAGAATATAACATGGGAGTAGGACTCTAAATTAGTTAATTCAAGTCGAGTAATGGATTATTTAAATTAGTTAATTCAAGTCGAGTAATGAATTATTTAAATTTAGTTTAATAATTTTAACAAGTATCAAAATATCTTTGATCAAACTTAACTTGATTAATTTTAAGTTAATATCAAACGAGCTTCAACCGAATTGAACTTTAATTGCATGATTTTTTTTAGTGCATATAAATTTATTGAGTTGTGTTTAAGTTGAGCTCAGAAAATTTTCAAATCTTAAAGTATGTTCAAGTTTCACTTATTTATATAACAAATCAATTTTAAACAAACATTTAACAAATGAAATAACAGTTAAATTCCAGTAACTTAATTCATTTAACAACATTACATGAGAGTAAGACAAGGCAAGCCTTTGTAGTAAAGAGAGAGGGGGTTGATAACGTCACAAACTCATAACAACACTTCTTTTGTACTATACTTTTACACTAAAGTATTTATTTAACATCATAATAAAGCTTTAAAAAAGTTTAATATTAAACTTGGTTCAAATTGTCGAGATTTAGATGCATATAACTGCAAAAGGCAGAGATACGACAAAACAAAAAATTTGAGTAGCACACAATGAAAACAGTTATGTGATATGTGTACGATAGCTTCCCAATTTTCAATGTAAATAACAATACAGTGATAGGATATTAAAAAATTTCATTGTCAATTCTTTAAATATATATATATATTATAGCCTTAGGTGATATATACCAACAAGATGTCGCTATCACTTATTTAAAAATTTCTTAAGTGATCAGTTTAAACATTCAAATGATATTGTAATAAACTATTTGACAAATCAAATTACAAACATATAATAAAATGTCAATATTGGAATTTAAAAGTCCAAAAAAAATATATTTAGAATTTTGGCATTAAAAACCCTACAATGTTTTACTATTTATATACTATCATTAGTTTCCAAAAAATTAGAAATAAAATATTCCATATTTGGAATTTAGAAAATTTTGAAAAATAAAATAATAAATTAAATGATTAAATTAATAAATTTATTTAGACTTGGGCTTCCTAAATATTAATTGAAATTTTCGGTTCAAGTTAGAACTTGTCTTATGTAGACATTAGACACCCGAACCGACCCCTTGCCAAGGAGTTTTAACTTGGAGGAGGGCAGTATGGTCAATAGATGATGCTTGGGTTGATTAAACTTCGTGCAAGTGACGATTGATTTTGACGCGGAAATTGCCCTCGCCTTAAGGGAGTTCCCGCTTGCCGGTAGTGAAACGGAATCAGAAAAATAAAAGAGAAAAAAAGTTCAATGGATAGATACAAATTATGCTTTTAATATTTTTTTATTCTCAATATATTTAGTGAATGTAACTGCTTAATTTTAGTGTACCGTTAAAGTTTATTCAAAAAAAATTAAATACAACACGTAGTATCGCCAATTAATAAATTACACAACAGATATATTTTTATTTTAATAAATTAACATCACACTAGTAAGTAGAATAATTATCTTATGAATCAGAATACTTGCCTGAATGTAAAAATATATCAAACAAGTATAGAACATATTGACTGGTATGTTTACCTCTCAAAAGTGAAAAATATAATCATAATTAATGTGACATTACTCGTGACAAGTGCTTTAATATGCTTAAATGGATCTATGTTATTAGTTTGTTAACACAATACTAGGCATTGTCATTGTATCGAAAAAAATCTAATAAGAAGGTAGCACCTTTGTTTTCAAATACTAATTTTGCTATAATTTTTAATTTGAGTAATGTCATACAATCAGAAAATATGTGTAAATTTTTTCGAAAAAATAATGCGATTGACTGAGAGTTTTTATCTCGAACAAAAATACCCATATTTAATTGCTAGCTATCATTTGTATAATACATAAAATTTATATAATTTGTGTGGATAGCAGTTAAAAAATTAATTTTTTTTATTTGTTTATCTTTTATTTGACAAGTCTATGTGGTAAATGTGTGACAGACAGTAAATGGTATTTGTCCGTTGTACTGAATATAACCTTAAGAGATGAAGCGTCAGACGGACACGTGGCGGTTGAGGAGGTACTTGGCCGGCTTTAGGTAGGAGAGAACGTGAAAGCACGATTTATAGTGATTTGCCACGTCGGATTGGCACAATGGCGGGACAAAGCAGGGCTCCAACGCGTTTTGTATATATCGAATTGTGAGGCGCCACGTGTCATGTTATGAACTAACTGCGGTGGTTTGAAACCGTGTAGGAGATTCAACCATGGTTAAAGAATTAGGCAAATAGATACAATACATGCAAAAAATTTTGGAGGAGAGAATATCCCGTCAGAATACTGGACTTCATAATATACTTTCTTGCCCTCTTCTTGCTTGTCTCACATTAATTAAGCAGCATTATATGGCTTGCCTAGACAAATAATAATAATAATAATAATAATATTAACAAATCAATGTTTGATAAATACTATGTTGGATTATACATATATGGACTGATATTATTATATTTATAATTAATGAAATTATAAATTATTGTTATTTTGTATAACTTTTACATAAAATAGAAAGTGAACTATTATAATTGTTTTAAGCTACTCTTTTAATGTATTAAATCTTTTGAATTGTTTTACCATCATGATCATCGAACACACTAATAAAAATTTGGCTTGATGCTGATAAAAATAAAAATAAAAAATTTGATTGAGTGTAAACTAAATTATATATTAACTCCAAGTTTTAAGGGTTCATGTTTATTTAAAAAAAAAAAAAGAAAAGAAAACTGATGTTATAGATACTGTTTATATTTTAAAAAAATACAATCTTAAGTCATCACAACTTAAAAGTAAAATTTTGAAATACACATATACTTAATTGATTCTAGCCCAAAAAATATCCATAACAATTACCAAAACATTACCTACTTTAGCAAAAATCATGCATAACTTTGTAGAGGTACACAAAAGAACCGTATAATTCTTAAACTATATATACGAACCCGGTCCTTCATAGGATAGCCGGGGTGGTGCAAAGTACTTTAATTTGGGATCAAGTGACCCTGCTAAAATTATAGAAAGACCCCTAACTATGTAATATTTTTCAATATTTTTTAATTTTTGTAGAAATTAATTTGACTAAATATAATTTTGACCATACTGAGATATCACATAAAGCAAAGAAAAGGTGAGGTTTAGTAAGTAAAAATTTTGAACACCTTGTTAAAAATAAAAAATAAAAATCATAATTTTAAGAACTTCAATGCGGGTAAAACTAAAAGTTTATTTTTAGAATTTTTTTATATTTATAGTCTATATAAATACCCATGAATCACGGAACTCAACTGTTGTTTAGCTTTAACTACTTATTTTTTGTACTCCTCTATAATCCATATGTTAAAAAATTTGTGACCTCAGTCACTTTAAGCCACAATAATTGTGGGACTCATATGAATCATTTGTGAATAAATAATTGACTAGTGATCGTCCAAACACTGTCTTATTTGGAAGGTTGTGACTTTTCAAAAACAATGTTTGACTCGTGGCTTTTTGAAAAGGCACCTATATATCTATAAATACAATGCATATTGTTGCATTTTATAAATTGATTTTTCACTATTTGGTGCATATTCATATAGTCGGTTTTCTGAGTTAGAAAAAGAATTCTTCACAATTTTGGTTTGTTAGGCATACAAATTACAGTGTTGCGTTTGTATGTGAGAGATCATTTTATTCTAAGAGACGAACACTGATCCAACCATTAGCACCACTGTGAAGATATAATTGTCTCAATGATATAGTGTAAAACACTAACCTTGATCATCATTATCATCTTCTGATATTTTCTGTCTACAGTTATGTAAGTTTGCTTATTTCCAAGTTTCGCGTCTTTACATTATGATTAATTTAACACTATCACAACACCATTTCCATACGTTGTGTCCCATATAATGTTGTAAAATTATTAACTCTTTTAATATAATATAAAAATATTTCAAAAAAAAGTGAAAGTCACCGTTCAACTCCTTTAACTTGTTGCTTACTATATATTAAAATATCTAAATCTATGTAAGACAACGTGTATAAAAAGAAGATTTTAAATAAAAAAAAATGAGACAAAGCAAATGGGAGGAGAGAGTGAAAGAAAAATGGTTCTTTATATTTATTTGGTTTTGATGGTGATTCACTGAACATAAATACTAATAAATTGAAACCTATCTTTTATTTTGATATTTTAAATTAATATTTTAGTATTTAATATGTTAAAAGAAATATATATTGATTTTTGGTAAATTTATAGAATAACAAATAAATATAAAAATAAACCATTAAATGACACCACTGTAGAAAAATTCTAGAGCTACCAATGTGAGTTGGTTAGTTAGGTTCTAGTCGAGATTGGTATGGTTAAACCAAATATCTGATAATCAACCAATTCGATTAGCTGATTAAATGATCTGAACCAACTTGAGACCCAACCCTCACAAATTTTTTGAAATATAGTATAATTAATATGTTTACAAGTAATTGGTTATGACTATTTCTTACGTTAATAATCCTATTCACAATAATCACTCATAATAAATCATTTACAATTTTATATGGTGAATTTTGTAATGAATAAGTTAATCTTGTAGATTACATTTCGAATCGTGGGTCAATGTTATTTTTCTTGGGTTCAAATCTACATATACTTTGGTTGGATCTACTATGAGTGTCACGTTCCATCATGAATGATTAAAAGATACCACCCACAAAATAATAGTACGTGGCAAAATATGCTAACTCTCATAATAACCAAAAATAAATAATCTAATTAAAAATAAAATGAAATAACAAACCACTACTAGATATCAAAGTACTTTAATATACACATCAAGACATTACTATTCTTAGTTACAAAATATCAAAGTATCACATTTTGAAACATCAACCTACAACTCACAATATGTGTACAATAATGTACCAAACGTCTCATTACAAGATGACGAAATATACATTGAACACTGCTCATAAAACTCCACCTCTTTAAGACTCAAGTTGCTCAGTAAATCACTTCTACTGCTGCACATCTGAAATTTGTTTCCATAAAATGAGTAAACTAACCTCGTGCTTAGTGAATATATTGAAACCATATAAACAAAAAATAAATAAAATAGTTATGGATCAAGATTAAGCTCAAATAACTTTTTCGAAGAATATTTTAATAAAAATTATCCATAATAAGGATACAATTTGATCTATTAATGAAAGATAATTGCCTTAAAATCAAATGTAATCAACATTGATTTTGGGTTCAATAAACTCATTCTATATAGCCAAGGGTTGATAACTTTCAATCAAAGTTATGATAGTACTGTTACCCTGATTATCGGCTCAACTATTGATATTGACGAAGTCAGGAGCTATTTGTTATTTTTTCAATTGTGGAATCCTCCCCCACAAAGCCTGAAAGCGAAGCATACACTTCCTTATTAAGTCTAAAAATAAAGCAAACACACTTCCCTATAAAGCTCGGAAGCCAAAGAATAAGGCTATAACTGCATGAATCCATCATTACATTTAAGAAAACATACTTGATCTAATAACTATAAATATTTCACAAAATCACTCTCATAAATAAAACATTTCAATAAAAAATATATATAAGATTCATAACTATAGAACAGTTTAGTTTTCAATTCATATAATTTCATATACCTATCTTACAACGATTGCTGCCTAACTCTAATTCTCGCTAATCCTTAGACGGAGCTAAATTGAACGAATAACTCTCTTGACCTTACACGAGTCAAAGCACATGAAACAATGAGTAATTGATTCACATTCTCATATCCATATATTTAGATGCAAAGTCTACTTCCCACGATTATGCATTATGAAAAATGCACATGTATGCATAACTCACTCACTCCAAGGTTTAAGAACTTCTAATCTCATTAAAATATTTAAGATTAGTTAAGGATCCATTTAAAGTGATAAAAGATACACAAAATATAGGTTATTCGACAGTGAACACCTTAGCACATGTGTACTTTTCTCCTCATATCTTTTAGAATGGTAAGAATCTATTACTGAAACTAATGTCATTAGAAAGTAGACTTAAAGGGATTTAAATAGATAGGTCATAGGTCTAAACTGGATTTCGGGTGAAGGAGATATACCCACTTGAATATGAACTAAATAATCTGAAAATCAAAGTTGTAGTTAGCATTTTTAATCTAACTTTAAACTAAAATCTAAATCAATCTACAACGATCTGGTTTATGAGCTTTATATCAACAGAAAGATATATGAGTTTAGTTTCTAAATAATTAAATGGAACAAGTTTGGATTTTCTTAGAGAGAGTTGTGACTCTTTTATCAAAATGTGACAATGCTGACTGCAACAAGCGAATTTTAACTCTATATTATTTCAAATTTATCCTCCTCCTCCTCTAATATATGATTTAATGCATACATCCGCAATATCAAATTGTTTAAAAAATATTTTTAATATATAAATAAAAAGAATAAGACATAAGATATCACTTCTTACCAAGGATAAAGATCACAAAAATTGCTTTCTTTACCTTCTCTTTTCTCTTTCTTTTTCTTTTACTTTTCTCTCAAAACAATCAGATTTCTAATAAGCTCCTCAATCTCTAACAAGTCCTCACTTCTCTCTTTTCTATCTTTTATTCTAATCAAGGCATATTGATACATCTTTTTATCTAATACAACACATGGCACACATCTTGTTAGTGAAACACATACCTAGATGTCACGCTCACAAGACATATTAACAAGCACCTCTATGACTAAGTTAGTGAACTTAATTACTTGATTAACACTAGTTAATTTTTACTTAGATTAATTAATAAATTTTAATTACAAATGAAAATAAAAAAATTATGAATATTAAACCATCCTAGTTAAGCATCTTAATTAGACTAATCTATATTTAATTAAATTAAATGCTTCTAATAAATGCATAAATGTCACAATGAGCCAATTTTGAGAACTGATCAAAATCAATTTAACTTTAGGTTTGAGTGTAACCCAAACCAACCCAACCAATACACATATGTTATACTTTGACAATCGTGGTTTCCTCACAAAATTCATGTGTTCTTATTTTGTAAATCTAAACTTGTCAGACATCTCAAACTTTTGTCAACCAATCAATCTCCCACGGCACCACCATAATTATGTGACCTGAGTTCTTCTAAGTAACCCGATCCTTTAAACTACGTGGACGAGCTATATTTGAGTTTTTGAATTGGTAAATTGAGAGAATCTCTTTTAAATCTATCAACTCAAATAACCAAATCCTTAAATTTTAGTTCAGATCAATAGTTAGTTGTCACATGTACTGTTATGATATTAAAACACAAAATAATATATATTTTATTGAGACTGCATAAAAACTTTTGTAATTAAGTAAAAAAGTGATTACCGTGATAAGTTTCTTTCTTTTATTATTTTACATAAAATAGATTTTTGATATTTTTTTTAAAATTAAAAACTATTTAAATAAATAATATATATCTATATCTATACTATATATTATAGCAATAGGTTAGGAAGTCTTTGAAACTGAAAGTTTTAATTCTTTTTTCTCCAAATTTTGATTTTTTGAAAACATAAAATATATGTGTCATATTATTATTGGTTCCTCTTAATTAATTATATATTTATTCTAAACTTCATAAATGCTATTCAATGATAGCTATGGTAACATTTTTAAAATTTTTTAATTATAATCTTCCTAAAGAATCTTTATTAATCATAACGAGATTTTAAATTTCTAAAATAGAAAGAATTATCACTTTCTTATATACAATATACATTTGTCAAAATATCATTAATTTTTTTTATTTATTCTTAACTTTATAAATTCTATATTGATAAATGCTATCCATTGATAATTATGAAAATTTTTTCAAATTTCTTTAATTATAATTCTTTTATTATTTAATTATAATTCTCCGGTACTGTGTAGTCTCCTTGTCCGACTTTTGGGTTTCTGGGCTCTGGGAGTTCGGCGTGCTTCCTGCCGACCAGATGCCGTTGATACGGTGTCGTAAGACCACCAGAGACTTAGGTTTGGCTTTAACTTTTTCCCTTTAGAGTTCGGTAGGAAGAGTACAAAAAAGAAAACATGGGGAGTCAATCTCAACGACCTACACAAGGTTTTGAACTACTGGGGTGAAGGTCAACTTCGTGATATTGCAATGGCTCCCCATATTCTGTTCAACTACCCACTTCGGGTTTTAACCTTCATAACTGCCTCAGGAATTCCTACGATAATACTTGCCCGATTAGTAGAGGAGGGAGTAGCTGGTGACTTCGAAGAAATTCCCATGGGGACCATAGTTGAACGTGTGCATCTCAATAGTCAAGTGACCATTGCCATTTTGCTTACTGATGCGTCGCTTGTTGAAGGTGTGGGAGGTCAAAATCTTGAAGCTGACATGTCAATGACTTCAAGGGTTACTTTTTTGAGCTGGGCATCCTTCGAGTTGCTTCTAGTCTTTGTCGACGAGCCTGCCAATATTTTTTGTGGTGAAAACCATCCGATCCAGGATATGTTTTTTGAGCACTCAATTTCCTCTAACTTAGCCTTTTCTTTCACTCCATAAATTATGCCTAATCCCTGGGCTGTGGTGAAGATTGGGAAAAAGTGAAAGTAGGTCACTCTTTCATTCTTAAACTCTAACGCCGCAGACAAGATGAATCTAAAAGAATTGATGCTTAAAAAGGTGGCAAAGTAGCTTAAGAAATCGGGGAAGCCAGAGATTGGTGCTGCAAAGTCTGTACCCCCTCCTCCTGTCATTGTAGGCACTAGTGCCCCTATACTAAAGAAAAAGAATGTAAGCACCCCATTTTTGCCCACTCAGTGATCTCTGGCTCGACTAGACTTACTTTCAAACACCACAGGCACATCCAAACCTAAACCGGCCCTTCCAAACTCCAATCCAATCTACCGGTCGCTTTTTGGGCCCATTGAGCCAACTTAAAACCAAATGACCAAAGTGCCCCCTAAAGCATCACCCAGTCCAATTCCATTTGGCACGCTCTTTAAAAGGGTACCTAAGTGCTCGAAGAAATTAGTCCATCCTTTCCAAGATTCTTCCAGACAATCCTGCATGCTCAGATTGCCATTCGAACCAATTCCAAATCCTTGCCATACCAAGGTGGCACTACTAGTAGTGGCGTTTAGCCAAAAAATGGCTAGGCCCCACTTGTTGTGGTGTCATCTCCTCAACTTTTGCTTATAAATACAGACCACTCTCAATGTATTCCAGGTCTGAAAATTCCTAAAAAAATGTTGCCTCTCTCAAGATAGCCCCCAAAAATCTTCTAAAAACCCCAGTTCTCTCTAAGGTTCTAGCCCTATAGCTCTATACATTCAAACCTTAACCTACACTCCTCAAAACCTTAGCCTCTTATGTAAGTACCTCATTTTGCACGCTCGGCAATCTTCGGTCTGACCAGACTCACATTCAAACCAACAATGACACATTTAAGTCCAAATCAGTTTTCCAGACTCAATCCAAACAATCAATCGCTTCACAAGCCCGCCAGGCCCAATAGAGGCAAAATGACCAAAATGCCCTTGGGGTATTGCTCGATCCAATTTCAATTGGCACGTCTTCCCAGAGACGATAAGTCTTTTTTTCAACCTCAATTCCAGTTTCAATTCTAATCCAGATCGATCAAACTCAATCTGGCACGTCTTTTGAGAAAGTTGATCCCTCATACGATTAGTCCATCCAGTTCGACACGTTTATCGAGAAAATTTCTCAGAATGATAAGTCCCTTCAAACTTGTCGACCGGGACAGAACCCAAGTCCCCAAGATGGTAGAACGGTTCACTTCTGGCACCTGCTAGCCCACTAATATAGAATGTCCGTTATCCAACACATCTTTCGAGAAAGTTAATCCCTTAAGCGATAAGTCCATCTAGCAGCTTCCTGAGATCAGACAGTCTCTAGAATGAACGCACACCATTAGAGTGATGGAAACACTAGCAAATATTGCAACCGTCAGAGTAGCGAAAATACTCGCAAACAAGTCGACATTAGGAATTGCCAACAAAACCCTTATGTCATGGGAGTGAACTCGCCTCTTGGCCGTGACACATTTACCAAAGGACAAGATGCCTTTGGAAACCAACTCGTCACACACTGTCAGAGTGATGAAAACACTTAAAACCCGGGTCAACACCAGTGTCTGCTAGCCCACTCCGGTAAAAAATGACTAAATTGCCCCTTGGGCCCTTTTTGGCATGTTTCTTGAGAAAGTACCTAAGTTCTCAGAGCGGTAAGTCCACCCTTCCAAGATTGTTCTAAACATAATCCGGCATGTTCAAGTGCCTTCCAGTCGGTTTTGGACCAATTTCGAGACCATTCGGTCAAAATGACCGTTTCACCTCTAGGCATTCGACTGCTTCCAAGAACCACACCGACTCTAGGAATTAAATTGGTTACCTTCTGAGAATGATTTTAATAATATTCTCAACCTTCCAACACTTTTCCGGATCATTCCGAGTCAATTTTGGCAAACCCAGTGCAAAATGATCGTTTTGCCCCTAATGGGTCGGTCGCCTTTTCTAACCATACTGGCTTTGGGCATCAAACCGGTAACTTTCCGGAACACTCTCAATAGTGTTTCCAACCTTCAAGCCTTCTCACGGGTCACTTCGAGTCCATTCCAGTAAGTTCCCGGTTTAATTAACAGTTTTGCCTCTGGCGGGTCGGTCGACCTTTTTAAACATTCCGACATTGCTTCTTAAGCCAGTTACTAGTGAGACACTCTCTTGAGGTTTTCCATCCATTCCTTTTCAAGTTTGGTTAATCGGAGGCTTTCGGATCAATTCCGAACTTTTCGGAGTCACTTCTAGTGAAGTTAAGCCAAAAATTGTATGGTAGTCACTAGGACAAATACCTAAATCTTTTGCCTTGCGTCCCAAGGGTCAAAAGATATATTTTTTGTCACCCTAAAAACTTTCCTAATTGGCTGATGCCACTAGTAGTGGCACCAAGCCAATAAATGGCCTGGCACCACTAGAAGTGGAGCCAATGGAAATTTTGCCTTGGCGTCACTACAACAGCGCTAGGTCATTAGTTGTTTATAAATATAGACCTTCCCCCTACGTGAAAAGGGTATGCAAACTCTATCCAAAAACCCTAGCCCTCTCTAGCCTCTTCAAACCTTAGCTTCCATACACTTAAATCCTAACATCCATACACTCTATACACTCAAACATAATTCTCCAAAGCTCTATTGAAGGCTCGTGGTGCTGCAACTTCAAGGTTTTTAAAGTCCAAGTAAAGTAGAGCAAGCAAAGTAAAGAGAAGACAAGGCAGATTTTCAATTTACTTTTGTGTAATCCCCCCTCTCTCTGCTTCCTTCTAAACCACTTGGGTTTTTCTTCTATTTTAATCCTCCATCTTCTACCTCCCTTTCTTGCATGCTTGAAACATGGGACTCCCCAACTCATGCCTAGGAAGAGTTGTTGTAGGTCACCATGTCGGGGGCTTTCTTCAAATTTGACCCTTGATGGTGTGGATTCGGCCCCCTTGATTATGTGATGAAGCCTAACCTTATATATTCACAACCCTTTTTGCATTGTACATATCATATTCATGCATCTATTCAAATTTGTTTTCAAAATTGTTTTTAAACTTGCATCAAAACTCTCTTTCAAAACTTGCATTTAAAATCTTCTTTTTCAAACTTATTTCAAAATCACAGTCCTAAAGTGATTCTAGCCATTCCATGGTTAGGGTTGTTTTAGAAAAGTGCTATATTCATTTGTGACTATCACGGTCCAAATTTTTGGGTGTAAACCCTACATTGTTTTCATCAAAATCACAATATTAAGATGATTCTAGCCATTCCATGCTTAGAGTTGTTTTAGAAAATTGTGATATTCAAAGCGATCATTATAGTCCATATTTCAAATCCTCGTTGTTTTTCAAAATCACAACCCTAGAATAGTTCTAATCTTTTCATGCTTAGAGTCGTTTTAGGAAAGTGAGACATTCAAAAGATTTCAAAAGTCCATATTCAAGCTCCTTTTCAAATTGCTTTTTAAACTTCTTTCCAAAAACTCTCTTCAAAAAACTTCTTTTCAAAAACTCTCTTAAAAAATCTACTTTCTAAAACTCTCTTCAAACTTTTTGTCAAAAACTCTCTTAAAAAATCTACTTTCTAAAAACTCTCCTCAAACTTCGTTCCTAAAAATTCTCTTCAAAAGATCTCCTTTTCAAAAACTTTTTTTCTTAGAGTTCAAGTCAAGCCCTAGATTTTATGGTTAGGAAACCTAAGTTCTCTTTTGTAAAAATATAACTTCATCTTTTGCCCTAAATCATAGGTTTCCAAAACCATTTTCTATATCAAATCATCGGTTTCCAAAACCTCTTTTCCATACCAAATCATAGATTTTCAAAATCCTAGATTTTCAAAACTCAACCTTCCCAATTCTATGTCAAATCAAATCTTTCAATTTAGGAAACTAGATCAAATCCTCCAATTTTAGAAATCAAATCAAATCATCAATTTTTGGAAGTAGAATCTAATGTTTAATTTTAGGAAATAGGAATTAAATCTTTCTTAATTCTAACATTTCCTAATTCCAATCTTCCTTAATTTCAAGCCTTTCTAAATCTCAACTTTCTAAATCTCAGCTTATCAAATCTTTCCAAATTCAAAACTTTCTAAATTCAAAACTTTCCAAATTCAAAACTTTTCTAAAATGAAACTTTTCTAATTTAGTACTTTTCTAAAATGGAACTTTCCTATTTTGAAACTTTCCTAAATTCAAAGATTTCTAAAATTCAATCTTTCCTAAACCTTAACTTTCTAAACTCGTTCAAGTCAAATCTTTATAAGTCTTTTCCAAGTTGAGTGTTTCTAAATCAAATTAAATCCTTTCTAATCTTTTCTGAGTCGTAATTCTAAGTTTTCTAAACTCTAAGCTTTTCTTAATCTAACTTTGCCAGTCTAAATCAAACCTTTCTAATTCAATTACATGCTCTAACCTTAGGTTATCAAAACCCTAGGATACCTAAACCCTAGTTCAACCCTAATCCTAAGTTAGAAAATTTCAACTCTTTTAAAAAACTTTTCTAAAACTCTTTTCCAAACCAAGATGGCTTTTCGAACTTCAAGATGTTTTTCAAATCTCAATCTTTCCAAGTCAATTACAAGTTCAATTTCAAATCTTATATTCAAAGTTCAAATCAAACTCTTTTCTAATAAAATATTTTCAAATCAAACTTTTCAAAAACCTAAGAGTGTTTATTTTTCTAATAGGAAAGGTTTTGAGTTTAGGAAGGGTTTGAAAACTTAGATTTGGAAAGTTAAGATTTGAAAAAGGATGAAATTAGGAAATGGTTGAATTAAGAAAGATTTGGAAGCTTAATGTTTAAGGAAAGATTTAAAAGTTTAAGTTTAGGAAACTTAAGGTTTAGGAAAGTTTTGATTAGGAAGGAGTTGAATTAGGAAGGATTTGAGTTTGGAAGGATTGAAATTCCTATTTCCTAAAGTAAGGGATTGGATTTTGTTTCTAAAAAGAGATGTTTTGATTTTGTTTCAAAAAACGGAGGATAGGATCTAGTCTCCTAAATGGGAAGATTGGGTTTGGTTTCCTAAAGGGAAGATTGGATTTGACATGGATTTGGAAAGGGAAGTTTTAGAAACCCTAGATTTTGGAGACTATAATTTTGACGTAGAAAAGAGGTTTTGAAAATATGTATAGTTTTGATGTAAAAAATAAGAGATTTTGAGGCCAAAATAGGGAATTGGAAATTATGTTTTTAGGGAGAAAAATTAAGGTTTCCTAATCGTGGATCTAGGGCTTGACGTAGACTCTAAGGAAGGAAATTTATGGAAAGTGAGTTTTTTGGATAGAGGGATTTTTTGAAGGAAATCCTAGAGAGGAGTTTCTAGAAAGTGAATTTTGAAAAGAGAGAGTTTTTGGAAAGAAATCCTAGTGAGGAGTTTTTAGAAAGATATTTTGAAAAGAGAGTTATTCAGGAAGGAAACGTAAGGAGCGTCTTTGGAGAGTGAACTTTGACGAAAGCGTTTTTGGAAGGGAGTTTTTAGGAAAGATGTTTTTGGAAAGAGATTATTGGAAAGAGTTGTTTAGGAAGGGAATTTTAAAGAGAGTTTTTTGAAAAGAAGTTGAAAAGGAAGTTTTGAAAATAGATTTTTGGAGGGAGTTTTTGGAAAACAATTTTGAAAAGGAATTTGAAGAAGGAGATTAGAGAGAATTTTTAGAAAGTATGTTGAAAGAGAGGGTTTAGAAGGAGAGATTTGAAAAGAGATTTTTTAGAAAGTATATAAAATATCTTACTTTCCTAAAACGATTCTAACCATAAGAAGGTTAGAACCACTTTAAGATAGTGGTTTTGAAAATAACAATGTTTTGAAAATATGGACCATATTAGTTACTTTAAATGTAACACTTTCCTAAAGCAACCCTAGCCATGGAAAGGCTAGAATCACCATAGGATTGTGATTTTGAAAACAAGTTTTGAAAAAAAAGATTTTTATACAATTTTGAAAACGATGTTAATGCAATCTTTGAAAACGAGTTGGAAAACAAACTTTGGAAGAATGCAAGATCATGATATGCACAATGCAAAGAGGGTCGTGAACATACAAGGTTAAAGGCTTCACCACATAATCAAGGGGGCCGAACCCACGTGGTCTCCGGTTAGACTAAAAGAAAGCTCCCGACACGGTGATTGTCCAATAGCCTAATCCTACACATGGACCGGGAATTCCCTTGTTTCAAGCATGCAAGAAGGGGGGAACAAGATGGGGGATTAAAATAGAAGAAAATCCAAGTGGGTTCGGAGGGAGAAGAGAGAGGGGGAAGTGCAGAAACGTAAAAAGAAAGCCTACCTTGTGTCTTTTTATTTTGCTTAGCTTTGCACGCTTTGCTTTGCTTGTCTTGCTTCGGTCTTCACTTCAATCTTCAAGAGTTTGTTTTTAATCTTCAAAGCTTCAGATTGCAGTACTTTAAGTCTTCAAAAGAGGCTTTGGAGGCTAGTGTATGAGTGTATAGAAGTGTATGTGAGTGTGTAGGAGGCTAGGGTTTGTGTATAGAGGCTAGGGTTCGGAAACCTAAAGGAGACTAGGGTTTTGAGAGGCTACGAGCTTTGTATATCGAAAAGTAGGGTTTTTAACTGAGTTTGTAGACACCTTTCACGCTGGAGGAGGCTCGGTATTTGTAGACAAAGGAATGACCTGGCGCTTGTTGCAGTGACGCCAGGCCAAAAATGCTTCTGGCCCCACTAGGAGTGGCACTAGCTAGTTAGGAAAGTTTTAAGGTCGACAAGCAACGTATCTTGAGAAGATTTGAGCGCCTGTACTAGTGACTACTATGTAATTTTTAGCCTGGTTTCACTAGGAGTGACTCCGGAAGGTTCGAGAAGCATTTAAGGGACTGAGAATGGCACAGAAGGCTGAAAAAGTGCAAGAACCCTCATAATAGGGTCCCAGAGGTATTTGACTTGAAAAAGGATAACAAAATGTGCTGGAAGGGTTGACCGGGCCATTAAGGGCAAAACGGTCAACCGGGCCGAAAAGTTGCAAAGACGGACTCAGAATGTCCCGAAAGAAAACTTAAGATTTGGAAACCTTATTTGGAATGTTCCCAAGAGGCTTCCGGTTTGATACCCAGAGTCGGTGTGGTTGAAAAAGGCGACCGGCTCACCAGGGGCAAGGCAGTCGTTTTGCATCGGGTTTACCGGAACTGACTCGGAATGATTCGGAAAGATAGAGGAAGGTTGAAAATACTATAAGAAGCATTCTCGGAAGGTTACTGGTTTAATACCCAGAGCCGGTATGGTTTCCGGAGCGTTCAGATATCTAGGGGCAAAATGGTCATTTAGCTTCAAGTGGAAGCAACCGGTGGACTAAATTGGAGTTTAGAAATCGGGTTAGAGTCTAAATATGCATGTGATGTGTGAAAGTGAGCTCAAACGAGCCGGAGATTGCTGAGCGGGCAAAAATGGGGTGCTTACAGATTCCAAATCTTTTTTATTGATAAATCTTCCAATTCACCAATACTCTTGTTGTTGAATTGAGTCAAACATCCATTGATCAATTGCACATTCACCAAACAATTGAATCCTGTCTCACCAAGATTCTTCTCTCTAGTATTAACAATCAACATCAATTCTAGTTTTCTTAAACAAAAAAAATCAACCAAGAATCCATTTTTACTTTTCTTTTTGGTGATTTTTTCATATATCTTTAAGTTTTGACAAGAGTTCTACATGTCAGTTCACTAGTTCCTTGTGGTTACCACAGTCTTACCAGGTATCTATTACCTTATACATCTTGCACTTGGGATATCATCTCGAGCACTTTTTGAGGCGAGTCAAGTATTTTGGCACCGTCTACGGGAATTGAGGCAAAAGGTGTTGGAATTCCAGTGCGAAAAGATAATTTAAGACAAGCGAAATTCTCCCAAATCATTATTTACATCCGAAGGCACCAAAGCTCACATTGGGTAACTTTGTTCCACCCTTAGCTAGGTTTTTCTTTGTGAGCATCTTAGAAATTATTTTTCCTTTTTTATATTTTCTTCTTTTTAGGATTATTTGTTTCTTTTCTTTAATATTGCATTTAGTTGGGTAGTGTCGCGCCCAGATTTTTCGCGCCCGAGGAATACTCACCCAAGCGGGAAAAATGCTGTACTCTCTCGTTAGAACTCACCCTCCTAGAAGAATGAGTGCGACTAGGTTTGAATTGAAAATTAGGTTTGAATAAAGGGCTTTTGAGAAATATTCGGAGTCGCCACCTAACTTGATTAAGGTGAGTTAGGTCACCTAAAACTAAGAATAATCCGAAGACTACACTTAGGGTTTTGAAAGACGATTTGAAAATATCTCCTCAAGAGAGGGTTTTTAAGAAAACAGGTTGTTTGGCAACCTTTGGAAAACATTTAGCCCTTTTTAGAAAAATAACTCCTTTTGGTCTTTGAAATCAGTGATCTAGGTTCGGAGGTTGGTTACGTGTAGGGAAGACGCACTAAGCTATCACCCTACCCCGCCCTTTCGATACCTACATGTCAATCTACCTTAGATTCACCTATGAGAGTCTTCGACTAACTATAGTTCAACCCTATTCACTTTAGAAAAACAATGTTCGAAACATGATGCATGATATGCAAATGCAAAATAAGAAAGAATTGAAAAATAGATTTAGAAAGAGATTGATTTGATTTGAAAATTGAAATTGGGAAGTTTGAAAATTGAAAGCAGAAGTTTGAAAATAGAAATTTTGAAATTGGAATTTGAAAATTGATTGGAATTTGAAATTTGGAAAGAATTTTGAAACCACACCCATGAGGGTGGAATTAAAAGTTTGAAAAATATTGTAACCGCACCTATGAAGGTTGCCTACGTATCCCTTTGGGGGAATCAGGTCAGTCGTAGTTCGGATCGGAGTCTGATTGAAAATAGATTGATTTGAAGAGAGAGATTGGATTGGAAGAAAGAGATTGAATTGAAAATTGGATTTGAAATTGGAAGAGGAGATTGAAAATTGAAATTGAGAAAATTGGACTTTGATTTGAAAAGATAGATTTGGACTTGTTTTGAAAAAGAGAAAGATGAAGGTTTAGGAAACCTAGACTTAGGAAAAGCTTGACTTGACTTGGAAGGTTTAGGAGATTAGGAAAGGTTGGATTTAGGAAATGTTTGAATTAGGAAATGTTAGATTTAGGAAAGTTTCGAATTAGAAAAGTTTCATTTTTGGAAAGTTTTGAAATTAGGAAAGTTTTAGGTTTAGGAAAGTTCCCAAATTAGGAAAGTTTTGAAAATCGGAAAGTTTTGAATTTAGAAATGTTTTGAAAAAGGGAAGTTTTGAATTTGGAAAGCTTTGAAAACAAGGAAGTTTTGAAAATAGGAAAAGTTTCGTTTTGGGAAAGGTTTGAAAAAGGAAAGTTTTCAATTTAGGAAATGTTTGAAAAAAAGGAAATTTCAACTTAAGAAAGTCTTGAATTTAGAAAGTTTTGAATTTAGAAAAGTCTTAAATTTGGAAAGATTTGAAGTTTAAGAGAGTTTAGAATTTAGAAAGCTTGGAAGTTTAGAAAGATTTAACTTAAGAAAGTTTTGAATTTAGTAAGTTTTGAATTTAAGAAGCTTAGAATTTTAGAAAGATTTGAAATTTAGAAAGTTTAGGATTTAGAAAGTTTTAGGTTTAGAAAGATTTAACTTAAGAAGGTTTTTTTCAAATTTAGAAAGTTTTGAATTTGGAAAGATTTGAAATTTAGAAAGTTTAAGATTTAGAAAGTTTTAGAGTTTTAGAAAATCTTGGGATTAGGAAGGGTTTGAGTTTAGGAAAGATTCGAAAGCTTGGACTTGAAAAAGATTTTGGAAAAGGGTAGAATTAGGAAAGGGTTGAATTAGGAAAGATTGGAAGGTTGAATTTTAAAACTTAGAAAAGATTTTTACGTTCAAGTTTTGGAAACTTAAGATTTAGGAAAGTAGAAGTTGAGGAAGGATTTGAATTAGGAAAGAGTTGGATTAGGAAGGGATTGGATTTGGTTTCTAAAAGCAAAGGTTTGATTTTGTTTCCAAAAACGGAGGATAGGATCTAATTTCCTAAACGGGAAGATTTGATTTGGTTTCCTAAAGGGAAAATAGGATTTGGCAAGAGTTTGGAAAGGGAGATTCTAGAAACCCTAGATTTGAAAAACCATAGTTTTGCCGTAGAAAATAGGTTTTGGAAACATGTATAGTTTGGATGTAGAAAACAAAAGATTTTGGAAACCTAGGTTTAGGGCAAAGTTCGAAAATCATGTTTTTGGAAAGAAAACTAGAGTTTTCTAATTGTGGGCTCTAAGGTTTGGTTTGGGCTCTAAAGAAAGAGTTTTTTTTTTTGGAAAACGCGTTTTTGGAAACGAAGGTTTTCTAGAAGGGAATCCTAGGGAGGAGTTTTTTTTGGAAAGCATGTTTTTGGAAACGTAGAGTTTAGAAAGAAAATCCTATAGGGGAATTTCTAGAAGGGAGATTTTGGAAAAGAGAGTTTTTGGAAAGTTTTTAGGGAGCGTTTTTGGAAAGTGAATTTTTAGGAGGGAGAGTTTTGGAAAGGAGTTGGAAAAGGGGGTTTTAAAAAATAGATTTTGGAGGAGAGTTTTTGAAAACAATTTTGGAGAAGAGAGTTTTAGGAAAGCATGTTGAAAAGGAGATTTTTAGAAAGAGATTTTTGAAGAGAGAGTTTTTAAAAAGCATGAAAACGTCTCACTTTCCTAAAGCGATTCTAACCATAAGAGGGCTAGAACCACTTTAAGAAAGTGGTTTTGAAAACAAGGTTTGAAAATATAGACCAAATGGTCACTTTTAATATAGCACTTTCCTAAAGCAACCCTAGCCATGGAAAGGCTAGAATCACCCTAGGATTGTGATTTTGAAAACATGTTTTTGAGAAAGAGCTTTTGATGCAATTTTGAAAACAAGTTTGAAAACGATTTTTGAAAACAACTTTTTGAAAACAAATTTGGAAGATGCAAGACTATGATATGCACAATGCAATTTGGGGGTCGTGAACATACAAGGCTAAGGCTTCACCACATAATCAAGGGGGCCGAACCCACGTGGTCTTTGGTTAGACTAGAAGAAAGCCCCCGACACGGTGACTCTCCAATAGTCCAATCCTACACATGGACCAGGAATCCCCTTGTTTCAAGCATGCAAAGAAAGGGGGGAAAAGAGATGGGGGATTAAAATAGAGAAAACCCAAGTGGGTTGGAGAGAGAAGAGAGAGGGGGGAAGTGCAGAAAATTAAAGAGGGAGCCTACCTTGTATCTTGTTTATTTTGCGCGTCGTGCAGTCTTCGGTCTTCGATCTTGATCTTCCTCTTCAACTTTCAAGGATTGTCTTCAAGCTTTAGATGGCAGCTCTTCAAGTCTTCCAAGGATGGTTGAAGGTTAAGGTATGAGTGTATGAAGGAGTGTATGAGTGTATAGGAGGCTAGGGTTTGTGTATAGTGGCTAGGGTTTAGAAAACCTAAGGAGGCTAGGGTTTTGGAGGTGCTCGAGCTCTGTATATCGAAATATAGGATTCCTAGGTTAAGTTTGCAGACCCTTTTCACGTTGATCGAGGCTTTGTATTTATAGAAGTTGGACAAGCCTGGCGCCTGTTGCAGTGGCGCCAGGGCAAAATTTATACTGGCGCCACTAGGAGTGGTGCCAGGCCATTTTTTGGCTTGGCGCCACTGCTAGTGGCGCCAGCCATTTAGGAAACAATTAAGGTCGGCAAACAACGTATCTTTGACTAGATTTGGGCGCCTGTACTAGTGACTACCATGTAAACTTTAGCCTGGCTTCACTAGGAGTGACTCCGGAAAGTCTGGGAATGATTTGAAGGAGCCGGGAGTGACCCGGAAGGCCGGAAAGGAGTAGGAACACTTAAAATAGTGTCCTGGAGGTATTTGACTTGAAAAGTGAGGATTGGATGTGTCGGAAAGGTTGACCGAGCCTTTAGAGGCAAAACGGTCAATCGGACAGAAAAACTGCCGGGACAGACTCAAACTGTCCCGGAAGAAGACTTGGGATCTGGAAACATTATTTAGAATGTTCCCAGAGGTTGCCGATTTGATTCCCAGGGCCGGCGTGGTCGGAAATGGAGACCGGCCCACCAGGGGCAAAACGGTCATTTTGTATCGGGTTTGCCGGAACTGACTCGGAATGGTCCGGAAAGGTAAAGGAAGGTCGAGAACACTATAAAAAGTATTCTCGGGACATTACCGGTTTGATACCCAGAGCCGGTGTGGTCGAAGAAGGAGACCGGCCCTCCAGGGGCAAAATGGTCATTTTGTACCGGGTTGGCCGGAACTGACTCGGAATGGTCTGGAAAGGTAAAGGAAGGTTGAGAACACTATAAAAAGTATTCTCGGGACATTACCGGTTTGATACCCAGAGCCGGTGTGGTTCCCGGGGCATTCGGATGCTTAGGGGCGAAATGGTCATCTTGACCGAAAAGTCTCAGAAAAGGCCCTAAGGGTAGTCTGGTTACTTTTCACCGAAGTGAGCTAACAAACATGGGTATTGACCTAGGTGTTGAGTATTTCCGCTACTCGGACGGGGTTAAGCATTTTCGCTACTCGGACGGGGTTGAGGATTTGAGAGTATTTTCGCTACTCTAACGGGTCTGTGAGTATTTCCGCTACTCTAACGGGTCTGTGAGTATTTCCGCTACTCTAACGGTTCTGTGAGTATTTTCGCTACTCTAACGGGTCTGTGAGTATTTCCGCTACTCTAACGGTTCTGTGAGTATAACGGTTCTGTGAGTATTTCCGCTACTCTAACGGTTTTATGAGTAGTTTTGCTACTCGGACCGTCTCGAGGAATAAACTGTCTCGAGAGAGGGATTGGAAAGGGGTCTTATCGTCTCCGAAGAGACGTGCTTGGATTGGAACCGTCTCGAGGAATAAACTGTCTCGAGAGAGGGATTGGAAAGGGGTCTTACTGACTCCGAAGAGACGTGCCTGGGTTTTGAGTGTTTCCGCCACTCTGACGGTTTTGTGAGTGTTTCCGCCACTCTGACGGTTTTGTGAGTAGTTTTACTATTTGGACCGTCTCGAGGAATAAACTGTCTCGAGAGAGGGACTGGAATTGGAATAAGAAAGGATAATGCCCCTAAGGGCATTTTGGTCATTTTGCCTCTATTTGGGCCTGACAGGCCCGCAAAGTGATGGAAAGACGGAATTTGGACTAGAGGATTGGTTTCGATTGGAATATGCCCAAAATGACTTGAAAACAAGTCTGGACGGAGTGTAGACTGCCGAGCGGTCAAAAATGGGGTGCTTACAGGTAGGTGATAGAGAAGATTAGGATTTACTACTATATGCTTATCGAATGTACTATTTTGCATAAGGAGACTAAAAGAGTCGGTTGGATTTTGATATAATCAGTGGTTTGTTCGAGAAGATTGGAGGTTTGACAGGACTTGATTGTGTATGGTGTGCTGAGGCTTGTAACCTATCCTATTTGTTGCATCTTGCATTTGTATGTCAGTTTAGTCGAGAGGGCCTAGCGGTAGACTGCAACGAGTCGACTTTCACACACAATCTTCATTTGCAAACCATTCTTTGTTAACAGACTTTGAAGAGAACAAAGTCGATCCATTGACCAATGCCCAAGACAGGGTTAACAACCAACCACCTCCACCTAGGTCACTTAAGGATTATCTTAATCCTGCAAGGCAAAACCCACCCTCATGCATCATTTTGCCACCATAGTTGGCCCCTTTGAACTTTAAACTAGGGATAGCTTAAATGATCCCGAAGTTTCATGGGATGGACTCCTAAAAGCCTTACCAACACATAAAAGATTTCGAAGAGCTGTGCATTATATTCCAATATAACACCTATACTGAAGAGACTCTTTGTCTCTGACTCTTCTTTCTTTTTAAGATAAGGCAAAAACTTGGCTTAACAATTTAAAACTGAGATCTATACCTTCATGGGCTGTTCTACAGGTTGAGTTTCTTAAGAAATTTTTCCTAGAGCACAAAATTGAGGCGATTAGTCGCCAAATCTCTCAATTCCAACCTTACCAACATGAATCATTCTACTAGTGTTAGGAGAGATATAAAGAAATCCTAAATTCATGCCCACATCATGGTTAAGAGCCTTGGAAAGTGACAAGTGTCTTCTTTTCCTCTCTAGCCCCACAATAAAAGAGATTTGTTGAAATCATATGTAATGGAGAGTTATACAAAAAAACACCTAAGGAAGCCTTTGACTTTTTGGTAGATAATGCACAAGATTAGGATATGGCTAGGACTCAAAACTCTAAGTCCAAGTCTCTTGCTCAAGCGGGTGGGCAATTTACATTGAGAGAGGCTAATGCTATAAATGCTAAACTTACAGCTCTCACTAGGAAACTAGAAGCTTTAAAGATAAGCAAGGTTAATGTGGTGTCTAGAATAGTTCCTAGTGAGCTTGTGAGTGAGGTTATGTGCATGGTCGATGATAGTAGAGCCCATGGGATTGATGATTATCCCACCATTCCAGCTTGTAGGGAAGTTGTACAAGGTCAAGCTAATTCTATTAATCCCTACAATAAGCCACTGGCAAACTAAGGAGGAGTAGGAAACCCATACGCACCAACATATAATCTGAGGTGGCGTAATCACCCCAACTTTGGTTGGAGAAACGAGGGGACTTCTGCCTTTCAACAATATCAAGCTCCTCCACCATCACAATTTTAGGCACAACCACCCTAGCAGTAATACCAAACACCTCCACTCTATCAACCTCCCAATAAAAGGTCACTGGAAGACACCCTTACATAGTTCATGCACTCTCAAATGAGTATAAATGCTAGGTGGATAGGACACTAGAATAGCAAAGCAGAACTTTAGAAGAGATAAAAGGTCAGATGACCTTATTGACTTAAGCTTTGACTATTTAAGAGAAGGGCAGATTTCTAACTCAACCTCAGCCTAACCCAACTAGGCAAGCTAACATGACTAAAACTAGCTCTAATTTTGCTCCTAGTGATGAATAAGTCCAGTAAATCACCACTCTTAGCAGTGAAAAAATTATTGATAAAACTATACCTTCTAAAGAGTCTGAGCCTAAGGGAGAGCTTCCTAGGGTGAGTGAAGGGAAGGTTAGTGAGGATGCTAGAGAAGAGAGAGAGAGAGAGAGAGAGAAAGAACCCTAAAGGATAGGAATTAAGAAAGAAGAAGAAGTGAAAGTAGACAAGCCTAAGGAGAAGGACATAGAGGTGTTATCACATGTGCCTTTCCCTCATAGGTTAACCAAACTTAAACATGAACTTCAACACTCTAATATTTATGAGGTGTTTAAGTAAGTGAAAATTAACATACCTCTTCTTGATGCTATTAACAAATCCCCTCTTATTCCAAGTTTTTGAAAGACTTGTGCACTGTTAAAAGGAAATTGAATGTGAAAGAAAAGTCCTTCTTGGCTAATCAGGCAAGTGCAATCTTGCAATCTAATACCACACCAAAGTACAAGGACCCTGGGTGACCTACAATTTCTTGTGTCATAGGAAACCATTGTATACACCAAGCTTTACTTGACTTGGGTGCTAGTGTGAACTTGCTCCCTTACTCAGTGTATCAGAAGTTAGGGTTGGGTGAGTTGTGCCTTACTAGAATCACCCTCTAGTTAGCTAATAGGTCTATTCGGGTTTGTTGGGGTATGGTGGAGGATGTATTTATCTAGGTTTATAAGTTTTATTTCCCTGTGGACTTTATTATGATTGACACTTAACCCATAGTTAGCTCTAGTGCTCAAGTTCCCATTTCAGTCATCTTAGGAAGACCCTTCCTTGCTACATCTAATGCTCTAATCAATTGTAGGAATGGGGTCTTAAAACTTTCTTTTGGTAATTTGACTGCTAAATTAAATATTTTTAATATGAGCAAGCCACTGGGTGAGTGTGAAAATACGAAGGAAATAAGTTTTATTGACACATTAATACAAGACACTTTAAGAAAGAGATTGTAAATAACTCTTTAGAAAGATCCCTAATGTTTAATGAGGGACTGGAGTCAGTAGATGGTGGGATGGCTTCAGAAAGCATTTATATTGAAAGTCTAGAGGATATACCTATTCATGTTTAGGTACACTGGATCCCTACTTTTGAGTCGTTAGCTCTTTGTTCTATTAGATCTGAGCCTTTTGAAGTCAAAGCCCCCATTCATGATAGGAAGCCATTACCATCAACATTAGAATCTACATTCTTAGGTGATGGTTAATCTTATCCGATTGCTATTTCCTTTAGCCTGTTTGAAGACCAAGAGAAAAGTTTGCTAAAAGTGTGAAAGAAACAAAGAAATTCTTTAGGTTGGACAATCGTAGACTCGGGTAAGCTTGAATATGTGGATTCTAGTGAACCACCATCTTTTGATTGACGATAAGCAATCCATGTTAATTTATATTAGTTAGGTTAGTAAGTTTTAGTTTTCTCTTAGTTTCAAGGGGTTTTTTTTTTGTTTTTTGTTTTTAGAGTTTTCCCCAGGTGGGGTGGTGTTGTCTCACTCGGTTCTTCTTCCCTATTTTCGATCTTCTTTGATTGTTCTCTTTCTTTTATATATTGAGGACATTGCATTATTTTAGTTGGAAGAGGAATTAGTGGTAGTTTGGTAGTTTCATTTTTTTTTTTGTTTTGGCTTATATTTAAAAAAAATTTACAAATTAAAAATTTTGTAGATTTGATCATTATATATTTTGATGGATATGTTGATTAGCTGTGATATAGCAGATAAGTGCTCTTTGGCTTGAGTAGATGATTGGGAGTACTATGCTCCGATGCTTGCCTAGTGTCATGGTCTACTTCTTCGCGCCTCATGACAACTCAAATGTGTACCAAACTTGTGCCCAAGGGTTGTCCAAACCTTGTCTAAGCATTGCCCAAACAATGGCCAAGACAACACCATGGCGTCCTAAGAATGGCCCAAGGAGGTAGCCAACAATGTAGCTAGGTGGGGGCCGATTAACCTCAATAGCACCCAAAGTGAAGGCTTGATGAACCTCACTTTGGCCTGTGCTAGCAGTGTGCCCAACCGCTCAGGTAACCTCACTTTGGCGTGCAGTGGGGCCTTAGGTAACCTCACTTCGCGCCTATCATGTACCAACGCCCATGCTAACTACCAGCCCAAGTTTGCACACAGTGGCACCTTTTGGCTCGGTTTTTGGCATGGCATATCTTTGTGCTCCGAAGCCCAAATGAAGCTAGGTTCTTTTTTCTATAGACTCATTATAGGACCTATTTTCACGTTTTGTAAGGGTTTTATTTATTGAGTTTGGTAGAATTTTTAGGAGACCATTATGACTCCTCGGGCACATACTACGTTTCCCCTTTTAAGTTCATAAATGGCTTAGAATGCTACTATAAGGAGGGGGTATGCTCTTGCCACCCTCCACCCCACTACTTCTTGTATGGCTTTGAGGTGCCTTTTGTATATATAATGAGCTATGTAATGATGCTTTTATCAATGAAATATGTTTTATTACTTCCACCCATTCTACTCGAAGATTGTTTGACAGTTGACCATTATTACTTGATTCTAGCTTCCAAATGAAATGATCCGGGTTGGGTTGGCTTGTTAGATGAACTTGGCAAGCACCGCACAAGCCTCATTTGTGACTGCTAAGCTCACAAAATGTCAGCCCATGACAGTTGGTATTGGAGCATGGTTGGTGGAAAGTTACAACGAGATAGTGGCTACCCAATACCCCACAACAGACAGTGGGTATGTAGTTGGTGCCATCTAGCTACAAAAAAATAAAAAGAAGCAATGAAAGAGTAAAGGATGGTGACTTAAGCATGGAGAGTGCATGTCGGTGGGCTCGGTGGATGGAATGTTGCGGTGGTTATAAGACAAGATGGTGCTCATCGGAAGTGGGGTGGACAAGCTCAAGAGGACAGGCAAGACTCGGGAGGCTCCAACGGTTGTGTCATCGCGTTGACACACCCTTTAATAGTAAATGGCAAAAAGGGCAATGGAGCAACAGTAGGCCCAACATAAGTTGAAGAAGTGCAAGTGCCAAGCCACATGCCAATGTGCACTAATGAAGCAAAGTGGACCAAAGCATCGGTAGGAGACATGCCGCATGCAAGTGCCAAGTTCTTGTGCCAACATGTCGACGGAGGTACAAGAGATGCCAAAGAGGATGAGAAGGCATCCAAACCTATTAAATGCATGTCCAAGAGAGCCACAGAGGTAGAGGATGATGCACATGGAACAATAGGTAGGCCTATGCAGCAATGCCAAGATAGGAGGAGTTTCAGTGAAACTTAAGTGGCTATCCTTTCCCGGGACAACAAGTAAAGAGGCCGGCGGGCCTAATGAAAGCTTAATGCACATCAGTGCTAATCAGGTGATAATGTCGAGCAAGTTCTTTGCCTAATGCTTGACACGGGAGACATGTCCATGAGGGACATGTTGTTCTACTTCTTGGAAGAGCCTGCAACTAGGGCGTGGGTGCCTAAAAATTTAATGGAATGCCTTTAAGACCATATCTTTGAGCTACAATAACCTGGGAAGTGTAAACCAGGAAAGGTGTGGGAAATGGCAAGTCTCAAGTATACGGAAAACCTAAGAGTGAGGGAACCACATCAAGAATCATCTCAAGTGCATGGAAAACCCAAGAGTAGGGAAGCTACAAGTGCCGACAAGCCCAAGTGTAAGGTGTCGCGCCCAGATTTTTCGCACTCGAGGAATACACACACAAGCAGAAAAAATACTGTACTCTCTCGTTAGAACTCACCCTCCTAGAAGAATGAGTGTGACTAGGTTTGAATTGAAAATTGATTTGAATAAAGGGATTTTAAAAAACAATTTGGAGTCGCCATCTAACTTGATTAAAGTGAGTTAGGTCACCTAAAACTAAGCACAATCCGAATATTACACTTAGGGTTTTTGGAAAAGGTTTTTGAAAATACTTACTCAAGAGAGGGCTTTTAAGAAAACGGGTTGTTTGGCAACCTTTAGAAAATATTGAAGCCCTTTTTTGAAAATAACTCCTTTTGGTCTTTGAAAACAGTGATCTTAGGTTCAGAGGTTGGTTACGTGTAGGGAAGACGCACTAAACCATCACCCTACCCTGCCCTTACGGTACCTACATGTCTATTCACTCTAGATTCATCCATTAGAGTGTTCGATTAACAAATGTCCAAAACTATCCACTTTAGAAAAGAATTTTTAAAAGAATGATGCATGATATGTAATTGCAAGAGAAAAGAGTTTGAAAATAGATTTGGAAATAGATTTGAAAGGAACTTGATTTGATTTGAAAAGATAGATTTGATTTTTGAAAGAAAGTTTTAGAGATTAGAAATAAAGATTTAGAATTGAAAATTTGGAATTGGAAGTTTGAAATAGATCATGGAATTGGAAATTTGAAAAAGAAGGTTATGACCGCACCCAGGAGGGTTGCCTATGTATCCTTTTTGAGGAATCAGGTCAGTCGTAGTTTGGACAAGAGTCCGATAGAAAATAGAAGGTTTGATTTGAGCTTAGAACAGAAGATTTGAAAAAGAATTTGATTTGAACTTAGAATAGAGGATTGGAAATTGGAATTTGAAATTAAAAGGATTGGACTTTGATTTGGAAAGATAGAAATTTAGGAAATCTAGACTTAAGAAAGATAGGATTTAGGAAAGACTTGAAGCTCAAGAAAGATTTGACTTGACTTGGACCTGGAAGATTAAGAAAAGATTAGATTCAAGAAAATGTTCGAATTGGGAAAGTTTCATTTTAGCAAAGTTTTGAAATAAGAAAGGTTTCAAAAGTTTCGATTTAGGAAAGTTTTGAAATAAGAAAGGTTTCGTTTTAGGAAAAAGGAATATTTTTGAAGTAGGAAAGTTTTGAAATTGGAAAGTTTTAGATTTGGAAAGTTTTGAATTTTTGAAAGATTTGAAATTAGAAAGATTTGAAGAGTTAGATTTGGAAAAGGCATAGAATTTAGGAAAGGTTGGAATTAGGAAGATTAAGAAGTTTAAAGTTTAAGGGAAGATTTAAAAGTTTTAGGATTTGGAGACTTAAGGTTTAGGAAAGTACGAGATTAGAAAGGATTTGAATTATGAAAGATTTGGATTTGGAAGGATTTGAGATTCCTATTTCCTAGAATAAATGATTGGATTTTATTTCTAAAAGAGGTGTTTTGATTTTATTTCAAAAAATAGAGGATTGTATCTAGTTTCCAAAATGGGGAGATTGGATTTGACATAGAATTGGAAGGGAAAATTTTAAAAACCCTAGATTTAGAAGTCTATGATTTGATGTCGGAAATAGGTTTTGGAAACCTAGAATTTAGATGTAAAGAAGGAGATTTTAGAAACCTAGGTTTTGAGGCACGAGTGGAAATCATATTTTCAAAAAGACAATTAAAGTTTCCTAATTGTTGGCTCTAGGGTTTAACTTGGACTCTAAGAAAAGAGATTTTTGGAAAGCGAGTTTTTGGAAGAAAATCTTAGTAAGGAGTTTTTGGAAAGTCAATTTTGAAGAGAGAGTTTTTAGAAAGGGATTTTGAAAAGAGTTTTCTGGGAAGGAGTTTTTAGGAAAGAGTGTTTTGGGAAGAGTTTTATGGGGAGAGTTTTTTGGGAAGAGTTTTAGGGAGTGAATGTTAAAGAGAGCTTTTTTGGAAAAGAGTTTTGAAAAGAGATTTGGAAAATAGATTTTTGAAAGGAGTTTCTGAAAACAATTTTGGAAAGAAGATTAGAGAGAGTTTTTAGAAAGTATGTTGGAAAAGAAATTTTCAGAAGGATTGAATTGAAAATAGAGTTTTTAAAAAGTATATAAAATATCTCACTTTCCTAAAGTGATTCTAACATTCTTATGGTTAGAATTGCTTTAGGATAGTGGTTTTGAAAACAACAAGATTTGAAAATATGGACTATATTGGCCATATTGGCCACTTTAAATGTAACACTTTCCTAAAGCAACCCTAGCCATGGAAAGGCTAGAATCACCTTAGGATTGTGATTTTGAAAACAAGTTTTGAAAAAGAAGATTTTAATGCAAGTTTTGAAAACAAGTTTGAAAATGAATTTTGGAGGAATGCAAGATCATGATATGCACAATGCAAGTTAGGGTCATGAATATACAAGGTTAAGGTTTCACCACATAATCAAGGGGGCTGAACCCACATGGTCTCTAATTAAACTAAAAGAAAGCTCCCGATATGGTGACCTTCAATAGTCTAATCCTACACATGGACCAGGAAGTCCCATGTTTCAAGCATGCAAGAAAGGGGGGAAAAAAGATGGAGAATTAAAATAGAAGAAAACCTAAGTGGGTTAAGAGAGAAAAGAGAGACGAGGAAGTTGCGTAAACGTAAATAGGAAGCCTACCTTGTCTCTTCTTTTATTTGCTTTCCTTTATGTGCTTTGTTCTTCTTGCGTCAATATTCGCTTTGCTTTGCGTCGGTCTTCAAGGGCTTGTCTTGATCTTCAGGAGTTTCAGGTTGCAGCACTTCAAGTCTTCAATGGAGGCTTTGGAGGTTAGTGTATGAGTGTTTGTGAGTGTATAGGAACTAGGGTTTGTGTATGGAGGCTAGGGTTTGGAGAACCTAAAGAAAACTAGGGTTTAGAGAGCCTACAAGCTCTGTGTATCGAAGAATAGGGTTTTTGGACTGAGTTTGTGGACCCTTTTCATGCTGGAAGAGACTCTGTATTTATAGAGAGAAGAATGACCTGGCGCCTGTTGCAGTGGCGCTAGGCCAAAAATTCTTCTAACGCCACTAGGAGTGGCGCCAACACTTAGGAAAGTTTTAAAGTCGGCAAACAACATGTTTTCAGAAGATTTGGGCGCCTGTATTAGTGACTATCATGCAATTTTTAGCCTGGCTTCACTAGGAGTGACTCCGGAAGGTCTAGGAAGGATTTAGAGGACTGGGAATGGCCCGGAGGTCGAAAAGGAACAAGAACCCTTAGAATAGAGTCCTGGAGGTATTAGACTTAAAAAATGATGACGAGATTTGTTAGAAAGGTTGATCGAACCATTAGGGGCAAAACGGTTAACTGGATCGAAAAACTACCGAGATGGACTCAGAATGTCCCGGAAGAAGACTAGAGGTTTAGAAACATTACTTAGAATGTCCCAGGAGGTTACCAGTTTGTTACCCAGAGCCGGTGTGGTCGAAAAAGGGGACCGGCCTGGGAGGGGCAAAATAGTCATTTTGCACTGGGTTTGCCGGAATTGACTCAGAATGACTCAAAAAGATAATGAAAGGTCGGGAATACTATAAGAAGCATTCTCAGGAGGTTACCAGTTTGATACCCAGAACCGATGTGGTTCCTGGGGCACTCGGACGCTTGGGGGCAAAATGGTCATCTTGATCAGCATGTCTCGGAATTGGCCCGAAATTGACTAGTAGGCACCTAATCATGCCAGATTGCCTTCAAGACAATCTTAAAAGGGTGGACTTACCATTCTGAGGACTTAGGTACTTTCTCGAGAAACGTGCCAAAAATGGCCATAGGGGCAGTTTGGTCATTTTTCACTATAGTGGGCTAGCATGCACTAGTGTTGACCTGGGTTTTGAGTGTTTCCGTCACTCTGACGGCAGTCTCATGATATAGGGCTTTGTTGGCAATTCCCTATACCGACCTGTTTGCTAGTGCTTCCGTCATTCTGACGGTTGCGATGTTTACAAGTATTTCCGTTACTCTAACGGGTCGCGATCATTCTAAAGACTGCCTAATCTCTGAAAGCTGCTAGGTGGACTTAGCGCCTGAGGAATTAACTTTTTTAGAAGGCGTGTCGAAACAGACATTTCTTTATTGGTGGGCTAGCAGGAGCCAACGGTGGACCGTTCTACCATCTCAGACTTGGGATCTCATCCTGGTCTACAGGTTTAAAGGGATTTACCGTTTTGAAGAGTTCACTTGGAAATGTGCCAGATTAGATGGTCTCACCACCTCGAGGAATTAACTTTCTCGAAAGGTGTACCGAATTTAATTGGAATTAGAATTTAAATTGGAATTAGAAAGGGGACTTACCGTCTTCAGAAAGACGTGCCTATTGGAATTGGACCGAACAATGCCCCAAAGTTGTTTTGGTCATTTTGCCTCTATTTGGGCCCTAAGGGCCTGTGAAGCGATCGATTGACGGGATTAGACTTGGAAAGTTGATTTAGATTGGAATACGTCCATATTGACTTGAATACAAGTCTGGATGGACTGGAGACTGCTGAGCGGGCAAAAATGGGGTGCTTATATGGGGAAGCCAATGTCGAGTTATCTTTCAAGGAAGACAAATGGAACAACAATAACTTTAAAGGCACGGGAAGGACTTTCATCAAGAGAGGGCAAGCATATGGTTCTCATTTCTTGTCACCAATGCAACGGACCGCATAGTGTGCACATCTAGAATATTAAAGCGAAGTCAAGGGTTGTAAAGAGTAATGGTTGGCCGGTGAGCCATATAGTGGGGTGTTTCCTTACTCCAACACATGCAAGAGTGTCAATGAAGGGATTTGACTTTAAAGCTACCGAAGGACCATGCAAAGCTCGTGTAGACTCAATGTTTGCCTCGGTTGAGTTCAAGGTGCATTATCATTGATGGAGTATCTTAGAGCAATTGGAGATTGGTTATGGAGTGAAGGGCCGTCAAGGGTATGGTTAGCTTGCGAGCCACATCTTGTGAGATGTCACTTTGCTACCATTAGGGCAGTGGTGCCTAAAACAGCTTTGAGAACTCCTTGCGCATATTTGCTTATTGTCGATTGGTTGGATTCATCAAACTCACAAAGCCTAGAGTGGCAAAAAGGGAGATGTTCTAGCCTAGACACGGGGGAACGATGTTGGACTCCAAGTCTAGAGTGACAAGGGCGTTAACCCAAATCAAGGCCGTATTGATGGGATCGAGAAGCCTTGGAAGAGATTGCTTTAGCTGGTTCAACGTGGGGATATCGGTGGCGTGTTCAAGTCAATCCCAACATCAAATATTGCTTGTGAGGGAGCATAGTCGGTGGTGCCCATGGACTAGTTGTAGCTATCCTTGGGTTGGACTTTAAGAGGAAGACCATGAATGCCTTGGATTAGTGGTTGCCATATTGCTATTCCATTTCTTGTGTGACGGATAACACAAGTTGCACATTATTCATGCCATGCCCACCAACAAGGTTGGAAGCTTGTTCTCAACCATGAGATATTGGAGGCCAAGGGTGAAGAGCCTATGGGACAATGGTCGGGATAATAAATTCAAGGTGCCTATTAACAACTCTCACCTAGGACGGGTGGGGACTTCAAGCAAGCAATGTGAAGCTTTGGGGGAGGGAGCAGTTCCCAAATCCATCAAAAGGGTCTTGGAGATGGACTTTTAAGGCCAAGCTGAGAGAGCAACCAACACTTAGCCCATGAAGGGGCAAGGAGAAGGTAGTGATTCCAACTCCATTCAAGGGTCTTAAAGACGGACATTCAAGGCCATGCCAAAGGGGGCAACCAAGAACAACACCCATGAAGGGCACAAAGTTCAAGTGCAGAGACGGGACGTCTAATTCGTTCGGCCAAAAGTGTGGCCAAATTGACCCAGCATTCAAAGTGGCGACCTAGAGATAGACTTCTAAAGCGCCTGACCAAGGTGTGGCCAAATCAATACAGGATTCGAGAAGGCGACTTGGAGACGGACTTCCATGGGGCTCGGCCAAGGTGGCCAAATCAGATAAACATTTGAGAAGGTGACCTAAAGACTGACTTGTAAAGCGTCTGGCCAAGGTTGCCAAAACAATCAAGCATTCATGGTGGCAACCTAAAGACAGACTTCTATGGTGCTTGACCAAGGTGGCCAAATCAATTCAAAGTTTGAGGAGGCGACTTAGAGACGGACTTCTAAGGCAGCTGGCTAAGGAGGTTAAATCAACCACTTCACCAAGAGGAGTGGGCTTCAGGTATAAGCTTATGCTGGGGGTGGCCACGTCGTGCGCCCCATTTTAGCTAGATATCTTCGAGAGGCAAGAGCCAGAGAAGCAGCTCATCGAGTACTGAGATAGTCCAACGGGCGACACAACATCATTATCAAATTCAAACTCAACCAATCAAAACCTTTGTCATCGAGGATGATGATAGTTTGAGTGGGGGAGAGTGTCATGGTTTGCTTCTTTGCACCCCATGACAACTCAAATGCGTGCCAAATTTATGCCCAAGGGTTGCCCAAACCTTGTCCAAGCATTGCCCAAACAATGGCCAAGACAACACAAAGGCATCCCAAGAATGGCCCAAGGAGGCAACTAACAATGCAGCTAGGTGGGGGCCGATTAACCTCAATAGTGCCCAAAGTGAACGCCTAGTGAACCTCACTTTGGTCTATGCCAACAGTGTGCCCAACCGCCCAGGTAACCTCACTTTGGCCCACAATGAAGCCCCAGGTAACTTTATTTCGTGCTTGTCATGTGCTAACGCCCATGCCAACTGCCAGCCCAAGTTTGCACATAGTGACACCTTTTGGCTTGATTTTTGGCATGGCATATCCTTATGCTCTGAAGTCCAAATGAAGTTAGGTTTGTTTTTATAGACTCATTATAGGACTTATTTTCACATTTTGTAAGGGTTTTATTTATTAAGTTTTGTAAAATTTTTAGGAGGCCATTATGACTCCTCGAGCACGCACTACGTTTCCCCTTGAAAGTTCATAAATGGCTTAGAATGCTACTATAAGGAGGGGGTATGCTCTACCACTCTCCACCCCACTACTTCTTGTATGGCTTTGATGTGCATCTTGTACATATAATGAGTTATGTAATAATGCTTTTATCAATGAAATATGCTTTATTACTTCTACTCATTCTCCTTGGTGGTTGCTTGATGGTTGGCCATTAATGCTCGATTCTAGCTTCCAAATGAAATGATCCAGGTTTGGCTAGCTTGTTAGATGAACTTGACAAGCACCGCACGAGCCTCATTTATGACTGCCGAGTTCACAAAATGTCGGCCCGTGACACCTAGTGACTAATCATGTAGGTTTTATTGATATATTCTTCTTGAATTACATTGATATTTGAGAAGGCAAGTTTACTCTCATCCACCTTATTTTTCTATTAGAGTCTAATTGTTACACAGCTTATCATATTCGTTTTAAGTAATCATGTCTATGATGGTTTATCGTGTATGGATACATGTAGTTCATATTTGAATGTAATCTTGAGGGTTGAAATGTTTAATGCTAATGTCGGGTGATGAATGCATTATTACTTTCTGAGTTGTTCTTTTAAACTTAACATAACCGTTAGACTTTATCTGAGATACATGGTTAGGAGAATTACATTTTCTTGCATCGTCATTACATTGGATTTCAACCTTGGTTTTATGTAATTCAGATCCTTGAATAAGTGGAGATTTTTACCGTGTGAGCTTTCAAACTATAACTCTTTTTTGAGTGTTTACATTTACTCTGGATAAATTCTTTCATATCTTTTTTATTCAATAGCTTAATTACTCTTGATTTGAGTCATATGTTAAACTATTTTTGAGTTTTTGAAAGTTATGAACTCTATTGGATTGAGTTTTGTACACTTTTAGAAATGAGATAAGGCCATCATTTTCATTGTGAACCACATATATTCTTGTTGAAACCATTTTTCAAGAACCAAATTTGGGTCTATACTTAATTGATCTTTGCTTTTGTTACACCAATGTCAAAGTATTCCCTTAACATAAAACACAAGTATTTTCACTTGTTAATAGTTGAGTTGAAAACAAAAGAAGGGAGGTGCAAGAAGGGAAAAAAAGAGAGGTTGGATGTTTGAAAAGAAAAATAGAAGAAACAATGAATGAGATTGGGGAATTGGAAGTGTATGCCTACTTATCATTGCATGTCTTAATCTCGCATGTTTTGAGCCAATTATCCTTTCCTTTTCTACCCTACACTTCTTGATCATGTTTTAACCTTGGAAGTCTTTGTTGATCCAAATATGCATAACTGGTGTTTCAATTATTGAGTGAAGTTCATATATTTCTGAATGCTTAATCAATTTTACATTGCATATTCCTTCATCAAGTTATGCTAAGTTGGATACACTTCAATTTTATCGGTTCTTGTACTCAGATTGCTTGTTTGTTTTCCTTTGCATTCACTCTTGGTGATGAGCTATCCACCGTGAGTACCCTGTGTTTCTATTTGTTGTGAGTGTATGCCCAGTAAGGATTTGAATCAAAACTTACGGATATGATTGCTTGATTTTCTTGGTTTGATCTATAGTGGTCTGATGTTCATACACTTGTACTGAATCCTTTGTATGTTATTTGAAATTTGTTCTAACTTCTATGTTAGAGTTTAAGATGAGTTGGGATTTAGTAATTCATTTTGATTCCTGCATGGTATTAATTGTTCTAACTACTTCTGAGTGCAGAAAAGTTGTGACGTTTGTGGGTACCGTCACTAGAAATGCTCATGAGACACCACTCGTCCACTAGAGTAATCTAGGGATTTAAAGGCGTGATGCATACGTTAAATGCATTCGTGACTCCTACAAAAGTAGAGTTTATCTTTTGATTTTGGTAGTTTGCTAGGGAATATCAAAAGGCAAGTCGGGGGCTATGATTATACTGTAAAAGTGTAATCATAGGCCTTTATTTGCACTTTGTTAGATTTCGAATAATGTATTATGATTTATTTTAGGTAGTCATATGTTTGATTATGCTTTGTTTGAGTTTTCTAGGTTATGGAAGTTAAAAGATTCGAAAAGAAACAAGTATGATCAAGGTGGGTTCAAAGTGATCGAACTGGAGATGGAAATTCAATGCTATCTCGGGATATTGACTGTAACTTTTTACTTTAATATCTGATCGATCAGATTCTTACTGTATTAGAAAGAAGACTTCAAGATCTACGACTTTTCCTCTAATGCTCGTTGGGTAAATTGGCCTCTAAAGTAGTCAAAACTTAGTGACAAAATCTATGAAGTAGTAGACCGTTCCAACGGTCGGACCAACTGTCCCAATGGTCAAAGGTTGTGCATCTTCGGTTTTGGCCTAGCATCCTAACGGCTGAGAGAACCATCTGAATGGTTTGAACCTTGTCCTACCGAATTTTTCCTAGTGTCCCAACGGCTTGGAGGACTGTCCCAACGGTCAGAGCCTTGTCCTTTGGAATTTGGCCTAGTGTCCCAATAGTGGTTTTAATCGCTCCAACGGACTAGGCATGCGATTGTTGATCTCTTTTAAGACTCCTAAGCCTATTTAAACAGGATTACGATCTTACGTCAAGGGGAGTTTTTATCTACGCATTATTTTATAGTTTTGTAGAGCATTTTTAGAGGGAGATAGCTAGGTTTACATATTGCTTTCAATTTCTTGTAATTAAATACAATGTTTCTCAATTCAAATGAAGATTTATTCATGTCTTTGCGTAGCTAATCATCTTTTGGAATGGGAAAGTGAAGATTGAAGGGCTTTGTGTGGTTGATCAAGTAATCCATGAATTTCAACATTTCTATCTTTTATTTATGAATCTTTATGCATTTTTGAGGATTTCCTTTAGAAATCAAGATCTCTTAATCTAATCTTTAAGTCGTTATGTACAAATCAGATTTTAGGATATCAGTTGCTTGGATCCTTGATAAGAATACTTTGAAAAATAACTTTTTATGAATTCTCAAGAACCCATCAAGATTCCAAATCGTTTTTATTGATAAATCTTTCAATTCACCAACACTCTTGTAGTTGTTGAATTGAGTTAAACATCCATTAACCAACTACACATTCACCTAACAATTAAATCATGCCTCGCCAAGATTCTTTTCTCAAATATTTACAATCAACTTCAATTCTAGTTTTCTTAAACAACAAAATCAACCAAGAATCCATTTTTACTTTTCTTTTTGGTGAGTTTTCCATAAATCTTTGAGTTTCAACAAGAGTTCTACAAGTCAGTTCACTAGTTCCTTGTAGTTTGACCCCGGTCTTACAAGGTATCTACTACCTCGTACATCTTGCACTTGGGATATCATCTCGAGCAGTTTTTGAAGTGAGTCATAGGTATCCAAACCTAGAATCGCTATTTTTAAAGACCAAACTGAAGTCATTTTCAAAAAGGGCTTAAACATTCTCCGTAGGTTGCTAAACAACTTGTTTTCCCAAAAACCTTCTTTTGAGGAAGTTCTCCAAAACTTTTTTCAAAAACTCTAAGTTTAATCTTTAGACTTTACTTAGTTTCAGGTGATTTAACACACCTTTATCAAAGTCAGGTAGTGACTCCAAATCTTTTTTAAAAAAACCCTTAATTAAATCAGTTTCAAATTCAAACCTCGTCGAACTCATCCTCTTAGGAGGGTGAGTTCTAACAGATAGAGCATCAGGCTTTTGCTCCGAGTCAAGAACGCTCGAAGCAAAAAATTGAGCCTGACAACTGGCGACTTCACTAAGAACTCTTAGAGGGTTAGGCCATTATCATGTCTTTTCACCCTTCACTGATCCAGAATCTCCAGTTCCTTTGTCTAATTTTGTCCATTATTTCAACATTTTTTGAAACGTTTTCAAGAAAATATCATCACTTAGCATCCATGCATGTCATCTTATGCTCTTGCTTCTATTATCCATTTTTTTTTTATCTTACATTGGGTTTTTTTTATAAAGATACTAACTCTGTGCATTTGTTTTGTAGGTCCTCACCTTTTACTTTTCTGTCTTATATTAACTGGCATGTATGCCATGAATGAACAAGATAGATGGGAGTTGTTGGGCCCTTTCCTCTGTTTTCAAAAATTTTTGCACACACACAATCACTTGCATTATTACTTGATTACTAACCTTTTAGTTAGAAGGGAAGATGGTACTTTGGTTGTAGGCAGGATGCTTTGTTAGTTTCCTAGCCTACGGCCTCATAATGGTCCCCCTACTCAAATCACCAACCGATAATGGCACCACCACGGACAGTGAGCCTAGTTTTGAAGATCTGGGAACTGAGATTTTTAGAAAGCATTAGTAAACTCCAACCTCATGCTCATGTAGCACCCCTATGCATAGTTGAACCTCTATTGGATTTAAGACACGCGTTGATTTCAAAATTAAGGAGGAAAGGGCAACCGCTTTACTTTTCTTTACCTTATGCCCAGTTTGACTACTTGATTCCTGCTAATATACTACTCTACAAACCTTCTATGCTCATGCATCTATTGTCCATCTCAAGACAAGAGTTATTAAGTAACTCAAGTCATTGCATTCTATGCATATGATCAACCCCTAGAGAGCGGCCCCAAAGCCAGTCTCACTCATTCAAAGCTTACCTAAATTCCTAAGGGTACTAAGTGACTCTAAGGACTTATGGCATGCATCAAAGTTATCCTATAAAGATGGTCCCTAATCCTTCTCCGCTTACGGAGATAAGGATGCCAATAAGACTAGGGGTGGTCTGGAAGCAAGGTCTTTCATCAACCTCCATCAGAAAAGGCAAATTTGAAGACTTAAGAGTAGTTTAGGATTTCAAATGTAAAAGTAGATAGGTGAAAGTCCCAAAGAAAGTGTTTCCCCCTCCCCTTTTAATGTACTATCAAAATTCCATGTATAAGAGAAAGTTGCTTCAATAAAATTATCATTTATACTTCTTGTGGATGAATGGATGTATGAATGTATAAATTACTGCAAGCATATGTATGATATTGTATACAGGAGCAAACCTTTATTTCCACATGTGAGCCTAAGCATCATGCTTTGACCTCTCTCAAAGCAGGGGCACTCTTAAAACATGCATTGCATAGAAATCTCCAATATCAACGTTGCTGAACCTAGCCTTTTTTCTTTATTTTTCAGGAAGGCTAGGAAAGACATCATTGCTCCCAAAAAGGGCTTCTCAAATGGTAACTCACTCTAACGAAGCTGCACCTATCGGTGTGGTGTCCTGAGAAGAGATTAACGAGATGAGAGCCCAAATGGGTAAGATGTTCAAACTGATATAGTCCATAGCCTCCAAAGACCCTACTTCAGCTCCTTCCTCCTTTGCTCCACCTTCTAGAGAACCGGAGGTATCCCCACCTGGAGTCGTGCTCCACTTTGATAAAATTGGTAAGAACGAGGAGGACCCCAAGGTGGTGAACATCGAAGAAGAAGAGAAAGAAACTATACTGCTATCACCTACCAAGAAGAAGACTTCCCCAGACCCACTCAGCCTAAAAATACAAGGGTTAGAGGAGTCTTTACGTAGCCTCTATGGGCATAACACCTTTGGTCTGAATTCCTATGATGAACTTTGTTTCTTCCTAGACCACCCTGAATCTACCAAGTTCAAAATGTCAGACTTCCAGAAGTACAATGGCACCGATGATCCCATAGCCCATCTGCGTCTCTATGTTGGGCACTTAACGAACACGGGAATGACCCAAAACCCCTCATGCAATTATTTTAGCACAGCCTGACGGGGTCTGCTCTCCAATGATTCGCACGCCTTGACCTAAGGAAGATTATAACCTGGAAGGAACTAGTCCTAGCATTCAAAACCCAGTATCGATACAACATTAATCTGACCATCGACCATCGGGCTCTCATACTAATGACTAAGGGAGAAAAGGAGAGCTTCAAGACATATACCCTGAGATGGAAGGAGTTTACAGCATATATCAATCCACCGCTAGAGGAGAAGGTATGTGCAACTGTTCATACAAACCTTTCAGAGGTTGTATTATGAGCAGCTTTGCATAAGCATAGGGAAAAGCTTCTTGGAATTGATCATGCAGGGGAAATGATAGAAAACGGTCTGAAAACTGGGAGGATCACTAGCCCTTGTCCTAAAACTGAGGAAAGTTCTATAAGCACACCCAGGAAGGTCGCCATAACAAAGGGGGTAAGTAAGAAAGTGGGCATAGTGTTCGCCATCTTGCCCCTTCAGACTCAACAATACTACCCACAATATCAACCCCGGCCATTGCTGATTATTCCTACCTCGGGTATACCCACTGCACCTGTTATCCAAGCACTTGCTCTTGCCCTAGCTGGGACATGCCCCAACTATAGTCCCAACTGGCAAGCTTGATGCAATCGCATCTTTATTACCTTAGCCTATACCCAAACAGAAGTGTACCACAACCTCTTGAAAAGTAACTTGCTAAGTCCTATAGCCGCGCATCCACTACCGAGTCCTCTATTGCCTACTTTCAACACCGCACTCACATGTGAGTACCATTTAGGGGGACAGGGGCATGACACGGAGAACTGTTTTGCCCTGAAGCACAAAATAGAAGATTGATCGACAATAAGGTCATCGACACATAGTCGGTAAACACCGCTTATGTCCCCAATGTCATAACAAAACCCCTGCTAGATCATACTGTCAGCATAATCACAGAAGATGATGTCGACCCAGAGAGAATTATAATTGAAGAGTACTTTAAGAGGCAATGGGACATCGATGAGTAAAGTGACTAGGAAAAAGAGCTCCTGCCATACCCAATCTATTTCTATGACCCAAATGAAGTGCTTGACTCCTCTGACTAGCCTATCAAAGGACCTCTATCTGCAGAGGGGACTGCCATAAAGGACGTGACCCCTAACGGAGGGGAAGACGAATTCCTACACCCTGCACCCACCATGGCCGGACCTATTCTGCTAGAGACTGAGTTTGATTGTAAAGACATGGGTTAGGGCCGTAAGGAGCCAAAAGTACCAATAATCCCGTTCGAATGCAAAGAGGGCAAACTTGCCAACTTGTTTGCTGAGTAAGACCAAAAAGAGGTAAATGGGGAAACTGAAAAGAAGGAAGACAAGAAAGTGCAACTACAAATCTTGGGAGGCAGCCTAGGCACAGCCTGGAGAAAGCAAAAGAAAGACTAAGAACAACAACTGTACCATCTTCAAGCATTCCCAAAAAGATTTGTAATTCTGCTCGGCAATGCCTGATGATGCACCTGGCAAATGGAGCACCGAAGAAGTTGGTCTAGTCCCCAAACCCTATTGAGGGTTTTCACCCAAAGTCTCACAACAAAGGGATATTTTTACCAAAATTCATCCATTTTCTTTTTATCTTTTATAAGCACCCTATTTTTGCCCGCTCAATAATCTCCGGCCAGACCGGACTCACATTCAAGAGCCCAATAGAGGCAGAATGACCAAAATGCCATGGGGTATTGCTCGGTCCATTTCTAGTTGGCATGTCTTCCTAGATATAGTAAGTCCGTATTTCAATCTCAATTCTAGTCTCAATTTTAGTCCAGACCAACTCCTCGAAAACTCCTCAGAACGGTAAGTCCCTTCAAATCTGTTGATAGGGACGGAACCCAAGTCCTCGAGATGGTAGAACGGTTCACTTCCGGTACCTACTAGCCTGCCAATGTAGAATGTCTTTTATTTGGCACGTCTTTCGAGAAAGTTGATCACCTAGATGATAAGTTTATCTAGAAGCTTCCCGAGATCAGGTAGTCTTCAGAATGAATGCACACCATCAGAGTGCAAGACACACTCGTAAACATTGCAACTGTCGGAGTGGCGGAAACACTTGCAAATAGGTCGACATTGGGAATTGTCAACAAAACTCCTATGTCACGGAACTGAACACGCCTTTTGGCCGTGACATTTTTACTGAAAGACGAGATACCTTTAGAAACCAACTCAGAACACACCATCAAAGTGATGGAAACACTCAAAACCTGGGTCAATACTAGTGCTTGCTCGCTTACTTCGGTGAAAAAAGACTAAACTGCCCTTTGGGCCTTTTCCGGCATGCTTCTCGAGAAAGTACCAAAGTCCTCAGAACGATAAGTCCACCATTTCAAGATTATCCCAAAGATAATCCGACATGATTCAAGTGCCTTTAAGTTGGTTCCAGACTAATTCCGAGAGCATCCGGTCAAAATGATCATTTTGCCGCTAGGCATCCGATCGCCTCCGATAACCACATCGGCTCTAGGTATCAAACTGGTAACTGTAAGCACTCCATTTTTGACCGCTCGGCAGTCTACACTCCGTCCAGAATTGTTTTCAAGTCATCGTGGGCATATTCTAATCGAAACCAATCCTCTAGGTCCAAATTCCGTCTTTCCATCGCTTCGCGGGCCTATCAGGCCCAAATAGAGGCAAAATGACCAAAATGCCCTTTGGGGCATTGTCCTTTCTTATTCCAATTCCAATCCCTCTCTCGAGACAGTTTATTCCTCGAGATGGTCCGAGTAGCAAAACTACTCACAAAACCGTTAGAGTAGCGGAAGTACTCACAAAACCGTTAGAGTGGCGGAAACACTCACAATCCAGGCACGTCTCTTCGGAGACGGTAAGACCCCTTTCCAATCCCACTCTCGAGACAGTTTATTCCTCGAGACGGTTTTAATCCAGGCACGTCTCTTCGGAGACGGTAAGACCCCTTTCCAATCCCTCTCTCGAGACAGTTTATTCCTCGAGACGGTCTGAGTAGAAAAACTACTCACAAAACCGTTAGAGTAGCGGAAATACTCAACCTCGTCCGAGTAGCGGAAATACTCCCAAATCATCAACCTCGTTTGAGTAGCGGAAATACTCAACCCCGTCCGAGTAGCGAAAATACTCCCAAATCATCAACCCCGTCCGAGTAGTGGAAATACTCAACCCCGTCCGAGTAGCGGAAATACTCCCAAATCATCAACCCCGTCCGAGTAGCGGAAATACTCAATCCCGTCCGAGTAGCGAAAATACTCCCAAATCATCAACCCCGTCCGAGTAGCGGAAATACTCAACCCCGTCCGAGTAGCGGAAATACTCTCAAATCATCAACCCTGTCCGAGTAGCGGAAATACTCAACCCCGTCCGAGTAGCGGAAATACTCACAAATCATCAACACCGTCCGAGTAGCGGAAATACTCATACCGTTAGAGTGGCGGAGACACTCAAAACCCAGGTTAACACCCGTGTCTGTTAGCTCACTTCGGTGAAAAATGACCAGACTACCCTTAGGACCTTTTCCGAGACTTTTCGGTCAAGATGACCCTTTTGCCCCTAAGCACCCGAATGCCCCAGGAACCACACCGACTCTGGGTATCAAACCGATAACCCCCTAAGACTAATTTTTATAGTATTCTCAATCTTCCTTTACCTTTCCGGATTATTCCGAGTCAGTTCCGGCCAACCCGATACAAAATGACCGTTTTGCCCTTGGAGGGCCGGTCTCCTTCTTCGATCACACCAGCTCTGGGTATCAAACCGGTAATGTCCCGAGAATAATTTTTATAGTGTTCTCGACCTTCCTTTACCTTTCCGGATCATTCCGAATCAGTTCCGGCCAACCCGGTACAAAATGACCGTTTTGCCCCTGGAGGGCCAGTCTCCTTCTTCAACCACACCATTTCTGGGTATCAAACCGGTAATGTCCCAAGAATACTTTTTATAGTGTTCTCGACCATCCTTTACCTTTTCGGACCATTCCGAGTCAGTTCCGGCAAACTCGGTACAAAATGACCGTTTTGCCCCTGGTGGGCCGGTCTCCTTTTCCGACCACGCCGGCTCTGGGAATCAAACCGGCAACCTCCGGGAACATTATGAATAATGTTTTCAGATCCCAAGTCTTCTTCTAGGACAATCCAAGTCTGTCCCGACAGTTTCCTGGTCCGATTGACCGTTTTGCCCCTAAAGGCCCGGTCAACCTTTCCGACCCACCTTATCTTCATTTTTCAAGTCAAATACCTCCAGGACACTATTTTGAGTGTTCTTGCTCCTTTCCGACCTTCCGGGTCATTCCCGGCTCCTTCAAATCATTCTCGGACTTTCCGGAGTCACTCCCAGTGAAGCTAGGCTAAAAATTGCATGGTAGTCACTAGTACAGGCGCCCAAATCTAGTAAAAGATACGTTGCTTGCCGACCTTAAATCTTTCCTAATTGGCTGGCGCCAAGCCAAAAAATGGCCTAGCGCCACTCCTAGTGGCGCTAGTGTAAAGTTTGCCCTGGCGCCACTATATCAGGCGCCAGGTTTGTCCTCCTTCCATAAATACAGAGCCTCATTCAACGTGAAAGGGTCTGCAAACTTAACCTAAAAATCCTATATTTTGATATACAGAGCTCGAGCATCTCCAAAACCCTAGCCTCCCTAGGTTTTTCCAAACCCTAGCCACTATACACAAACCCTAGCCTCCTATACACTCATACACTCCCCCATACACTCATACACTAGCCTTCAACCACTCTTTGAAGACTTGAAGAGCTGCCATCCAAAGCTTGAAGACAACTCTTGAAGACTGAAGGTGAAGATCAAGACAAAGACCGAAGACCGAAGACAGCGCGGCGTGCAAAATAAAGAAGACATACGGTAGGCTTTCTCTTTAATTTTCTGCACTTCCCCCCTCTCTCTTCTCTCTCCAACCCACTTGGGTTTTCTCTATTTTAATCCCCCATCTCTTTTCCCCCCTTTCTTTGCATGCTTGAAACAAGAGGACTCCCGGTCCATGTGTAGGATTAGACTATTGGAGAGTCACCGTGTCGGGGGCTTTCTTCTAGTCTAACCAAAGACCACGTGGGTCCGGCCCCCTTGATTATGTGGTGAAGCCTTAACCTTGTATGTTCACGACCCCAAATTGAATTGTGCATATCATAGTCTTACATTTTCTAAAAACCGTTTTCAAAGTTGTTTTTTTTTTAAAACGTTTTCAAACTTGTTTTCAAAATTGCATCAAAATCTCTTTTTCAAAAACATGTTTTCAAAACCATAATTCTAGGGTGATTCTAGCCTTTCCATGGCTAGGGTTGCTTTAGGAAAGTGTTACATTAAAAGTGACCTTTTTGGTCTATATTTTCAAATCTTATTGTTTTCCAAAACCACTTTCTTAAAGTGGTTCTAGCCCTCTTATGGCTAGAATCTCTTTAGGAAAGTGATACGTTTTCATACTTTTTAAAAACTCTCTTTTCAAAAATCTCTTCCTAAAAATCTCTTTTTCAACATACTTTCCTAAAACTCCCCTCTTCAAAATTGTTTTCAAAAACTCCCTTCCAAAATCTATTTTTCAAAACTCTCTTTTTCAACTCCTCTCCAAAATCTTTTCCTCAAAATTCGCTTTCTAAAATCACTCCCTAGATTCACTTTCCTAAAAAAAAATCTCTCCTAAAAATATTTCCAAAAACTCTCTTTTCCAAAATCTTCCTTCTAGAAATTCCCCTCTAGGTTTTCCTTCCAAAACCTTCGTTTCCAAAAACGCACTTTCTAAAAATCCCTTTTCCTTAGAGCCCAAGTCCTAGAACCCACAATTAGGGAACCCTAAATTTTCTTTCCAAAAACATGGTTTTCAAACTTTGCCCCAAACCTAGGTTTCCAAAATCTTTTGTTTTCTACATCAAAACTATACATGTTTCCAAAACCTATTTTCTATGTCAAAACTATAATTTTTCAAAACTAGGGTTTCTAGAATCTCCCTTTCCAAATCCTACCTTCCCTTTAGGAAACTGAATCAAATCTCCCCGTTTAGGAAACTAAATCCAATCCTCCGTTTTTGAAAACAAATCCCAAACCTTTCCTAATTCTACTTCTTCCTAATTTCCTACTTTCCTAAACCATAAGTTTCCTAAACCTAAACTCTAAATCTTTCCTTAAATTTCAAAATCCAACTCTTTCTTAATTCAAATCCTTCCTAAACTTTCACTTTCCTAAATCTTAAGTTTCCAAAACTTGAACATAAAAATCTTTACTAAATTTTAAAACTCAACTTTCAGATCTTTCCTAATTCAACCCTTTCCTAATTCTACCCTCTTTTCAAATCTTAACTTCTTAAACCTAAGTTTTCAAACCTTTCCTAAACTCAAGCCTTTCCTAATTTCAAGACTTTCTAAAATTCAAATTCTAAAACTTTCTAAATCATAAACTTTCTAAATTTCAAATCTTTCTAAAATTCTAAGCTTCCTAAATTCAAAACTTTCTTAAGTTAAATCTTTCTAAACCTAAAAACTTTCTAAATTCTAAACTTTCCAAAACTTCATAAATCTTTTCAAATCTAAGACTCTTCTAAACTCAAAGCTTTCTTAATTTATGACTTTCTTAAGTTGAAACTTTGTTAATTCAAACATTTCCTAAAGTGAAAACTTTCCCAAACCTAAAACTTTCCTAATTCGAAACTTTCCTAAAACAACGCTTTCCTAAGTTGAAACTTTCTTAATTCAAAACTTTCCTAATTTCAAAGCTTTCCAAAAATGAAACTTTCTTAAAATGACACTTTCCTAACTTGAACCTTTCCTAATTCAAACATTTCCTAAAATCCAATCCTTCCAAACCTTTCAAGTCAAGTCAAATATTTTCTAAGTCTCTTCTCTTTCCTAAGTCTACGTTTCCAAAATCAAGTCTTTCCAAAATCAATCTTTCCAAAGCAAGTCCAATCTTTTCAATTTCAATTTCAATTTCCAATCTCCTCTTCTAATCTCAAATCAAATCCAATTTTCAATTCAATCTCTTTTTTCCAATCCAATCTCTCTCTTCAAATCAATCTATTTTCAATCGAACTCCGATCCGAACTACGACTGACCTGATTCTCCCAAAGGGATACGTAAGCAACCTTCATCGGTGCGGTCACAACACTTTTCAAACTTTCAATTCCACCCTCATGGGTGCGATTTCCAAAATCTTTCCAAATTTCAAATTCCAATCAATTTTCAAATTCCAATTTCAAAATTTCTATTTTCAAACTGCTACTTTCAATTTTCAAACTTTCCAATTTCAATTCTATTTCTTCAAATCTATTTTCAAATCAAATCAATTTCTTTTCAAATCAATTTCTATTTTCCAATTCTCTTAACTTGCACTTGCATATTATGCATCATGTTAGTTTCTTTTCAAACATTGTCTTTCAAAGTAAATAGGATTGAACTATAGTTGGTTGAAGACTCTCATAGGTGAATCTAGGGTAGATTGACATGTAGGTACCGAAAGGGCGGGGTAAGGTGATAGCATGGTGCGTCTTCCCTACGCGTAACCAACCTCCGAACTTAGAATCACTGTTTTCAAAGACCAAAAAGGAGTTATTTTTCTAAAAAGGGCTAAATGTTTTCCAAAGGTTGCCAAACAACCTGTTTTCCTAAAAAACCCTCTCTTGGGGATGTTTTCCAAAATTGTTTTTCAAAAACCCTAAGTGTAGTCTTCGGATTACTCTTAGTTTTTAGGTGACCTAACTCACCTTAATTAAGTTAGGTGGCGACTCCAAAACTTTTTCCAAAAGCCCTTTGTTCAAACCAATTTTTCAATTCAAACCTAGTCGCACTCATTCTTCTAGGAGGGTGAGTTCTAACGAGAGAGTACAACATTTTTCCCACTTGTGTGAGTATTCCTCGAGTGCAAAAAATCTGGGCGCTACAGTAACCTCCCAAGGATTCTTCTAATAGTATTCTCAACCTTCCAACACCTTTTCGGATCATTTTGAGTCTATTCTGGCAAACTCGATATAAAATGACCGTTTTACTCCTATTGGGCTGGTTACCTTTTCCAACCACACCGGCTTTGAGTATCAAACCGGTAACCCTTCGAAACACTTTAAATAGTGTTTCTAACCTTCAAGCTTTCTCATGGGTCACTCTGAATCCATTCCGGTATTTTTTCAGTTCAATTGATCGTTTTTCCCCTGGCAGGCCGATCAACATTTTCAACCATTCCAGTATTTTTTCTTAAGCTAGTTACCTTTGAGATACTCTCCCGAGGGTTCTCATCCATTCTCGGCTAAGTCTGGTCACTCAGAACCTTTTGAATCGTTCTCGAATTTTTCAGAGTCACTCCTAATGGAGCCAAGCCAAAAATTATATGATAGTCACCAAGACAGGTGTCCAAATCTTTTGACTTGCATCCCAAGGGTCAAAAGATACGTTTTTTGCCACTTTAAAACTTTCCTGAGTGGTTGGCGTCACTAGCAATGGCGCCAAGCCAATAAATGGCCTGGCACCACTTGTAGTGGCGCTAGTGGATTTTTTGCTTGAAACAAGAAACTTCTCAATTCATGCCTAGGAAGGACTGTTGAAGGTCCCCGTGTTAGGGGCTTTCTTCTAGTTCAACTTTTGATGGTGTGGGTTTGGCCCCTTAATTATGTGCTGAAGCCTAGTCTTGTATGTTCACGACTCTATTGCATTGTGCATATCATATTCATACATTCATCCAAAATGTCAAAGTCATTTTCAAACTTGCATCAAAGTTGTTTTCAAAATTGCTTTCAAAATTATTTTCAAACTTGCATCAAAACTCTGTTTCAAACTTGTTTTCAAAATCACACTCCTAAGATGATTCTAGCTATTCCATAGTTAGGGTTGTTTTAGGAAAGTGTTACATTCAATGTGACCATCAAGGTCCAAATTTTTGGGTATAAACACTATATTATTTTTTATTAAAACCACAATATTAAGATAATTCTAGCCATTCCATGGTTAGGGTTGTTTTAGGAAGGTGTGATATTCAATGTGATCATCATGGTCTATATTTCAAATCCTTGTTGTTTTTCAAAATCACAACCCTAGATTGGTTCTAATCTTGACATGGTTGGAATCGTTTTAGGAAAGTGAGATATTCAAAAGTCCATATTCAAGCCCCTTTCTGACTTTTTTTTTTTTTCAAAAATCTTCTTCCTAAAAGCTCTTTTAAAAAATCTACTTTCCTAAAAACTCTTTTCAAAAGATTCACTTTCGAAAAACTCTTTGTCTTCGAGTCCAAGTCATGCGCTAGAAACCATGATTAGGAAACCCTAGTTCCTTTCTTGAAATCATGACTTCCTCTTTTGCCTCAAATCATAGGTTTCCAAAACTATTTTCTATGTCAAATCTTAGGTTTCCAAAACATCTTTTTCCACCAAATCATAGATTTTCAAATCTAAAATTTTCAAAACTCAACCTTTCCAATTCCACGTCAAATTCTCCAATTTTAGAAATGAAATCAAATCATCAATTTTTGGAAATAAAATCTAATCTTCAACTTTAGGAAATAGAAATCAAATCTTTTCTAATTCCATTCTTTCCTAATTTCAATTTTTCATAATTTCAAACCTTTCCAAATTGTAACTTTCTAAATTTTAACTTATCAAATCGTTCCAAATTTCAAATCTTTTATGGATCCAAACTTTCAAATCTTTCTAAATTTAAAACTTTTTAAAATTCAAATATTTCCAAAAGTCAAAATTCTCCTAATTTCAAAACTTTCCTAAAATGAAACTTTCCTATTTTGAAACATTCATAATTCAAAGATTTTCCAAAATTCAATCTTTCTTAAATTTTAAGTTTCTAAATTCTTTCAAATCAAATATTCAAGTCCAATCTTTTCAACAATTTCTAAATCAAATCAAATCTTTTTCTGATCTTTCTTAAATCCAACTCTCTTAATCATAAACCTTCCTAAAACGGAATCTTTCCCAAATTGAAACATTCTTTAACCAAACTTTTCAAGTCTAAATCAAACCTTTCCAATTCAATTGCGTACTTTAACCTTAGGTTACCTAAACCCTGGGAAGCCACACCTTAGTTCAACCCTAACCCTAAAGTTAGGAAGCTTTAACTCTTTTTTAAAACTTTTCTAAGACTCCCTTTTAAAACAAGATGGTTTTCAAATATCAATTTAAGTCAAATTATTTTCAAATCTCAATCTTTCCAAATCAAGCCCAAGTTCTTCTTCCAAGTTCAATCTTTTCAAATCAAAATCAATTTCAAAATCCTCAAGTTCTTTTTCAGATTAAAATCAATTCCAAGTCCAATTTCAAATCTTCTATTCCAAGTTGAAATCAAACATTTTTTTTTTCAAATCAAACTCTTTTTCAAATCAAATCTTTCCAAGTTAAACTTTTAAAAAATCTCAAAGTGTCTATTTTCAATCAGGCCTCGAGTTCGAAGTATGACTGACCTGATTCCTAACAAAAAGTTACGTAGGCAACCCTCATGGGTGCGGTCACAACTTTTTTCAAATTTCTATAATCTCTTTCAAACTTCAAATCTTTTTTCAAATTTATTTTCAAAATCAAATTCTTTTTCTTGCACTCGCATGTCATGCATCATATTAAACCTTTTTCTAAAACTCTTTTTAAAGTGAATATAATTAGACAATGGATAATCAAAGATTCTAATTGAGTGAATCTAGGATAAATAGACATATAGGTACCGCAAGGGTGGGATAGAGTGATGATCATAGGATGTCTTCCCTATACGTAACCAACCTCCGAACCTAGAATGGAGTTATTTTAAAAAAAGGCTTAAATCTCCCCAAAGGTTTCCAAAAAACCATCTTTCTTAAAAACCCTGTCTTGAGGAAGTTTTCAAAACCTTTTCAAAAACCCTAAGTTTAGTCTTCGGATTGCACTTAGTTTTAGGTCACCTAACTCACCTTAATCAAGTTAGGTGGCAACTCCAAAACTTTTTCCTAAAGCCTTTATTCAAAATCAATTTTCAATTCAAACCTAGTCGCATTCGTCCTTCTAGGAGGATGGGTTACAATGAGAGAGTACCGTATTTTTTTCGCTTGTGTGTATTTTCGTTGAGTGCAAAAAATTAGGGCGGTACAACTGGCGACTCCACTGGAGAGTGCTTAGAGAGTTAGGCCATTATCATATCTCTTCACCCCTCACTCATCTAGAGTCTTCGATTAATTTGTCCAATTCTGTCCACCTTAATTTTTCAAAAATCAAACTTCTCAAAGCTGTTTTAAAAAACATGTCATTGTTTACATTCAATTACATTCAATCATTCTATCTTGCATTAAGTTTGTCATTCAAGTACTGACTTTTTGTATCTTTATTTTTGTAGGTGGATCTTTGTTCACATTTTTATTTGATGTCATCTTAACTGCCATGTATGTTATGAATGAAAAGGATGGAATGGACAGAATGGATAGGAGTCATTGGGCCATTTCCTCTGCTTTTTAAAATTTCACACACATATTGCACGTGCACAAGCATTTGCATACTTGCATTCTCTACCTGAATATGTCCCTTCTAGTTAGAAGGAGGAACGGTATATTAGTTGTGGGCGGATACTCTATCAGTTTCTTAGCCTACAGCCTCTTGATGGTTTTCCCACTTAGATCACCAATTGATAATGGCACCACCTCGGGAAGTGGGCCTAGGTTTGAAGATTTGGGAACCGAGCCTTATCAGGAAGCATTAGTAAACCCTCAACATCATGCTCATGTAGAAACCATGTATAGCTGAACTTCTGTCGGATATAAGACCACGACATTTTCAAAACCATGGAGGAAAGGGCGATTGCTTTAATTTCTTTTATTTTTGTTTATTCCTGCTGTTATAATGCTTGTATAAATGCTCATGTATACATGTTTACTTTACAATTGTATTCTCTCTCTATACTCTATGCATACATGTTTATGCATTCAATATTCTATGTCAAGATAAGAGTTTTAAAGTAACTCAAGTCACTGCATCTTCATGCATATGATCAACCCATAGAGAGCGACGCTAAGATCACTCTCCCTTGCATAAAACCTACCAAAATCCTAAGGGTTCTCATGTAACCCTAAAAACTCATGGCATACATTTCAAGTCATTTCATAAAAAGGGGCCCCATTCCCTCTATGCTCACAGAGATAAGGTTGTCAAGAAGACAAGGGGCAATCAAATACCAAGGTCTCTCAACGACCTCCTTAACATCAAACTCAAAGGAGGCGAATCTGAAGACTCAAGAGTAGTTTAGGATTTCAAATGTAAAAGTAGATAGACAAAAGTCCTGGGGAAAATGTTTTCCCTCCCTCTATTAAAGTGTACTTTTATTCTAAACTCAGAATTCAATGTATCCTTTTACTTCTTGCAAATGAATGAATATTTGTTCCTACTCGACGATAAACTATTTACATATAGGGGTAAACCCCTTATCTCCAAGAAGTGAGTCAAATGCATCATGTTTAGTTCCCCCTCAAAGACCAGGGGCATATCTAGGACATATATTGCATAAAAACTTCCAAACTAAGATACTAACTTATCTCTTATTTTTTGTCTTTTATCCTCCCCCCTTATCTTCATGTACCAAGAAAATCGAAGGCAGAAGCAAGACAAGAAGGGAGTCTTCTAAACTATTCATTTACTATTATTGTGTTGCTCATATATTCACTTCCATTATGCTCATGCATCCATATCTATTCTAAGGTAAGAGTTCTAAGAAACTTAAGTCATTGCATTATCATGTATTTAATCAACTGTAGAGAGAAAGGAGCAATCTAATCTCATGTTAATCGAACCTACCAAAACTCTTAAGGGTTCTTCAACCTTAAGGATTTATGGCATACATTGAACCATATCTCAAGAGAGATCCAAATCTCTCTTCGTCCATAGAGGCGAGATTGCCAAATAAAGAAACATCAACTGGCCCATGTGGGCGTGCTATCGCAGGCACCCAAATATAAAACCGATACCCGAAAAACAAATATGTAGTAGTGCAAGTAAGGATCGTTCCCACGAAGAGTGTTTAGCCTAGTTTTATGCTATGTGAACAAGGATTGGGGGGTTTTGGATTTTATGAAAACTATTTTAATAATCACAGCTACGAAACAATTCAGATTAAAGTATTAAAATCAATCAAAAGAACAAACCTTGGTCTAGGTCAACATCCACCATCGGAATTTACAACTGATCATTGATGCAAACATATCAATTCACACATTGAATATTCACCGTCGGAATCATTTTCCTATCTCTCCTTAGTTGTAGTTAATCAGAAACAAGCGATCGGAATCATTTTCCTATCTTTCCTTAGTTGTAGTTTAGTCTAGCAGCAGCCTTAAGAATTAGAGAGATCGATGAAATTAAACAACACAAGCACACGCGGTTGCATTTAATTTAGTTGAATGCTCTTCCCAAGATATAATAATTCCCAATGCAGTAAATCATTAAATTTCAGTTGCTTCACAAATCAGAGGAATCAAACAATTACGGATTTGATATCTAACTCAACAATAGATTGCAATGATCAATAAACTAGTAGGCCTCCAAGCGATTAAACAACACAATCATGAAAATAAGCATAGAACAACATTCGATACTCAAAGCATAAATCGAATAATGAAAACAAATTAGATCTCACAGTTTATTATTAATTCCGAGGTTTCTGTTTCCTTTGACCAAGATTCAAAGTTTAGCCACGTAGGGCCATGAAAACAACTCAAATAATAACCTTCAATAATATGAAAAGCATCAGCAACCCTAGAAACAAAACAGTCCCAGCTTTTATAGGCTTTTGAAAATCTGCAGCTGCGCACGACCGTTCGAACGCCCTTGCCGCCGTTTGAACGAATCGGCCTACCATTCGAACAGTACGTGGAATGCACTTCGAACGGTTAAACTTGCTCTCTGAATCTTTCGAACTCTCTTCGAACCTAGTCTTAACGTGTATCCGTTTGACATAGCATTCGAACGCATCTTCTACCGTTCAAACGCTTTTGGGACCGTTCGAACGCCTCTTCGAACGCTGCGTGTATTTTTGCTCGAATTTTGTCCCTTTTCAGCTAGGATCCTCTTTCTGGGCATTCCATAGTACCCTAAGTCAAAATATAAGAATAGTGAGTATCTTTAGGTACTAAATAAGTATAAAAGATTAAACATTACGGGATAAAAATATGACATTTGCATTCTAATCACCATGCCAAAGAGGCATTGTATTGTATAATAGGAACAAAACTCTACCTCCAAAATGGACTCAGTATCATGTCTAGATTTCCTCAAGAAAGGGACTTTCATAGGGCACGCATCTCATAAAACTTCTAACTCCACATGCTAACTGTGTTTTGTTTTCTTTTTCTTTTTCCAGGTCAAAGAGCATAGTTGAACTCATAGAACCCCTCTAGCATCCCGCTCAATTCAAACTCATGCAAGGATAAGCCTGGTTGTTGGAAAAGGCCGAACCTACATTAAGGAAAGAGGACTTCATCATTGACAAAGTTTTGTCAGAACTGTGCATTGCTACAACAGAATCCTCTAACTTCCAAATGCATGTCAAACGCCGTAAAAGATCTGTCAATTCTCCCTCCGCTTATACACCTAACAAATGAAGCACCAAGGAGGTTGGCATAGTCCCAAAACCCTATTAAGGGTTCTCACCAAAAGGCTTACAAGAAAAAGGAGGCTTCCACACAATTCGTTCATTTTCTTTACTATTTCTTGCATATCTTATTTAAATGAACATTGCATGCCACGTAATCACAATTTGAAATGAAAAAGAAGTAATTTTCAATTTATCCCATTTGTCTCATACTCTTGTGGATGATTATTACTTTTAGGGATTCTTTCCCATTTTGTAATGACTCGACTTGAAGGATGTGATAGCATGGGTAACCCATTCAACGGGGGTTAAAATCTTATAGAGAAAAAGAGGGAGCGAGAGAGAGAAAGGAGATAGACTCAACAAAGAAGTGCGGAGCTTATTGAAGATGCGACACTTGAGTAATATCCTAGCTAAGTGATAGGCAGCCGAGTCCTCCAATGGATGAGAAGCTATTGTTCAATTCATCCAAAAAGAAATAAACACTACCCTTTGCTCAGCCCATTAGAGCCATAATTGATTTCTATTCAGATATCCCCGAATCAAGAACCATCCCTCACATTGGGGTAAGCACAAAATAGTTGATTTGATAGAATCTATATAGGGGTTTACTGGTAGAAACATACCATCTCTGGGAACATTGTCTAAATTTTGTACAAAGACTTTATGAACTAAACAATTCAATTTAAAATGATGAGAGGCCCTCAATTCTGCTACCATGCACCAAAAAAAAAAAAAAAAACTCTCTACAAAGCCCACTTGAGCCGGTTACATTTCTCAAGAAAATTGAACAAATGATCACTACCCACATTGGGTTAAGGCAAAAGCCATGAGTAGGAATTAATGAGAGGTAATAAGAATGGCGATTTTCAAAAAGCTATGGTATCGACGGTGTCTCTAGTAAAAAGAAAAAAAAGGAGTGATGTGTTTGTGGTGGTCTTTAAAAGAAGATATTGTCATCCGAAAATAGAAATGAAAAAGTTGGCATATCTAAAAGTCGACTTAGGAACAGATTTCTTGATGAAAAATCCTAATCAGAAGAGAGAGAATGGTCTAGAAGAACAAAAAGAGTAGGGAGAGAGAGAATGAAAGTTAAATTGTCGAAGGCGATCATGGGTCTTTCAAAACCCCACAAGTAATAATGTTTGAACCTTTACATATCTTCATTTATAAACCCCTTAACCTAGCCTACGTTCCAGTCCAAATCAAAGTCCTCTTTGATCAAAGAAAATTTCATGCTTGAATTCCAACTGTATAATATTCGTTCAATTGCATTCTTGTTTGAACCTGTGCATTCATAAAAAAAATAAAAAATAAAAAAAGGGGTGCATTCAATTTAATTTTTATATGAACCTGTGCATTCATCAAAAACTATGATGTGCATTCAATTCTATTCTTGTATGTTCATCAAAAAGTATAAACATGCATTCAACCCTTTACCCGTGCATTTTTAAAATTGGCATAAGTAAACTGTTTTTGCAAAAACTTACTTTATGTCTTTCTCCCTCTCAAATAGGAAACAAGGAATAAGGTAAAACACAAAAAGGAGCTAAAGCCTTCCCACGACCAAGTAACCTTAGACATCTCCAACATCGGCATGTACCTCAGAAAGCTCAGACTTCCATAACCGATAAGAAAGAGAAAACGGGGCAATTGCCCACCCTCGACCTCCCCAATCAACCTTGGACTTGCCCAGAGTAGTATCGTTCCACCAGACGGAGTGCCGATTCAAGAAATAGCAGTTTCAAGACATCAATATTGGACTTCCCCAGAGGAGCATCGTTCCGCAAGACGGAGTGTTGGTTCAAGAAGTAGCAATTTCAAGACATTAACCTTAGATTTCCCTAGAGGAGCATCGTTCCGCAAGACGGAATGTTGGTTCAAGAAGTAGCAGTTTCAAGACATCAACCTTGGAGAGTAACATTTCGCTAGACAGAGCATTAACGCCAAACATCGACCATAGGACTGCTTAAAAAAGCTCCCTTAACCTCAACCTCAAGCTCAACCTCAACCTCAGCATTAGCTCTGATAGTGGCGCTATTAACATCTCCAACAGTCTTATTTATGGCATTTTCTACAGTAGCCCTAGTTAGGCCACCCTCTTCTCACCAGTAGTACTAGTACTCTGCTCGACCAAAGTAGGCCTCGTCGTCGTTAGCTTAGTCATTACCTCCTGCATAGATCATCGTCCCATATCATCCATCTAGACAATCCCCAGCCCAAACTTAATGTCAATCAATGTAGTCAACAGAGTATGCCAATCTTCCCTATCAGCCAAGGTAGCAATAACAATAGTCCTCTTTGTAAGCACCCCATTTTTGACCACTCGGCAGTCTACACTTCGTCCAGACTTGTTTTCAAGTCATTTTGGGCATATTCCTATCGAATCCAATTCTTTAGGTCCAAGTTTTGTCTTTCCATCGCTTCGCGGGCCTGTCAGGCCCAAATAGAGGCAAAATGACCAAAATGCCCTTAGGGGCATTGTCCTTTCCTTTCCAATTCCAATTCCTCTCTCGAGACAGTTTATTCCTCGAGATGGTCCGAGTAGCAAAACTACTCACAAAATCGTCGGAGTGGCGGAAACACTCACAAAACCGTCGGAGTGGCGGAAACACTCACCAAACCGTCAGAGTGGCGGAAACACTCACAAAACCGTCAGAGTGGCAGAAACACTCACAAAGCCGTTAGAGTGGCGGAAACACTCAAAACCCAGGCACTTCTCATCGGTGTCGGTAAGACCCTTTCCAATCCCTTTCTCGAGACAGTTTATTTCTCGAGACGGTTCCAATCCAGGCACGTCTCTTCGGAGACGGTAAGACCCCTTTCTAATCCCTCTCTCGAGACAGTTTATTCCTTGAGACGGTCCGAGTAGCAAAACTACTCACACAACCGTTAGAGTAGCGGAAATACTCACAGACCCGTTAGAGTAGCGGAAATACTCACAGACCTGTTAGAGTAGCGGAAATACTCAACCGTTAGAGTAGCGGAAATACTCACAGACCCGTTAGAGTAGCGGAAATACTCAACCGTTAGAGTAGCGGAAATACTCACAGACCCGTTAGAGTAGCGGAAATACTCAACCATTAGAGTAGCGGAAATACTCACAGACCCGTTAGAGTAGCGGAAATACTCAACCGTTAGAGTAGCGGAAATACTCACAGACCCGTTAGAGTAGCGGAAATACTCAACCGTTAGAGTAGCGGAAATACTCACAAAGCCGTTAGAGTAGCGGAAATACTCACAGAACCGTTAGAGTAGCGGAAATACTCACAAAGCCGTTAGAGTAGTGGAAATACTCACAGACCCGTTAGAGTAGCGGAAATACTCACAGAGCTGTCCGAGTAGCGGAAATACTCAACCGTTAGAGTAGCGGAAATACTCACAGACCCGTTAGAGTAGCGGAAATACTCACAGAACCGTTAGAGTAGGGGAAATACTCTCAAATCGTCAACCCCGTCCGAGTAGCGGAAATACTCAACACCTAGGCCAATACCCATGTGTGTTAGCTCACCTCGGTGAAAAATAACCAGACTACCCTTAGGGCCTTTTCTGAGACTCTTCGGTCAAGATGACCATTTTGCCCCTAAGCATCCGAATGCCCCGGGAACCACACCGGCTCTGGGTATCAAACCGGTAATGCCCCGAGAACACTTTTTATAGTATTCTCGACCTTCCTTTACCTTTCCAGACCATTCCGAGTCAGTTCCGGCCAACTCAGTACAAAATGACCATTTTGCCCCTGGAGGGCCGGTTTCCTTTTTCGACCACACCGGCTCTGGGTATCAAACCGGTAATATCCTAAGAATACTTTTTATAGTGTTCTCGACCTTCCTTTACCTTTCCGGACCATTTCGAGTCAGTTTCGGCAAACCCGGTGCAAAATGACCGTTTTGCCCTTGGTGGGCCGGTCTCCATTTCTGACCACGCCGGCCCTGGGAATCAAACCGGCAACCTCTGGGAACATTCTAAATAATGTTTCTAGATCCCAAGTCTTTTTCCGGGACAATCCGGGTTCGCCCCGGCAGTTTCCTAATCCGATTGACCGTTTTGCCCCTAAAGGCCCGGTCGACCTTTCCGACACATCTTATCCTCACTTTTCAAGTCAAATACCTCCAGGACACTATTTCAAGTGTTCCTGCTCCTTTCCGGCTTTCCGGGTCACTCTCGGCTCCTTCAAATCATTCCCGGACTTTCCGGAGTCACTCCTAGTGAAGCCAGGCTAAAGTTTACATGGTAGTCACTAGTACAGGCGCCCAAATCTAGTCAAAGATACGTTGCTTGCCGACCTTAATTGTTTCCTAAATGGCTGGCGCCACTAGTAGTGGCGCTAAGCCAAAAAATGGCCTGGCGCCACTCCTAGTGGCGCCAGTGTAAATTTTGCCCTGGCGCCACTGCAACAGGCGCCATGCTTGTCCAACTTCTATAAATACAGAGCCTCGATCAACGTGAAAGGGGTCTACAAACTGAACCTAAAAATCACACAATTCGATATACAGAGCTCGAGCACCTCCAAAAACCCTAGCCTCCCTAGGTTTTCCCAAACCCTAGCCACCATACATAAACCCTAGCCTCCTATACACTCATACACTCCTCCATACACTCATACACTAGCCTTCAACCACTCTCTGAAGACTTGAAGAGCGGCCATCCAAAGATTGAAGACAATCCCTGAAGACTGAAGGTGAAGATCAAGACCGAAGACCGAAGATCGAAGACTGCACGGCGCGCAAAATAAACAAGAAACAAGGTAGGCTTTCTCTTTAATTTTCTGCACTTCCCCCCTCTCTCTTCTCTCTCCAACCCACTTGGGTTTTCTCTATTTTAATCCCCCATCTCTTTCCCGCCCTTTCTTTGCATGCTTGAAACAAGGGGATTCCAGGTCCATGTGTAGGATTGGGCTATTGGAGAGTCACCGTGTCGGGGGCTTTCTTATAGTCTAACCAAAGACCACGTGGGTCCGGCCCCCTTGATTATGTGGTGAAGCCTTAACCTTGTATGTTCACGACCCCAAATTGCATTGTGCATATCATAGTTTTGCATCTTCCAAAATCCGTTTTCAAAAAGCTGTTTTCAAAAATTATTCTCAAACTTGTTTTCAAAATTGCATCAAAATCTCTTTTTCAAAAACTTGTTTTCAAAACCACAATTCTAGGGTGATTCTAGCCTTTCCATGGCTAGGGTTGCTTTAGAAAAGTGTTATATTAAAAGTGGCCTTTTGATCTATATTTTCAAACCTTGTTTTCAAAACCACTTTCTTAAAGTGGTTCTAGCCCTCTTATGGCTAGAATCGCTTTAGGAAAGTGAGATGTTTTTATCCTTTCCAAAAACTCTCTTTTCAAAAGGTCTTTCTTCCTAAAAATCTCTTTTTCAACATCCTTTCCTAAAACTCTCCTCTCCAAAATTGTTTTTCAAAAACTCCCTTCCAAAATCTATTTTTCAAAACTCTCTTTTTCAACTCCTTTCCAAAATCTTCTCCCTAGATTCACCTTCCTAAAAACGCTCCCTAAAAATCTTTCCAAAAACTCTCTTTTCCAAAATCTCCCTTCTAGAAATTTCCTCTCTAGGATTTCCTTCCAAAATCTATGTTTCCAAAAACACACTTTCCAAAAACTCCTCCCTAGGATTCCCTTCTAGAAAACCTTCGTTTCCAAAAACGCGTTTTCCAAAAAACTCTTTCCTTAGAGCCTAAGTCAAGCCCTAGAACTCGCAATTAGGAAACCCTAATTTTCTTCCCAAAAACATGGTTTTCAACCTTTGCCCCAAACCTAGGTTTCCAAAACCTCATGTTTTCACATAAAAAATATACATGTTTCCAAAACCTATTTTCTACGTCAAAACTATAATTTTTCAAATCTACGGTTTCTAGAATCTCCTTTTCCAAACCCTTCCCAAATCCTGTCTCCCCTTTAGGAAACCAAATCCAATCTCCCCGTTTAGGAAACTAGATCCCGTCCTCCGTTTTTGGAAACAAAATCCAACCTTTCTCTTTTAGAAACCAAATCCAATCCTTCCTAATCCAACCCTTTCCTAATTCTACCATCTTTTCAAATCTTAACTTTTCAAATATAAGCTTTCAAACCTTTCCTAATTTCAAGACTTTCTAAAATTCAAACTCTAAAACTTTCTAAATCCTAAACTTTCTAAATTTCAAATCTTTCTAAAATTCTAAGCTTCCTAAATTCAAAACTTACTAAATTTAAAACTTTCTTAAGTTGAATCTTTCTAAACCCAAATCTTTCTAAATTCTAAACTTTCCAAAACTTCAAAATCTTTTTCAAATCTAGAACTTTTCTAAATTCAAAACTTTCTAAATTCAAGACTTTCTTAAGTTGAAACTTCCTTTTTTTCAAACATTTCCTAAATTGAAAACTTTCCTTTTTCAAACCTTTCCCAAAACGAAACTTTTCTTATTTTCAAAACTTCCTTGTTTTCAAAGCTTTCCAAATTCAAAACTTCCCTTTTTCAAAACATTTCTAAATTCAAAACTTTCCGATTTTCAAAACTTTCCTAATTTGGGAACTTTCCTAATCTGAAAACCTTTCCTTTTTCGAAAACTTTCTAAACTCGAAACTTTCTAATTTCAAAACTTTCCTAAACCTAAAACTTTCCTAATTTCAAAACTTTCCGAAAACGAAACTTTCCTAAATCGAACATTTCCTAATTCAAACATTTCCTAAATCCAACCTTTCCTAATCTCCTAAACCTTCCAAGTCGAGTCAAGCTTTTCCTAAGTCTAGGTTTCCTAAACCTCCATCTTTCCAAAACCCAGTCTTTCCAAAATCAATCTTTTCAAATCAAAGTCCAATCTTTCCAATTTCAATTTCCAATCTCCTTTTCTAATCTCAAGTCAAATCCCATTTTCAATTCAATCTCTTTCTTCCAATCCAATCTCTCTTTGCAAATCCACTCTTCTATTTTCAATCGGACTCCGGTCCGAACTACGACTGACCTGATTCCCTTAAAGGGATACGTAGGCAACCTTCATAGGTGCGGTCACAACACTTTTCAGACTTTCAATTCCACCCTCATGGGTGTGGTTTCCAAAATCTTTTCAAATTTCAAATTCCAATCAATTTTCAAATTTCAATTTCAAAATTTCTATTTTCAAATTCCTATTTCCAAGTTTTCGAAGTTTCCAATTTTAATTCCATCTTTTCAAATCTATTTTCAAATCAAATCAATTTCTTTTCAAATCAATTTCTATTTTTCAATTTTCTTAACTTGCACTTGCATATCATGCATCATGCTAAATTAGTTTTCAAACATTGTTTTTCTAAAGTGAATAGGATCGACCATTTGTTAATTCAAGACTCTCATAGGTGAATCTAGGGTAGATTGACATGTAGGTATCGAAAGGGCGGGGTAGGGTGATAGCTTAGTGCGTCTTCCCTACACGTAACCAACCTCCGAACCTAGGATCACTGATTTCAAAGACCAAACGGAGTTATTTTTCTAAAAAGGGCTAAAATGTTTTCCAAAGGTTGCCAAACAACCTGTTTTCCTTAAAAACCCTCTCTTGAGAAGATATTTTCAAAATCGTTTTTCAAAACCCTAAGTGTAGTCTTTGGATTATTCTTAGTTTTTAGGTGACCTAACTCACCTTAATCAAGTTAGGTGGCAACTCCAAATCTTTTTCAAAAGCCCTTTATTCAAACCAATTTTTCAATTCAAACCTAGTCGCATTCATTCTTTTAGGAGGGTGAGTTCTAACGAGAGAGTACAACATTTTTCCCGCTTGGGTGAGTATTCCTCGAGTGCGAAAAATCTGGGCGCGACACTCTCCTTGACCAGAGTAGCTTTCGTCGTCACCGGTTCAGTTTTAATCGTGCCCTCTCAACTCCAGATTCAGCTAACAAGGGAACTTCTCCCGCGTCGATCATCCCAAAGGTAAGGCAGAGGAAAAGGAAAAAGGTAAGAACTCATGAACTTGGAGAATATTTAAGTAAGAAAAAAGAGAGAGAGAGAAAGAGAAGATAGAAAAAAAGGAGATGCACAAAAAAGCAAAAAAGAAAAGAAAGCAAAAGAAAAAAAAAAGAAGAAAACAATCTCGAGTTTCAAGTTGAAATGAATTTTCTACACTATTTCCCCAAAAGTTTCAACTTTCAATTTCAAAAGGTTTTTGTAAACCTTCTCCTTCAAAATATTTCAAATTTCAACTCAAAATAAATTCCTATATATTTTGTCTACAAAAATTCAAGTTTCGAGTCAAAATAATTTTTTTTTATACATTTTGTCTTAAAAAATTCAAGTTCCAAAACGAATTTTCTGTACGTTTTACCCAACAAAATGAATTTTCTACATGTTTTTGTCTTGGTTTCAAATCAAAATTGTTTCTTAACCTTTCCCCTTCAAAAGTTTAATTCAAAAATTAATTCTTAAGGTCTCTTAACTTTCCCTTTCCAAAGTTATTTCAAAACCAAAATCTGAAGTTAGTATCAAACTCCAATTTCAAGGGTTTTATCCAAAATTCATTTCAAAGATTTTCTAAGCCTCTCTTTCAAAAGGTTTCTATTCCAAATCAAGTTGCAAGGTTTTTAAAAACTCTTCTTTCCAAAGTTTTATCAATTCCTTATTCAAATTCAACTCAAAGGTTTTCTAAACATTATTCCTCAAAAATTCTTACTCAAAATCAATCCTCAAAGATTTTTCTAGTTTTCAATTCTCAAAACTCTTCCTTCCAAAACTTTTATCAATTCTAAGGTTTTATAAATTCTATCTTCAAAAAGGGTTCAATTGAAATCAATTTCAAGATTTTTCAAACATTCCCTTCCAAAAGTTTTTTAAAATTTCGTCTGAGTTTCTCAAAGTCTTTTCTGCCCAAAAGGCCCCCCATACTCAAAGGTTTTATTTCTTTTCCTTTCAAAAAGATTCCATTTCAAAAATTTCCAACTGTTTCTTCATTTCGAAAAATTTCAGCTAAGTTTCTCGGGGTCTTCCCTGCCAAAAAGGCCCCACTCTCAAATATTTTATCTTTTTCCTTTAAAAAGATTCTATTTCAAAAATTTCTAACTCTTTTTTTTTAAAAAAAAAAATCTTGGCCGAGTTTCTCAGGGTCTTCTCTACCAAAAAGGCCCTACTCTCAAGGCTTTCTTAACTTTTTTCTGCAAAAATTTTGATTTCAAAAATACCTTTCTAGGTTTTCTAACTCCTTCCTTCAAAAATAAAAAATAAAAGAGGTTCCATTTCAAAATCATTTTCTTAGTTTTTCAAAAGCTTTTTCCTTCAAAAAGTTTAATCTTAAAAGCATTTTTTGGGTTTTCCGAATTTTATCCTTCAAAAGCTCTGTCCTTAAAAATGTTCAAAAGGTTTTCAAACTTTCTTCTCTAAAAAGTTTCCTTCTCAAAAAATATTTCATAGGTTTCCTGAGCATTTTCCTTCAAAAGCCCCATTTTTAAAATTTTTCAAGTTCTCAAGTGTTCACCTCAAAAAGCCTATTTTCAAAATTCTGGGTTTTCAAACTTTTTCCTCAAAAGTTTTGTTCCAAGTTTCAAAAGGTTTTCCAAAACCATTCTAATTCAAATCCAAATAAATCAATTTTAGAAAGCAATTTCAAAATCATTTCAAACAATCAGCTTGAATTTCAAAAATCAAAATTTCAAATTTTAAGATTTCAAAAATCTAGACAATCCAGTTTTCAAAATCAAAATTCCAACTACTCCAGTCTTTAAGAATTTCCAAAGTCCATCCCTCCGATCGTCTTGTGGTCAACATAAGACTCTTACTTTAGTTTTCTGTTTTCGACAAACATAGATAGAAAAAGAGGAGCAACTGTAAGCACCCCATTTTTGCCTACTCGACAATCTCCGGCCCGACCGGACTCACATTCAAGCAAACACAAACACATTCAAGTCCAAACCAGTTTTCTAGACTCAATCCAGTTAATCAATTGCTTCGTGAGCCCACCATGCCCAATAGAGGCAAAATAATCAAAATGCCATTGGGTTATTGCTCGGTTCATTTCTAGTTAACATGTCTTCCTAGAGAAAGTAAGTCCCTATTTCAACTTTAATTTTAGTCCAGAACAATCAAACTCAATTCTAGCACATTTTTCAAGAAAATAGATTCCTTAGATGGTAAGTCCATCCAGTCCAACGCGTTCTTCAAGAAAACTCCTCGAAACGGTAAATCCCTTCAAACTTATCGATTGGGACGAAACCCAAGTCTCCGAGACAGTAGAACAATTCACTTCTGGCACCTGCTAGCCTGCCAATGTAAAATGTCTGTTATCTGACACATCTTTCGAGAAAGTTAATCTCTCAGATGATAAGTCCATCTAGCAACTTTCCGAGATCAGGCAGTCTTCGAAATGAATGCACACCATCAGAGTGGCAAAAACACTCAAAAACATCGCAACCGTCAGAGTGGCAGAAACACTCGCAAACAGGTTAATATTAGGAATTGCCAATAAAATGTCATGGGACCAAACACACCTCTTGGTCGTGACACATTTATTGAAAGATGAGATACCTTCAGAAACTAACTCGTCACGCATCGTTAGAGTGATGACTACACTCAAAACTCAGGTCAACATCAGTACCTGCTAGCCCACTTCGGTGAAAAATGACCAAACTACCCCTTGGCCTATTTCAGCACACTTCTTGAGAAGGTACCTAAGTCCTCAGAGCGGTAAGTTCACCCTTCCAAGATTGTCCCAAAGACAATTCGGCATGATTAAAGTGCCTTCAAGTCAGTTTTGGACCAATTTCAAGACCATTCGGTCAAAATGACCATTTTGCCCCTAGGCATCCAATCGCTTTCGGGAACCACACCAGTTTTGGGTATCAAACCGGTAACCTCTTAAGGATGCTTCTAATAGTATTCTCAACCTTCCAACACCTTTCTAGATTATTCTGAGTCTATTCTGGCAAACTCAGTGCAAAATAACCGTTGTTCTTAGTGGGCCGGTCACCTTTTCCAACCACACCGGCTCTGAGTATAAAATCGGTAACCCTCTGGAACACTCTCAATAGTATTTCCAACCTTCAAGCCTTCTCACGGGTCACTCCGAATCCATTCTGGTGTTTCCCTGGTTTAATTGACTATTTTACCCCTAGCAGGCCGGTCAACCTTTTCAACCATTTCGTTATTGTTTCTCAAGCTAGTTACCTCTAAGACACTCTCTTGAGGGCTCCCATCCATTCCTAGTCAAGTTTGGTCACTTGGAACCTTCCGGATCGTTCCCGAATTTTTTGGAGTCGTTCCTAGTGGAGCCAAGCCAAAAATTGCATGGTAGTTACTAAAATAAGTACCCAAATCTTTTGTCTTGCATCCCAAGGGTCAAAAGATACGTTTCTTTCCGTTTTAAAATTTTCCTAAGTGGCGTCTTGCCAATAAATGGTCTGGCGCCACTTCTAAAGGCATTATTGGATTTTTTTGCCTTGGCACCACTTCAATAGGCGTCAAGGCTATTTCGTTTGTCTATAAATACAGAACCTCCCCTGTGTGAAAAGGGTCTACAAACTCAATCTAGAAATGCTGTTTCTCCGAAAACAAAGGTCTAACTCTCTCTCAAACCCTAACTCTCTTAAGTCTCCTCAAGCCCTAGCCTCCATACACTCAAACCCTAGCCTCTATACACTATATACACTCTAACACAAGCCTCCAAGAAGCCATTAAAGACTCAAGCGCTGTAACTTCAAAGCTCTTAAGATTCAAGAAAAAGCAAAGCAAACCAAGCAATCAAAGTAAGAAGAATACGAGGATGGTTTTCTATTTACTTTTATATAATCTCCCCATCTTCTACCTTCCATTCTTGCATGCTTGAAACAAGGGACTTCCCAGTTCATGCCTAGGAAGGACTATTGAAGGTCACCGTGCTGGGGGCTTTTTTCTAGTTCAACCTTTGATGGTGTGGGTTCGGCCTCCTTGATTATGTGGTGAAGCTTAGTCTTGTATGTTCACGAATCTATTGCATTGTGCATATCATATTTATACATTCATTCAAAATTGCTAGATCCAAGCTTTCCTAAATCGCAACTTTCTAAATTTCAACTTATCAAATCTTTCCAAATTTCAAATCTTTCCTAGATCCAAGTTTTCAAATATTTCTAAATTCAAATTTTTTCAAAATTCAAAACTTTCCTAAAATAGAACTTTCCTATTTTGAAACATTTCTAATTCAAAGATTTCCAAAATCTAATCTTTCTTAAATTCTAACTTTCTAAATTTTTTCAAATCAAATATTCAAGTCCAATATTTTCCAACCATTTCTAATTTAAATAAAATATTTTCCTAATCTTTCTTAAATCCAACTCTCTTAATCCTAAACCTTCCTAAAACGGAACCTTTCCTAAATTGAAACTTTCCTTAACCAAACTTTTCAAGTCTAAATCAAACCTTTCCAATTTAATTGCGTACTTCAACCCTAGGTTACCTAAACCCTAGGAAGCCAAACCTTAGTTCAACCTTAAACCTAAAGTTAGGAAGCTTCAACTCTTTTCTAAAACTCCTTTTTAAGCCAAGATGGTTTTTAAACATCAATTCAAGTAAAAATGTTTTCAAATCTCAATCTTTCCAAATCAAGCCCAAGTTCTTCTTCCAAGTTCAATATTTTCAAATCAAAATCAATTTCAAAATCCTCAAGTTCTATTTCAAATTAAAATCAATTCCAAGTCTAATTTCAAATCTTCTATTCCAAGTTCAAATCAAACCCTTTTTCAAATCAAACATTTCCAAGTTAAACTTTTCAAAAACCTTAAAGTGCCTATTTTTAATCGGACCCCGAGTTCGAACTATGACTGACCTGATTCCCAACAAAGGGATACGCAAGCAACACTCATGGGTGCGGTCATAACTTTTTTCAAATTTCTAATTCCATCATCTATTTCAAAATTCAAATTTCTATAATCTCTTTTAAGCTTCAAATCTTTTCTTCAAATATATTTTCAAAATCAAATTCTTTTTCTTGCACTCGCATTTTATGCATCATATCAAACCTTTTTCTAAAACTCTTTTTAAGGTGGATATAATTGAACAATGGATAATCAAAGATTCTAATTGAGTGAACCTAAGATTAGTAGACATGTAGATATCGTAAGGGCGGGATAGGGTGATGATCTTAGGATATCTTCCCTATACGTAACTAACTTTCAAACTTAGATTCACTGTTTTCAAAGACAAACAATGGGGTTATTTTAAAAAAGGGCTTAAATCTCTCCAAAGGTTGCCAAACAACCTGTTTTCTTAAAAACCTTCTTTTGAGGAAGTTTTTAAAACCTTTTCACAAACCCTAAATTTAGTCTTTGGATTGCACTTAGTTTTAGGTGACCTAACTCACCTTAATCAAGTTTAAGTGGCGATTCCAAAACTTTTTCCAAAAGATCTTATTCAAAATCAATTTCCAATTCAAACCTAGTTGTACTTGTCCTTTTAGGAGGATGAGTTCTAACGAGAGAGTACTGTATATTTCCAACTTATGTGTATTTTTCTCGAGTGCAAAAAATTAGGGCGCAACATCCTTCTATTTCCTGTTTTTAATTTTCCAGTTTGCATATTTTTCTTTAATAACATTGCATGTCATGTAAGATCAAATTCAAAAATACAATAAAAAATAAGTAATTTCCAATTTATCCCTTGTCCTCTCATACTCATGGTGAAATGCTATTAGGGGATCCCTTTCATCCTGTAAATGACCTAACTCGATGGATGCGATAGCAGTAGTTATCTATTTGCTAAGTGGCCAAAGCTTTTTGACAAAAATGAAGAAAGGAGAGCTAGTCCAAGAGTAAGGAAGTTACCTAAATACAACACTTAAATTGCATCTGAGCTAAGCGATGGATAGTCGAGCAATCAAAAAGGAGAGGAGCCATTGTTCTGTTTTTCTTTAAATAGTAGAAGATTCCCATTGTACAGCCCCTAGCATCGCATATGATTCTTATTCAGAAAAACCCAAACCAAGGAGCCACCCCCACACACTGGGGCAAATGTATGCAGAGAATGAGCCTGCGAAGTAATATTTACCATTTTTAAATGTTGCTAAAATTTTGAAAAAGGGCTTTATAGACTAAGCAATTTTCCTTGAAATGAAGAGAGGCTCTCAATTCTTCTACTATATAGTCAAAAATAGCCTTTGCAATACCCACTTGAACCGGCTACATTTCTTTTAAGAAACCAACCCAAGGGTCACCGCCACATTGGGTTAAGGCAAAACCATGAATGAGTGCGTAAGCAAGGAACAACTCAATCTCCAAAAGGGCATAACATTAATGGCATCCCTGGTAGCGAACGTAAGAGCAAACGTTTGAAAAAGAAAAAAAAGAAGCCTTGTTCAAAAAAGGGATTTCAAAAAAGATTTCAAAAGAGGGGGGGGGGGGGGGGGGGGGGGGGGGGGGGGGGGGGGGGAGTCCTAACACAAGAAGGAACGACACAAGGGCAATCCTCCTCACAAAGAGAAAAGTTTTGGGAAACGACAAGAGTTACATGCCAAAGGTGATCATGGGTCTTCAAGAGCCTAGCAAATGCAATACGTTTGAGCCTTTGTCCTCCTTTTCAAAACTCCCATAACCTTGCCCACATCATGGTCCAAATAAAAGTCCTCTCAGATCAGGAAAAATTGCTTGGTTTAATTAAGCCTGAACAAGACAACAGTAACACCTAAAAATGGTAAATACTGGGGAAAAATTCATTTATTACAAAAGCCAATTCTGTTTCATTCAACCTCCACTGGAGATAAAAATCAAAGCTTACGTGCTCTTCTATTTCATACCACCTTTGAACCTAACCTACACTACGGTCCTGAAAGAAGCCTCCTCAGATTGGGAAGCCTAGCCATCTAGCTATGCTAAGGCCATGCAAATTACTGCTCAAGCCATATCTAGGAGAATTGAGAGTTCAGTTACCAACTAGATAATCCCAAACACTTGCCCTATGGAGGGCAGTAGCAAGAGCACAGCCACCCAAATCAAGAAAATTGGGACCATTCAGAATGGTGCAAAATGCTATCACATTTCTATCAAAACGGGACAAAATCAAAAGAAAGAAGGATCTTGAGGAAGGGCATGCTATTTCAAGAATGTAAACCTGGGGCACCCATGGGAATTTCTAGCTCAACCTGTATAAACATTCATAATATCTGTACATACATTTGTTAGAAATTTCGATATAAGCTTTGTATACACTTGACAAAACCCCCTGCATAAACAAGCATCACAACACAACCTATACACATCTCACAAATCATCACAATTGCATATGCATATATCCATCACGGTCACCTGTGAACATATCCATACATCCCTTGTGTATACATTCATGTACCTGTCCGTCCATGCATACACATTCATCATGTTTAAAGATTACAAAAGTTTAAAATGTCCATGAGTTATCCCATGGCTCTAAAATAAAAGCATGAAAAGAAAACATCCAACAAAATCTACTCCAAATCTAGGTGGTAAATACGGAAGCTGAAAAGGAAAGGAATAAGCCCACTGAAGCCTATCACATGCCCATATCACCATTTGGGTCATAATGTCTAAAGAACGGCTAGGGAGGAGGCAGCTGGCTACTAAAAGCCCCGACATCATATGGTCCGTACAAGAATGACAAGCAACCCAATATCCAAAAAGTAAAAGCTCATAAAGGAAGTACTAGTCTCTACAAGCAGCTAAGAAGGCAATATCCAAAAGACAATATAAGAAATCAGGTACATACCCAGCGGGCCTCCATGGGATAACTAGTCGGTCAGGTCAGCTACCTTTGCCTGATGTCACTGATGCATGGCTATGTGCTCCTCTAGAGAAACAAACCCCTGAGCTCGGCGTTGTATGTCGACAACCTCCTGGCCCATGGCAACACCTCCTACTACCACTTCCAAAGAAGTGAAAGCCCCAATAGATCTCGCACTGAAATGGGTAGTGTAATCGACGTCGGGTGAAAGTAGAAAAGCAGCACCTGGCTGAGGTGCCAAGAGTGGTATGTCGACTCCCTCGTGAGGAATTCCGTACACATATATAGGGGGATCTCCAGTGGTAAGAAACCCCTGATGAAACTGGTGCCAGTGTCTTTCTCTCAGATATGACTCCCAAGACTTAGTACCAACAAAGGAGACCCTCGATAAAGACAATGGAATATGGTACCTTAGAGTCTCATAATATGAGGATTTTGTAAAAAGCCTCCATGTCATGTACTCAGGCAACAAGAGCTCAGTTTTATCCTGAGTGAGATAAAATCAGAAACCTTTGACTGTAGCACCACCCAAGTACAGGCCCACCTCAAGGCCTTGGGATAAGCGTCACTCATCTTCACCTGTGGCTGGCACACAAGCAAATACTCGTAGCTCCACCAAACCAAGAGAGGCCAGAAGCTGATAACACTACCCTAGCGTGCGAAAGTCCTCACACGCATCCCCCGGAGAAAAGATGCAAATGTGAAAGACACCTAATCCAAACTATGTAGAGCATCCAAATCTGCCACCTGGCTTACCAAATTGAGAGGGACCTTAGACTGATTGTTGTTGCAAAAGTAGCTAAAAACCACAAACAACACTAATCGATGCCTTATGATATCCCTGTGCGCAGGAAGGGGCTTAGCAGAAAAGGTCGTCGGGCCTTGACATAGGAGTCCTACAGGAAACAATGTACTCTCAAAGACCAGTAAGTTCAAAAGAATATAAGCCTCCATCATGGTAATTGACCTCAAGGTGGTCCTACAGCCCTCAAAGGAGAGTCTTGTGATGATCACCCAATCCAATGGGGTCGGGTCAAGCTCAAAACTAACAAAATGAAAGGTCCTCGTCTCCCCAAACCATCTTTCTACTAAGGCATTGACAAGCCTGCGATCCAAGGGATCTGTTACTAGTGTCTTGAATGATCCAAAGCATATGTCATAGCACTCACTTTTCCATATCCCATCACGGGGTCCTTGGGTCCCTGAACTTCCTCATCAAACTCTAGCTCGATATGAGGTGCACTCTCTGTCTGACCGTTTTTGGAGGTTGCCCTACTAACTAATCGGTGAATGCCCCTAGTACGGGTGGAGCTACTATGACTGGCCTCCCTGATGTTCTGATTGGTGTGAGCCCCTTACCTAAGTTGGCGCCTTCGCTCAAAGCCATCATCTCCAGCATCAGCCATCCTGAGATCTGAATAGGACAAAAGCATCAATGAGTAGGTATATACAAAAAGAAAAAAAAAAGGCAAAAAAGCAAAAAAGAAAAATATACATGAGAATGCATAGAAAAAAAAGAGAGAGCTGAAAAAAAGAAAGAAAAGAAGAGAAGGAAAGAAAGTCTAAAGCTAGCTTTTAGTCATGCCTCTTTCACTCCTAAATCATTTTCAAAAGAGGACCCTAAAAGATTTCAAATCAAATCAAGGTTTTAAAACTTTTCCTTCAAAAATTTCATTCAAATCAATTCAAGGTTTTAAAACTTTTCCCTTCAAAAAGTTCATTCAAATCAATTCAAGGTTTTAAAAATTTTCCCTTCAAAAAGTTCATTCAAATCAAACCAAGGGTTTCTAATTTTTTTTTCCTTCAAAAAGCTCATTCAAATCATATACAAGGTTTTCTAAACTTGTATCCTTCAAAAAGTTTCACATTCAAGGTTTTCTAAACTTTTATCTGTCAAAAGTTTCACATTAATGGTTTTCTATACTTTTATCCTTGAAAAAGTTTCAATTCAGGTTTTCTAAAACTTTTATCCTTCAAAAAGTTTCAACTCTTTAGTTTTCTAAGCTTTTTTCAATTCAAAAAGTTCAAACTCTAATCAAACTTTTGGTTTCTCGGGCCTTATCCTTCAAAAGCCCTAGTTCAGAAACTTTAAAGCCCCACAAGGGAGCGCCGGTTCCAAACATCCCTCTACTCATCACCTCGTACTCTCGAATGCCCAAGGATCCCACCAGAGGTTTTCCGAGCCTCGAAAGCAAATCACAAACACGTCCAGGACATCACACACACCCACCTAGGGCAATTCTATCCTTCACGATTCATAAACCCCTAGCAAGCACGTACAACCCATCTAATCTTCCTATTTTTCAATTTTTCGAGGGCTTTCCCAACTTCCTGAAAATTTGCTAGAAATTTCAAAACTCTCAAAAGGAGCCGTCCAATTTTTTGGAAATATCCCATAATTTTTCTAACCACAAACTAACCAATTTCTTAATTTTTCCTAATTTTCACATATTTTTCTAATTTTCAAAAAATAAAAAATTCAAAAGTTTTTAGAAAGTCACGAAACTTTCTATGGTTGTTCAAAATATTTTTTTTAAGGCATACGGTGCAAAAATTTAGCAAGAAAATGGAATATCCAAAGTTGTAGGAGTAAATTCTCAATTTCAACAGGAACCCCTTTTAGATAAACATGCACGTTCAACAAAACACACTCATACAATCACCAAAACTTGAAAACGATCCCATAAAGGGGTTCAAAATAGTTCAAAACATTGATTTCAACTATTCATACGCATCAACTAGACATCTACGCAAAGAAATCAACAAAAAACAAAAAAAAAACTCACTTTTTGGAGTTCTCCGACCAAATCTTCTTCTCCGACAACGGTGAACCTTTTCGGTGACTTTTCGACATCTCTTCTGGTGATGCCCAAGCAAAATCTCCTGAGAAATTTTGGAGAGAAAACTCAAAAATCACCCAAACTTGTGTAAAGAATTGCAAGGGCCATGGCTACTGGGGTTTTAAAACCCCTGAATGTCCTGGCGCCACTAGTGGAGGCGCCATGGAAATTTTATGCCTGGCATCACTGGGAGTGGCACTGGAGTGGTGTCAAGGCCATATTTTGGTTCCCTTGTCCCTTTTTCCCACCAAATCCAATTTTAAATACTCTCGAACCTCCAAATTTCAAAACTCGAGCTTTAGCTTTCAAAAATTTGCCAACTCCGGTCCCTCTAATCGTCTCGCAGACAACATAAGACCCTTACTTTATCGTTTTTGAATTTTCTATCTTCGACAAGCAAAGACAGAAAAAGAAGGGTATCTGTAAGCACCACATTTTTGCCCGCTCGGGGATCTCTGACCACTCTAGACTCACTTTCAAACACTATAAGCACATCCAAACCTAAAGCGGCCCTTCTAAACTCCAATCTAGTCCACCGGTCGCTTCTTGGGCCCACTTAAAGCCAAATGACCAAAATGCCCCCTGAGGCATCACCTAGTCCAATTCCATCCTGCATGCGCTTCGAGAGGGTATCAAGTAAGTCCTCCCATTGAAGCATCCAAGCCAAAAAGAAGACAAGATAGGGTTTTATTTACTTTTCAAAAATCCCCACTTTCTCTTCTCCCTCTTAATCTACTTGGTAGGGCTCTATTGCGTATTTTGTTACTGAAGTAGAACAGCAGTGACTACATGCTCTAAAACAACCAGGTATAAATAAAGTTCCTCGTGTTTAAATGGAGTGGAGTCGAGTGGTGGCTGGGCCAGGTAACTCTTTAGATTGGCAAGAGCTTGATCACAGTCTAGGCCCTAACTAAACTGCTCTTGTTTTTTCTAAAGTTAAAAAATGGTCGATACTTGTCTGAAGATCGGCTGATGAACCTGTTAAGAACGACAACCATCTCAGTTAATTTTTGAACTTCCTTGATATTTTTTGGGGCCTGGATGTTCTGGATTGCATTGATTTATTGTGGGTCTGCTTCAATTCCCCAGTGTGTAACCAAGAATCCCAGAAAATTCCCCGAACTTATGCCAAACACGCATTTGGAGGCATTTAGCCTCATCTTGTACTTCTTTAGGATGTCAAACAATCCTCTTAAGTTGCCAAAGTGGAACTTGCCAGCCTTGCTTTTGACCACCATGTTATCAATATGGACTTTTACAATACGGTTGATGTACTATTTGAATATCTTCGTGACCAATCTTTGGTAGGTGGCTCTGGCATTCTTCAGTCCAAAGGTGGCCTATTAGTCGGTTGGCCTTCAGAAAGGGAACTTCTAATAGGGGTTGACATGATCTTTCTGTTAGACGATTAAGTCGAATAAAAGAGCCCAGGCGCTTATATCAATTGTTATCCAGAAAGAAACCCAAGAGGGTGGTGAATTAGGTTTTTAAAAATTTGAAAACAACTTATTGCAATAATGTTATATAACAATTATGAACAAGTTTTAAACCAGAATGTGAAAACTTAATTGGACAATGAGTTGAAAACTCAATTTAAGCAAATAAGAGAATGCTCAAAACCAAATATGAGACTACTCAATTGTCCAGAGAGTAAACATGGTTTAAACAGCTAAATGAGAATACTCAATCTCAAGTATGAGAAGTTTAAAAACTTAACTACTAACAGATTAGCACTTGTTATTTTTATGCAATGATTCCACCAAACAATGTTAGAGATTTATAGCAATAAACTAAATTAAGGCAAGCATAAAAATCAAAGTAAGCAATTAAGAGAAAACACAAGATTTATCGTGGTTTGGCGCTCCCTTGGCCTACGTCTACTCCCCAAGGCTCCTTCCTTAAGATTTTATCTCCATTATATCCAAATCCGGAATACAGCCACTAGCTTTGTCGATGTCAGTACACCTTTATAAGGTGATTAAACACTTTTAAACTAACTTTCAACCCAAATGCTAACTTAGATCTAACAAGTGGTTTTAGTACTCCAACTAATTTCAATCCCAAGTACTTGTCATGACCTAGGATTTTGTCACGACCTAGGCGATATGGGATCGCAACACAAATTCTTAGAGTTAATATGCCACTGCCATAGCCTACCGGGATCTCGTCCCCACCCACGTGTAGCCGCGTGGGTTTGATAATCCACCCCCCTTATAAGCAATGAATTCTTATATTGTGCTAGATCTGCACACTTCTGGCTGGGATTGACTCTGATACCATTTTGTCACGACCTAGGATCCACATAATACAATATTGTCCACTTTGGGCCTTGGTCTGCACGGCTTTAAAATGTGTTTTACCAAGGAGATATAAGTGCCTACATATATAGCACTTCCCTAAGCGATGTAGGATTGCGGCACATAACCTTGGAGCTAGCTTGCCACTGCTGTACCCTGCTGAAATCTCATCTACACCCATGTGCAGCCTCCTGGGTCTCACAATTCACCCCTCTAACAGGCAACGCTTCCTTGCTTTGGGCTGGATCCGCACACTTTCGGCTAGGATTGACTCTAATACCATTCTGTCACGACCCAATATCCACATAGTATTATATTATTTGCTTTCGGCTTTAGCCTGCATGACTTTAAAATGCATTGTACCACGGAGATACAAGTCCCTATAAATATAGCACTTTCCCTCTTTTTCCCTAGGCGATGTGCGATCGCAGTATAAATCCTTGGAGCCAGCCTACCAGGATCTCTTCCCCGCCCACATGTAGCCACTTGGGTCTCACAATACTAGTTACACCCAAACCTCTAGCTATTTCACCTAACTAGTATCTCACTTACAATGAATAAAAAATAAGAGTACAACCACTCTTGTTTTACAAAGGGTTCTCTCACAGAATGGATATACCAATGAAGTTTAGATAATACAAAGATATGACTTTGGAACTCAATGGCTCAAGAACACAAAAACTTCACTAGAGTAGGATTTCACTTTGTTAGCTGGGTTGGTGTTTTTTTCTTCTTCAATCATTGGTGTATATATAGGCTTTGATCTCTTTTGATTTTAAACTAGCTGTTAAAGATGATCTTCCAGCCTTTATCTTCTTACCAAAATTGCATCTAAGATCTTTAAGGCTCCTAGCCATTTGGAGATAAATAGAGAGAGAGAGAGAGAAGATATGCCATTGGAATTTTCTTTCCAAAACTAACTTGAACCAGCTATGATGCTTCCATCTTGAGATATGAATTAGAATTTGACAGCTGCTAACTTTCCTTCCATGTAGATATGAACCAAAATCTTCTTCAAATCTTGAATCTTTGAAGTCCAATCTATCTTGATATAATATCTTTCCTTTTGGCCAAAAATATCTTCTTCAAATCTACTTGTCTTTAATTTGGATTTGAATTTGATTCTTTGAAGCCAAATCTTCTTTGATACAAAATCTTTCCTTGACCAAAAATATATTTGATGCTTGAAGATCTTTCTTGGCTAGCTGTATTTTCTTTCCATGTAGCCTTTGATTGAGAATCATTTGATGCTAGACACTCTACCGAAATTTTGTTGCCTTGTGGTTTATATATTGTCCTCCATTGCTTCCACTCACAAACCTTCCATAAGAGTAGTTTCTCAATCTGTAGTGGCTGTGTAATGAATATAGTATCATTGACTTTTAATCCTCCTAGAATTATAATTAGATCTTCTAATTATTCCTCTATTTCCTTCTCTTGTTCCTTGACTTGAATGCTTGATATCTTTCCAAATCACGTTGCATGATCTTTGCATTAAATATCTTTCCTATCAAATCTTTAAAACACAATCTAGTAAAGATACGTTTAGCAAGATACAATCTAGCAAAGATATAGTTAGCAATATTCAAGATTATATGAAGCAAAAATCATTTAAGTTTAATCATCAAAACATAATATATAAAATTACCTTTTATGAAAACCTTGGGGCTAACAATAATCTTTAAATAAGAGTTTACCTTTGGCCTTTAAACTTCTTCAATCCACCATGCCTAAAGAGGCTTGAGCTTGGAGGGGCTTGAATCTTTGAGAGACTTGAAGTTTTTGAAATTTCGAAGGTTTTGGGGCTATTTTGGCAGAGCTTTCTTACTGTTTTCGTCTTTAAATTGAGCTGGGGGTAACCTGGTATTTATAGGCAAAAAAATCCTCAGGCTACGCATGTTCTGAGTGCCATGTAGCACTTCTGTACTTTTGTCTCTTGGGCTGCAAGGTAGGTTTTGGACGATCTAATCAGCATTTGTGCATATGTGGCACACGCTATGCTGCCGGAAACTTTTATGCCAACTTTACCTTGGTATTCGTGCCATCTAGGAAAGACTGGGGCAAATCGGTTGCCTTCGTGATGTTCCCTTAAAGTTTTTCTTAAACTTAGTGCTCTTGAGGAGCCTTGGATGTTTTCGGATGATAGAGATATCACCTCGGGAAGCATGCCTAAAAATAAGCTTTTGGCTCTATCAGTTTCCCAAAGAAGTAGTTTTTGCACCATGTGATTGTTGCTTTCAAGAAGCGATCTTCTCGATCGAACAATACTAATGGAAAGTTCTTTGGAAATTCTTTCAGAAATTTTTTTATTTTTCACATTTCTCAAGTCATTTAACGATGCGTTTTATTTAGGAAATTAGTATTTAAATCAATGCTGGAAGGTGTACTTTTATTTTTCTAAGATGTTGGAAAAGTACCCTTTTTTGAGCTGTACAATCATAACTTCTGGGAGATGTTATAAACCATCGACCGTACAAATGGGGAGCCTATCATTCAGGCTATAAGGAATTCCCAAATTTATGCATTTCTCAAGTCGTTTAACAGATTAGCTACAAGCACCCTATTTTTGCCCGCTCGATAATCACCAGTCCAGCCGGACTCACATTCAAAATTGACACAGACACATTCAAGTTGAAACTAGTTTTCCAGACCCAATTCAGTTAATCAATCGCTTCATGGGTTCGGCCAGCTCAAAAGAGACAAAATAATCAAAATGCCCTTGGGACATTGCATGGTCTAATTTTAGTCGGCACGCCTTCCTAAGACTGTAAGTCTCTATTACGATCTCAATTCCAGTTTCAAAAAGAGCTTAAATATTTCCAAAGGTTTCTAAACAACCTATTTTCTTAAAAACCCTCTCTTGAGAAAGTTTTTTAAACCTTTTAAAAAACTTTAAGTTTAATCTTTGGATTGCACTTAGTTTTAGGTGACCTAACTCGCCTTAATCAAGTTAGGTGGCGACTCCAAACCATTTCTAAAAGCCCTAATTCAAATTAATTTCAAATGCAAACCTAGTCGCACTCATCCTTCTACGAGGATGAGTTCTAATGAGAGAGTACCAAGTTTTTCCCACTTGTGTGTATTTTCCTCGAGTACAAAAAATCAGGGCGCGAAAGTTGGCGACTCTACTAGAGACGCTTAGAGGGTTAGGCCAATGTCATGTCTTTTCACCCTTCACTAATCTAAAGTTTTTGATTAATTTGTCCAATTCTATCCACTTCAAATTTTCAAACTCGAACTTTTCAAAGTTGTTTTCAAAACCATGTCATTGTTTGTATTCAATTCACATTCAATCATTTTATCTTGCATTAAGTTTGTCATTCAAGTACTGACTTTATGTGTATTTATTTTTGTAGGTCAATCTTTGTTCACATTTTTATTTTATGTCACATTAACTGTCATGTATGTCATGAATGAATAGGATGAAAGGAGTTGTTGGGTCTTTTCATCCATTTTTTAAAAATTCCACACACACTCCATTGTGCACTTGCATTTGCATACTTGCATTCTCTACCTAAATATGTCCCTTCTAGCTAGAAGGGGGAACGGTGTCGCGCCCAGATTTTTCGCACTCAGAGAATATTCACTCAAGCAGGAAAAATGTTGTACTCTCTCGTTAGAACTCACCCTCCTAGAAGAATGAGTGCGACTAGGTTTGAATTGAAAATAGATTTGAATAAAGGGCTTTTAGAAAAAGATTTGGAGTCGCCACCTAACTTGATTAAGGTGAGTTAAGTCACCTAAAAACTAAGAATAATTCGGAAACTACACTTAGGGTTTTTGGAAAACAATTTTGAAAATATCTCCTCAAGAGAGGGTTTTTAAGAAAATAGGTTGTTTGGCAACCTTTGAAAAACATTTAGCCCTTTTTGAAAAATAACTCCTTTTGGTCTTTAAAATTAGTGATTTTAGGTCCGGAGGTTGGTTACGTGTAGGGAAGACGCACTAAGCCATCACCCTACCCCGCCCTTTCGGTACCTACATGTCAATCTACCCTAGATTCAACTATGAGATTCTTCAACTAACTATTGACCAATCATGTCCACTTTGAAAAAGAATGTTTGAAAAGAAACTAACATGATGCATGATATGCAAGTGCAAGGAAAAAGAATTGAAAAATAGGTTTGGAAAGAGATTGATTTGAAATTGATTTGATTTGAAAGAGATTTGAAATTGGATAGATTTGAAATTGAAAAGTTTTGAAAATCGAAAGTAGAGATTTGAAAATAGAAATTTGAAATTGGAAATTTGAAAATAGATTAGAGATTTGGAAAGATTTTGAAATTTGAAATTTAGAAGATATGGAGGAATTTGAAATTTAAAAGGAGTTGTGACCGCACCCATGAGGGTTGCCTACGTATCCCTTTGGAAGAATCAGGTCAGTCGTAGTTCGGACAAGAGTTCGATTAGAAATAGAAGAGTTGATTTGGAAGAAAGAGATTGAATTGGAAATTGGATTGGAAGATTGAGAGATTGAACTTAGAATAGAAGATTGAAATTTGGAATTTAGAATTTTGGAATTGAAGAGATTGAATTTTGATCGAAGGACTTGAAAAGACTTGACTTTGGAAAACTCGGTTTTAGGAAACCGAGACTTAGGAAAAAGAGGATTTAGAAAGGACTTGTGATCAAGAAAGACTAGATTTGACTTGGAAGGATTTTGAAAAAGAATTGACTTGAATATTAGACTTGGAAGATTGGAGAAAAATTAGAATTAGGAAAGGTTCGAATTAGGAAAGGTCCGATTTAGAAAAGTTTCGAATTATGAAAGTTTTCGACTTAGGAAAGTTTTGGAATTAGGAAAGTTTCAACTTAGGAAAGTTTTTAAATTAGGAAAGTTTTGAAAGTTGGAAAGATTCGAAAACAGGGAAGTGTTGAAAATAAGAAAGTTTTGAGTTCAGAAAGCTTTGGATTTAGAAAGATTTGAAATTTAGAAAGTTTAGGATTTAGAAAATTTTTGAGTTTGAGTTTTAGAAAATCTTGAAATTAAAAGGTTTGAATTTAGTAAAGGTTTGAAAACTTAGATTTGGAAAGTTGAGATTTGGAAAGGGATAGAGTTAGGAAAGGGTTGAATTAGGAAAGATTTGAAAGTTGAGTTTTAAAATTTAGAAAAGATTTTTATGTTGAAATTTTGGAAACTTAAGATTTAGGAAAGTGGATGTTTAGGAAGGATTCAAATTAGGAAAGATTTAAAGTTTAGGTTTAGGAAACTTATGGTTTAGGAAGGAATTGAATTAAGAAAGGTTTGGATTATGAAGGGATTGGATTTGGTTTCTAAAAGAAAAGATTTGATTTTGTTTCCAAAAACGGAGGATTGGATTTGATTTCCTAAACGGGAATATTTGATTTGGTTTCCTAAAGGGAAGGTAGGATTTGGCAAGGATTTGGAAAGGGAGATTCTAGAAACCCTAAATTTGGAAAACTATAGTTTCAACGTAGAAAATAGGTTTTGAAAACACGTATAGTTTGGATGTGAAAACAAGAGGTTTTGGACCTAGGTTCAGGGCAAAGTTTGAAAATCATGTTTTCGGAAAGAAAATTAGGGTTTCCTAATTGTAGGTTCTAGGGCTTAACTTGGGATCTAAGGAAAGATGATTTTTGGAAAGTGCATTTTTGGAAATGAAGGTTTTCTAGAAGAGAATCCTAGGGAGGAGTTTCTACAGGGAAGAGTTTTTGGAAAGTAAATTCGAAGAGAGATTTTTTGGAAAGAGATTTTTAAAGAGAAGGAGTTTTTGGAAAGTGTGTTTTTAGAAACGAATATTTTAGAAGGAAAATTCTAGAGGAGAGTTTCTAGAAGGAAGTTTTTGGAAAGAAAGTTTTTTAGAAAGATTTTTGGAAGGAGATTGTTGGAGAAATTTTTTAGGAAAGTAAATTTAGGGAGTGCTTTTTAGAAAGTGAATTTTGAGGAGAAAGGGTTTTTGGAAAGGAGTTGAAAAAGGAAGCTTTGAAAAATAGATTTTGGAGGGAGTTTTTGAAAACAACTTTGAAGAGGAGAGTTTTAGGAAAGTATGTTGAAAGAGATTTTTAGGAAAGAGTTTTTTGAAAATAGAGTTTTTAGGAAGTGTAAAAACATCTCACTTTCCTAAAGCGATTCTAACCATAAGAGGGCTAGAACCACTTTAGGAAAGCGGTTTTGAAAACAACAAGAGTTGAAAATATGGACCATATTGGTCACTTTGAATGTAACACTTTTCTAAAGCAACTCGAGCCATGGAAAGGCTAGAATCACCCTAGGATTGTGATTTTGAAAACATGTTTTGAAAAAGGAGATTTTGATACAATTTTGAAAACAAGTTTGAAAAAGATTTTGAAAACAACTTCAAAACGACTTTTGGAAGATGCAAGACCATGATATGCACAATGCAATTTTGGGGTCGTGAACATACAAGGCTAAGGCTTCACCACATAATCAAGGGGGCCGAACCCACGTGGTCTCTGGTTAGACTAGAAGAAAGCCCCCGACACGGTGACTCTCCAATAGCCCAATCCTACACATGGACCGGGAATCCCCTTGTTTCAAGCATGCAAAGAAAGGGGGGAGAAAGAGATGGGGGATTAAAATAGAGAAAACCCAAGTGGGTTAGGAGAGAGAAGAGAGAAGGGGAAAGTGCGGAAATTTAAATGGAGAACCTACCTTGTATCTTGTTTATTTTGCGCGCCTTGCTTTCTTCGGTCTTCGGTCTTCGTCTTGATTTTCGTCTTCAATCTTCAAGAGTTGTCTTCAAGCTTCAAACTTCAAATTGCAACTCTTCAAGTCTTCAAAGGAGGGTTGAAGGTTAGTTCATGAGTGTATGGGGGTGTGTATGAGTGTAGAGGAGGTTAGGGTTTAGTGTATGGTGGCTAGGGTTTGGAAAACCTAAGGAGGCTAGGGTTTAGGAGGTGCTCGAGCTCTATATATCGAAATATAGGATTTTTAGATTGAGTTTACGGATCTTTTTCACATTGGAGGAGGCTTTGTATTTATAGAGGTTGGACAATACTGGTGCCTGTTGCAGTGGCGCCAGGCCAGAATTTACACTGGCGCCACTAGGAGTGGCGCCAGGCCAATTTTTGGCTTGGCGCCACTACTAGTGGCGTTAGCCATTTAGGAAACATTTAAGGTCGGCAAGCAACGTATCTTTGACTAGATTTGGGCGCCTGTACTAGTGACTACCATGCAATTTTTAGTCTGGCTTCACTAGAAGTGACTCCGGAAAGTCTGGGAAGGATTTTGGAAGACTGGGGATGACCTGGAAGGCCGGAAAAAAGCAGGAACACTTAAAATAGTGTCCTGGAGGTATTTGACCTGAGAAATGAGGATAAGATGGGTCGGAAAGGTTGACCAGGCCTTTAGGGGCAAAACGGTCAACCGGACCGGAAAACTGCAGGGAAATACTCGGACTGTCTCGGAAGAAGGCTTGGGATCTGGAAACATTATTCATAATGTTCTCAGAGGTTGTCGGTTTGATTCCCAGAGTCGGCGGGGTCGAAAAAGGAGACTGGCTCACCAGGGGTAAAACGGTCATTTTTGTATCGGGTTTGCCAGAACTGACTCGGAATGATCCGAAAAGATAAAGGAAGATTGAGAATACTATAAAAGGTAGTCTCAGAAGGTTAACAATTTGATACCCAGAGCCGGTGTGGTTGAAAAAGGAGATTGGCCCACCAGGGGCAAAACGGTCATTTTGTACCGAGTTGGCCGGAACTGACTCGGAATGATCCGGAAAGGTAAAGGAAGGTTGAGAATACTATAAGAAGCAGTCTCAGAAGGTTACCGGTTTGATACCCTGAGCTGGTGTGGTTCTTGGGGCATTTGGATGCCTAGGGGCAAAATGGTCATCTTAACTGGAAAATCTCAAAAAAGGTCCAAAGGGCAGTTTGGTCATTTTTCACCAAAGTGGGCTAATAGACGCTGGTGTTGACCTAGGTTTGTAGTGTTTCCGCCACTCTGACGGCAGTTGTCGTGACACAGGGGTTTGTTGGCAATTCCCTATATTGACTTATTTGTGAGTATTTCCACTACTCTAACGGTTTTGTGAGTATTTTCGCTACTCGGACCGTCTCGAGGAATAAACTGTCTCGAGAGAGGGATTGGAAAGGGGACTTACAGTTTTTGAAAAGACGTGCCTGATTTAGAATCGTCTTGAGAAATAAACTATCTCGAGAGAGGGGTTGGAAAGGGGACTTACCGTCTCCGAAAAAACGTGCTTGATTTGGAACCATCTCGAGGAATAAACTGTCCTGAGAGAGGGATTGGAAAGGGGTCTTACCATCTTCGAAAAGACATGCCTGGATTGGAATCGTCTCGAGGAATAAACTGTCTCGAGAGAGGGATTGGAAAGGGGACTTATCGTCTCCGAGAAGATGTGCCTGGATTGGAATTGTCTCGAGGAATAAATTGTCTCAAGAGAGGGATTGGAAAGGGGTCTTACCGTCTTCGAAAAGACGTGCCTGATTTGGAATAGATTTACCGTCTAGAGGAATCAACTGTCTCGAGAGAGGGGTTGGAAAGGGGACTTATCGTCTTCGAAAAGACGTGTCTAAATTGGAATCGTCTCGAGGAATAAACTGTCCCGAGAGAGGGATTGGAAAGGGACTTATCGTCTTCGAAAAGACGTGCCTGATTTGGAATAGATTTACTGTCTTGAGAAATCAACTGTCGAGAGAGAGGGGTTGGAGTCGGAAAGGAAAGGACAATGCCCCTAAGGGCATTTTGGTAATTTTGCCTCTATTTGGGCCTAACGGGCCCGCGAAGCGATGGACACACGGGATTTGGACTTAGAGAGTTGGTTTCGGTTAGAATACGCCCACAGTGACTTGAAAACAAATCTGGACGGAGTGTAGACTGCCGAGCGGTCAAAAATGGGGTGCTTACAAACGGTATATTGGTTGTGGGTAGATGCTGTGTTAGTTTCTTAGCCTATGGCCTCGTGATGGTTCCCTCGCTCGGATCACCAACCTATAATGGCACCATCTCAGGGAGTGGGCCTAGGTTTGAAAATCTGAGAACCGAACCTTCTTAGGAAGCATTAGTAAACCCTTAACCTCATCCTCATATAGAAACCATGCATAGCCGAACCTCTGCCAAATTTAAGACACGCACGTCAATTTCAAAAACTATGGAGGAAAGGGCGACTGCTTTACTTTCCTTTATCCTTGTCTAAATTCTTGTTGTTATAATACTTGTATAAATGCTCATGCATGTATATTTACTTTACAATTGTATTATCTCTCCCTCTACTCTTAGCGTATATACTCATACATTTAATATTCCATGTCAAAACAAGAGTTCCAAAGTAACTCAAATCACTATATTTTCATGCATATGATCAATCCATAGAGAGTGGCCCCAAGATCACTCTCCTTTGCATAAAACCTACCAAAACCCTAAGGACTCATGGCATGCATTTCAAGTCATACCATAAGAGGGGCCCCAATCCATTTATGCTTACGAAGATAGGGTTGCCAAGAAGATATCGGGCAATCAAACAACAAGGTCTCTCAACAACCTCTTCAACATCAAACTCAAAGAAGGCGAATCCGAAGACTCAAGAGTAGTTTAGGATCTCAAATGTAAAAAGTAGATAGGTGGAAATCCCAAGGACAGTGTTCCCTCTCCCCCTATTAAAATGTAATTTGATTCCGTTGTATTTTAAACTCAAAGTTCAATGTACTCTTCTACTTTTTGTAAACTAATGAATGAATGAATGAATATATGTATGTTTTCACTTGACAGTGAGTATCTGCATACAAGGCCAGACCCCCTATCTCCAAGAAAGTAAGCTAAATACATTGTATCTAGTCTCCCTTGCAATAAAAGACATCTCTAGGGCATGCATTACATAAAGCTTTCCAAATATCAAAAACTAACTTATGACTTTTTTCCTTGTTCTTTTTTTCTTTTCTTTCTTTTTCTTTCATAGAGACTACACCTAGGCTTAGACCCTCACGAAGTCACTCAATGAGTCGCTAAGTTTGATCCTTGAACAAAACCAAGCCTAGATATTAGAAGAAGTAAGGGGACTTGGGGAAAGGGTGACCAAAATGGAAGCAATGCTCTCCTTGCTCTTATCCCATGCAGATATAACAACCAATGAGTAGGCAAAGGCCCCTCAAGTCCAAACCCATGAGAGGCATGCTATCCTATGAAAAAATACCAAGGGAGAAGACCAAGATTACACTCCATTAGACTGTCGGCATCTTAGCCAAGCCAACCACCATGTTTCGATACCTACTAGGCCTACCTTCAACTGGGCGCCCCAATCATATAATCCTAATCTATCATGAGAATCCCATTCTAACTCACCTAGCCATGACACGGAAAATGGTCCCACTTTGAAATGTAAAATCCAAAACTTCCTTAACCTCCAAGCCATTAACCCTACTATTATCATGCTAGAAAATGACCCCCGGCCTTTCAAGATATCTAAGACACGTTTCTGACCTCAAAGGGGAATTGGGAAAGACCGATTCTTTACTAAACTTGCTTACACACAAACCATAGCCTACTACAACCTTTTAGCAATAGGATACTTGAAACCTATACCCTCTCAACCTCTTCCTAATCCTTTACAACCTAATTTCAATCCGGAAATTTGCGAATATCATTCGGGCAACTAGGGGCATGACATCGAAAGCTACTTCTCCCTCAAACATAAAATTCAAGACCTAATAGATAACAAAACCATTAACATATGACCTGTAAACCCTACTCCTGCCCTCGATAGCACCACACATCCTCTGTTGGACCACACCATTAACCTGATATTAGAGGAAATAAGAGAGGATGATGAGTTGGAAGAAGTCATGATCGAAGATTAGAATGGGGACTGGGAGACTGATGAAGAAAGCAACTGGGAGGAGTGTAAGCACCCCATTTTGCCCGCTTGGCAGTCTCCAGTCCGTCTAGACTTGTATTCAAGTCAATATGGACATATTTTGAGTCAATTCAATTTTCCAATGCTAATCTAGTCAATCCATTGCTTCGTGGGCCCTTGGGCCCAAATAGAGGCAAAATGATCAAAATGCCCTCAGGGGCATTAATCGGTCTAATTCCAATAGGCACGTCTTTTCGAAGACGGTAAGTCCCCTTTCCAATTCCAATTCTAATCCGTCTAAAAGTTGATTCCTTGAGGTGGTAAGTCCATCCAATCCGGCACGTTTCTGAGTAAACTCTTCGGAACGGTAAGTCCCTTCAAACCTGTTGACCGAGACGAGACCCCAAGTTCCATAGATGGTAGAACGGTCTACCTTTGGCGCCTGCTAGCTTGCCAATGAAGAAATTTCTGTTTCGGCACGCCTTCCGAGAAAGTTGATTCCTCAGGCACTAAGTCCATTTAGCAGCTTCCTGAGATCAGGCAATCTCGGGAATGATCACGAACCGTGAAAGTAATGGAAGTACTCGTCAACATCACAACCGTTAGAGTGGCAGAAACACTCGTAAACAGGTCGATATAGGGAATTGCCAACAAACCTCTGTATCACGAGACCGCTATCAGAGTGACGGAAACGCTTAAAACTCCGGTCAACACCAATGCCTGCTAGCCCACTTTGGTGAAAAATGACTAAACTGCCCCTAGGGCAATCTCCGACATGTTTCTCGAGGAAGTACTTAAGTCCTCAGAACGGTAAGTCCACCTTTCTAAGATTGTCTTAAAGGCAATCCAGCATGATTAAGTGTCTTCTAGTCAATATGACCATTTTGCCCTTAGGCATCCGAACGCCCCAAGAACCACACCAGCTCTGGATATCAAACCGGTAACCTCCTGAGAATGCTTCTTATAGTATTCCCGACCTTCTATTACCTTTCTGGATCATTCCGAGTCAGTTTTGGTAAACTCGGTGCAAAATGACCGTTTTGCTCCTGATAGGCCGGTTGCCTTTTTCGACCACACTGGCTCTGGGTGTCAAACCGGTAATCTCCTGGGACATTTTAAGTAATGTTTCTAAGCCTCGAGTCTTCTTCCTGAACATTCTAAGTCCATCCCGACAGCTTTCCGACCCAGTTGACCGTTTTGCCCCTAATGGCCCGGTCAACCCTTCCAACACATCTTATCATCATTTTTCAAGTCTACTATCCCTGAGACACTGTTGTAAGGGTTCTTGTGCTTTTTTGGCCTTCCGGGTTATTCCCGGCCCCTTCAAATCATAGTGGCACCAGAAGGAATTTTTGCCTGGCGCCACTACGATAGGCGCCAGGTCATTCCTCTCCCTATAAATACAAAGCTTCTTCCAGCGTGAAAATGGTCTGCAAACTCAGTCTAAAACTTCTCCTCTTCAATATACAGAGCTTGTAGCCTCCCTAAACCCTAGTTTTCTTTGGGTTTTTCAAACCCTAGCCCCCATACACAAACCCTAACTCACGTATACTCCTATACACTCATACATTAGCCTCTAAAAGCCTCCATTGAAGACTTGAAGTGCTACAACCCGAAGCTCTCAAAGATTAAGACAAGTTCTCGAAAATCAAGACGAAGACTGAAGCGAAGACCAAAGCAAAGCAAGAAAAACAAATCGCACAAAGCAAAGCAAAATAAAGAAGATACAAGGTAGGCTCTCTATTTACTATTTAAATTTATGCATCCTCCCCCTTTTTCTTCTCTCTTCTAACCCACTTGGGTTTTCTTTTATTTTAATCCCCCATCTTCTTCCCCCCCTTTCTTGCATACTAGAAACAAGAGGCTTCCCAATTAATGTGTAGGATTAGGCTATTGAGAGTCACCGTGTCGGGAGCTTTCTCTTAGTCTAACCGGAGACCACATGGGTTCTGCCCCCTTGATTATGTGGTGAATTCTTAACCTTGTATGTTCACGACCCCAACTTGCATTGTGCATATCATGATCGTGCATCTCTCCAAAGTCCGTTTTCAAACTTGTTTTCAAAACTTGCATTAAAATCGTTTTCAAAGTTTGTGTTAAAATCTTCTTTTTCAAAGCTTGTTTTCAAAATCACAATCCTAAAGTGATTCTAACCTTTCCATGGCTAGGGTTACTTTAGGAAAGTGTTACATTTAAAGTGACCAATATGGTCTATATTTTCAAATCCTTATTATTTTCAAAACCACTATCTTAGAGTGGTTCTAACATTCTTCTGGTTAGAATCGCTTTAGGAAAGTGAGATATTTTATACACTTTCTAAAAACTCTCTTTTCAAATCTCTCTTTCTAAAAAATCTCTTTTTCTAATACAGTTTCTAAAAATTCTCTTCAATCTTCTTTTCAAAATTTCTTTCCAAAGTTGTTTTCGAAAACTTTCCTTCACAAAACTCACTTTCCTAAAAACTCATTTCCAAAATGCTCCCTAGGTCTCCTTCATAGAAAAAGTCTTTCCAAAACCCCCCTTTTCAAAAACTCTCTCAAAATTTTACTTTCCAAAATCCCTTTTGAAAAACTCTCTTTTCCAAATTCACTTTCTAAAAACTGCTCTCAAGGATTGTCTTCCAAAAATCTCCCTTTTTAAAAGCTCACTTTCCAAAATCTCTTTTCTTAGAGCTAAGTTAAATCCTAGAGCCAACGATTAGGAAACCCTAACTTCTTTTCTTAAAACATGATTTTCAATCTTGCCTTAAAACCTAGGTTTCCAAAATCTCCCCTTTTACATCCAAAATCATAAGTTTCCAAAAACCTATTTTCTACGTCAAAACTATAGTCTTCCAAATCTAGGGTTTCTAAAACATCCTCCTTCCAAATCCATGTCAAATCAAATCTTCTCTTTAGGAAACCAAATCAAATCTCTCCATTTAGGAAACTAGATCCAATCCTCCGTTTTTGGAAACAAAATCAAAACACCTCTCTTAGGAACAAAATCCAATTCCTTTGTTTTACGAAATAGGAATCTTAATCCTTCCTAGTCTAAACCTTTCCTAATCCACTCCTTCCTAATCTCATACTTTCCTAAACCTTAAGTTTCCAAAACTTAAACATTTAAATCTTTCCTTAAACTTTAAACTTCCAAATCTTTCCTAATCCCAACCTTTCCTAATTCCACACCTTTCCAAATTTAAACTTTCCAAATCTTTCTTAAACTCAAACCTTTCCTAATCTCAAGTATTTCTAAAACTCAAACTTCGAAACTTCCTAAATTTCAAACTTTCTAAATTTCAAATCTTTCCAAATTCAAAACTTTCAAAATTTTCTTAAGTTAAAACTTTGTAAAAGCGAAACCTTTCCTAAGTTAAAACTTTCTAAATTTCAAAACTTTCTTAAGTCAAAACTTTCTAAATCCTAAACTTTCTAAAATTCTAAATCTTTCTTAAATTAAACTTTTCCTAATCCAACTCTTTCCAAACTTCAACTCTTTCTTAAAAAAAAAAAAAAGACTTTCCAATTTTAATTCTTTCCTAATTTGAAATCTTTCCTAAAATGAAACTTTCCTATTACAAAAACTTTCCTAATTTGAAACCTTTCCTAAAATGACGCTTTCCCAAATCGAAACTCTCCTAAATTGAAACTTTCCTAAAATGGAACTTTCCTATTTTGAAATCTTCCTAACTCGAACTTTCCTAATTTGAATCTTTCATGAATCCAACTTCCCTAATCTTCCAAGTCCAACATTCGAGTCAAATATTTCTTAAATCTCAAGTCTTTCCTAAGTCTAGGTTTCCTAAAATTCTATCTTTCCAAATCTAGTCCAAGTTCTCTCCAAAGGGTCAAATCATCTTTCAAGTTCAATTCTAGGTCTAAGTTCAATCCTGAGTTCCTAATCTTTCAATTTGAATTCCAAATCAAAATTTCTTTCTTCCAATCATACATTCTATTTTCAATTGGACTCTTGTCTGAACTACGACTGACCTGATTCTTCAAAAAGGATACGTAGGCAACCCTCCTGGGTGCGGTCACAACCTTTTTCAAGCTTCTATTTCCACAACCTTTTTTCAAATTTTCAATTCCATAATCTATTTCAAGTTTCCAATTCCAAAAAGCAATTTTCAAATCTCTATTTCCAATCTCCAAAATTTTCTTTCAAAATCATATCTATCTCTTCAAATCTCTTTCCTAAAATTAAATCAAGTTCTTTTCAAATCTATTTTCAAACTTTCTTTTCTTGCACTTGCCTATCATGCATCATTCTTTTAAATATTCTTTTCTAAAGTGGATAGTTTTGGACATGTACTAATTGAAGACTTTCATAGATAAATCTAGGGTGAATAGACATGTAGGTACCGCAAGGGTTGGGTAGGGTGATGGCTTAGTGCGTCTTCCCTACATGTAACCAACCTCCGAATCTAGAACACTGTTTTCGAAAGACCAAAGGGGAGTTATTTTCAAAAAAGGGCTTACATATTTTCTAAAGGTTGCCAAACAACCTGTTTTCTTAAAAACCCTCTCTTGAGGAAGTATTTTCAAAATTGTTTTCTAAAAACTCTAAGTGTAGTCTTCGGATTGTGCTTAGTTTTAGGTGACCTAACTCACCTTAATCAAGTTAGCTGGCGACTCCAAACTTTTTCTAAAAGCCCTTTATTCGAATCAATTTTCCATTCAAACCTAGTCGCACTCATTCTTCTAGGAGGATGAGTTTGTCGCGCCCAGATTTTTCGCACTCGAGGAATACTCACCCAAGCGGGAAAAATGCTGTACTCTCTCGTTAGAACTCACCCTCCTAGAAGAATGAGTGCGACTAGGTTTGAATTGAAAATTGATTTGAATAAAGGGCTTTTGAAAAAGATTCAGAGTCGCCACCTAACTTGATTAAGGTGAGTTAGGTCACCTAAAAACTAAGCATAATCCGAAAACTACACTTAGGGTTTTGGAAAAAAGATTTTTGAAAATATCTCCTCAAGAGAGGGTCTTTAAGAAAAACAGGTTGTTTGGCAACCTTTGGAAAACATTTAGCACTTTTTAGAAAAATGACTCCCTTTGGTCTTTGAAAACAGTGATCCTAGGTTCGGAGGTTGGTTACGTGTAGGGAAGATGCACTAAGCTATCACCCTACCCCGCCCTTTCGGTACCTACATGTCAATCTACCCTAGATTCACCTATGAGAGTCTTTAACTAACTCGTGTTTAACCCTATTCACTTTAGAAAAATAATGTTTGAAAACTAATTTAGCATGATGCATGATATGCAAGTGCAAGATGAGAGAATTGAAAAATAGATTTGAAAAGAGATTAATTTGAAATTGATTTGATTTGGAAATAGACTTGAAGAAATAGAATTGAAATTGGAAAGCTTGAAAATTAAAAGTAGAAGTTTGAAAATAGAAATTTTGAAATTGGAAAGTTGAAAGTAAATTGGAATTTGAGATTTGAAAAGATTTTGAAAACCGCACCCATGAGGGTGGAATTGAAAGTTGGAAAAGTATTGTGACCGCACCTATGAAGGTTGCCTACGTATCCCTTCGGGGGAATCAGGTCAGTCGTAGTTCGGACAAGAGTCCGATTGAAAAGAGATTGATTTGAAAAGAGAGATTGAATTGAAAATTGAATTTGATTTGAGATTAGAAAAGGAGATTGGAAATTGAAAAGATTGGACTTGCTTTGGAAAGATTGATTTTGGAAAAACTTAGTTTTGGAAAGATGAAGGTTTAGGAAACCTAGACTTAGGAAAGGTAGGAGACCTAGGAAAGACTTGAGATTAAGGAAGATTTGACTCGAACATTGGACTTGGAAGATTTGGAAAGATTGGACTTTAGGAAATGTTCGAATTAGGAAATGCCCGTTTTAGGAAAGCGTCATTTTTGGAAAGTTTCAAATTAAGAAAGTTTTGAATTAGGAAAGTTTCATTTAGGAAAGTTTTGAATTAAGAAAGTTTTGAATTAGGAAAGTTTTGAATTAAGAAAATTTTGAATTTAGAAATGTTTGAAAAAGGGAAGTTTTGATTTTGGAAAGTTTTGAAAACAAGTTTTGAAAATACGAAAGTTTCGTTTTGGAAAAGTTTGAAAAAGGAAAGTTTTCACTTTAGGAAATGTTTGAAAAAAAAGGAAGTTTCAACTTAAGAAAGTCTTGAATTAAGAAAGTTTTGAATTTAGAAAAGTTTTAGATTTGAAAAGATTTTGAAGTTTTGGAAAGTTTAGAATTTGGAAAGATTTAGGTTTAGAAAGATTCAACTTAAGAAAGTTTCAAATTTAGGAAGCTTAGAATTTTAGAAAGATTTGAAATTTAGAAAGTTTAGGATTTAGAAAGTTTTAGAATTTAAATTTTAGAAAGTCTTGAAATTAGGAAAGGCTTGAGTTTAGGAAAGGTTTGAGTTTGAAAACTTAGATTTGAAAAGTTAAGATTTGAAAGGAGGGTAGAATTAGGAAATGGTTGAATTAAGAAAGATTTTTATGTTCAAGTTTTGGAAACTTAAGATTTAGGAAAGTAGAAGTTTGGGAAGGATTTGAATTAGAAAAGAATTGGATTTTGAAACTTAAGGAAAGGTTTAAAATTTAGGTTTAGGAAACTTATGGTTTAGGAAGGAATTGAATTAGGAAAGGTTTGGACTAGGAAGGGATTGGATTTGGTTTCTAAAAGAAAAGATTTGATTTTGTTTCCAAAAACGGAGGACAGGATCTAGTTTCCTAAACGGAGAGATTAGATTTGGTTTCCTAAAGGGAAGATAGGATTTGACAAGGATTTGGAAAGGGGGATTCTAGAAACCCTAGGTTTGAAAAATTATAGTTTCGACGTAGAAAATAGGTTTTGAAAACATGTATAGTTTTGATGTAGAAAACAAGAGGTTTTAGAAACCTAGGTTTAGGGCAAAGTTTGAAAATCATATTTTTGGAAAGAAAATTAGGGTTTCCTAATTGTGGGTTCTAGGGCTTGACTTGGGCTCTAAGGAAAGAGTTTTTGGAAAGTGCGTTTTTGGAAACGAAGGTTTTCTAGAAGGGAAATCCTATAGAGGAGTTTTTGGAAAGTGAATTTGGAAGGAGAGTTTTTGGAAAGATTTTTGAAGAGAAGGAGTTTTGGAAAGTGTGTTTTTAGAAACATAGATTTTAGAAGGAAAATCCTCAAGAGGAAATTTCTAGAAGGAAGATTTTGAAAAAGAAAGTTTTTGGAAAGATTTTTAGGGAGCGTTTTTAGAAAGTGAATTTTGAAGAGAGCGTTTTGGAAAGGAGTTGAAAAATGAGATTTTGAAAAATAGATTTTGGAAGGGAGTTTTTGAAAACAATTTTGGAAAGAAGAGCTTTAGGAAAGTATGTTGAAAAAGAGATTTTTAGGAAGAGATTTCTGAAGAGAGAGTTTTTGGAAAGTATGAAAACGTCTCACTTTCTTAAAGCGATTCTAACCATAAGAGGGTTAGAACCACTTTAGGAAAGCGGTTTTGAAAATAAGGTTTGAAAATATAGACCAAAAAGCCACTTTTAATATAGCACTTTCCTAAAGCAACCCTAGCCATGGAAAGGCTAGAATCACCCTAGAATTGTGGTTTTGAAAACATGTTTTTGAAAAAAAGCTTTTGATGCAATTTTGAAAACAAGTTTGAAAACGATTTTTGAAAATAACTTTTTGAAAACGAATTTGGAAGATGCAAGACTATGATATGCACAATGCAATTTGGGGTCGTGAACATACAAGGTTAAGGCTTCACCACATAATCAAGGGGGCCGGACCCACGTGGTCTTTGGTTAGACTAGAAGAAAGCCCCCGACACGGTGACTCTCCCATAGTCCAATCTTACACATGGACCGGGAATCCCCTTGTTTCAAGAATGCAAAGAAAGTGGGGGAAGGAGATGGGGGATTAAAATAGAGAAAACCCAAGTGGGTTGGAGAGAGAAGAGAGAGGGGGAAAGTGCAGAAAATTAAATAGGGAGCCTACCTTGTTTCTTGTTTATTTTGCGCGCCGTGCAGTCTTCGGTCTTCGGTCTTCGGTCTTGATCTTCACCCTTCAGTCTTCAAGGGTTATCTTCAAGCTTTGGATGGCTGCTCTTCAAGTCTTGAGAGAGTGGTTGAAGGCTAGTGTATGGGTGTATAGGGGTGTGTATGAGTGTATAGGAGGCTAGGGTTTGTGTATAGTGGCTAGGGTTTGGAAAACCTAGGGAGGCTAGGGTTTTTGGAGGTGCTCGAGCTCTGTGTATCGAATTGTGTGATTTTTAGGTTAAGTTTGCAGACCCCTTTCACGTTGATCGAGACTCTGTATTTATAGAAGTTGGACAAGCCTGGCGCCTGTTGCAGTGGCGCCAGGGCAAAATTTATACTGGCGCCACTAGGAGTGGCGCCAGGCCATTTTTTGGCTTGGCGCCACTAGCAGTGGCGCCATCCATTTAGGAAACAATTAAGGTCGGCAAGCAATGTATCTTTGACTAGATTTGGGCGCCTGTACTAGTGACTACCATGTAAATTTTAGCCTAGCTTCACTAGGAGTGACTCCGGAAAGTCCGAGAATGATTTGAAGGAGCCGGGAGTGACCTGAAAGCCGGAAACGAGCAGGAACACTTAAAATAGTGTCCTGGAGGTATTTGACTTGAAAAGTGAGGATTGGATGTGTCGGAAAGGTTGACCGAGCCTTTAGGGGCAAAACGGTCAATTGGACCGAAAAACTGCCGGGACAGACTCAAACTATCCCGGAAGAAGACTTGGGATCTGGAAACATTATTTAGAATGTTCCCAGAGGTTGCCGGTTTGATTCCCAGGGCCAGCGTGGTCGGAAATAGAGACCGGCCCACCAGGGGCAAAACGGTCATTTTGTACCAGGTTTGCCGGAATTGACTCGGAATGGTCCGGAAAGGTAAAGGAAGGTCGAGAACACTATAAAAAGTATTCTCGGGACATTACCGGTTTGATACCCAGAGCCGGTGTGGTCGAAGAAGGAGACCGGCCCTCCAGGGGCAAAACGGTCATTTTGTACCGGGTTGGCCGGAACTGACTCGGAATGATCCGGAAAGAGAAGGGAAGGTTGAGAATACTATAAAAAGTATTCTCAAAAGGTTACCGGTTTGATACCCAGAGCCGGTGTGGTTCCCGGGGCATTCGGATACCTAGGGGCAAAATGGTCATCTTGACCGGAAAAGGTCCAAAGGGTAATTTGGTCCTTTTTCACCGAGGTGAGCTAACAGACATGGGTATTGACCTAGGTTTTGAGTGTTTCCGCCACTCGGACGGGGTTGAGTATTTCCGCTACTCGGACGGGGTTGACGATTTGAGAGTACTTCCGCTACTCTAACGGTTCTGTGAGTACTTCCGCTACTCTAACGGTTCTGTGAGTACTTCCACTACTTTAACGGTTCTATGAGTATTTCCGCTACTCTAACGGTTCTGAGTATTTTCGCTACTCTAACGGTTCTGTGAGTATTTCTGCTACTCGGACGGCTCCGTGAGTACTTCCGCTACTCTAACGGTTGAGTATTTCCGCTACTCGGACGGCTCTGTGAGTATTTCCGCTACTCTAACGGGTCTATGAGTATTTCCGCTACTCTAACGGTGGAGTATTTTCGCTACTCTAACGGTTGTGTGAGTAGTTTTGCTACTCGGACCGTCTCGAGGAATAAACTGTCTCGAGAGAGGGATTGGAAAGGGGTCTTATCGTCTCCGAAGAGACGTGCCTGGATTGGAACCGTCTCGAGGAATAAACTGTCTCGAGAGAGGGATTGGAAAGGGGTCTTACCGACTCCGAAGAGACGTGCCTGGGTTTTGAGTGTTTCCGCCACTCTAACGGTGTTGTGAGTGTTTCCGCCACTCTGACGGTTTTGTGAGTGTTTCCGCCACTCTGACGGTTTGGTGAGTGTTTCCGCCACTCTGACGGTTTCGTGAGTGTTTCCGCCACTCTGACGGTTTCGTGAGTGTTTTCGCCACTCTGACGGTTTTGTGAGTATTTTACTACTCGGACCGTCTCGAAGAATAAACTGTCTCGAGAGAGGGATCGGAATTGGAATAAGAAAGGACAATGCCCCTAAGGGCATTTTGGTCATTTTGCCTCTATTTGGGCCTGACAGGCCCACGAAGCGATGGAAAGATGGAATTTGAAACTAGAGAATTGGATTCGATAGGAATATGCCCAAAATGACTTGAAAACAAGTTTGGACGGAGTGTAGACTGCCGAGCGGTCAAAAATGGGGTGCTTACAGAGTTCTAACGAGAGAGTACAGTATTTTTTCCGCTTGTGTGTGTATTCCTCGAGTGCAAAAAATCTGGGCACGACAAGGAGAAATTCCCACCATGCCCGATCTATCTCTATAACCCCAATGAAGTGTATGATCCTTCTGATTGGCCAATTGAGGAGTCCAAACCTGTGGAGGAGAATTCGACTGAAGATACGGCTGCTGATGGTTGGGGTGATGAGTTTCTACACCCTAAGTATGTTGCGGCTGAGCGCCACTTATTATAGAACCCCTGGCCCACGACTGAGTTTAATTATGAAGACATGGGCTGGGAACTAGAAGAGCCAAAAGCACCGGCAGAGCCATTTGAGCCAAAGGGAAGTGAACTAACTACCTTATTTATGGAAAAACTTGAAAAAGCCGCGGAAGATAACGAGGTCAATGAAGCTGACAACCGCACCGACACTGTCAACACACCCAAATCCATAGAAAATGTCTTTGCCTATCTTGCCTTAGCCGAAGATCACAATCATGGATGGAGAGCAAAAAATGTGGGCATCATCCCAAAACCATACTAAAAGGGATTATCTTCAAAAAGAGTACAAGAGAGGGGTGTTTTCACCCACTTTCTTTCTATCCCCTTTATTTTTATCTTTAAATTGATGTTTGCTTTTCCATTCTGCTAAGGAACTCTATGGTTTTCTCTGTAATAATAAAGTGATAGTTTTTATTCAATTGTTGTTATCTCATATTCTTGTGAATGGTGAATGCTTCCTAAGTAAGGGGTGTGTTCTATCTTATGGAGGACCTAACTTGAAGGGTATAATAACATGAGTTAACTATTCGCCAAAGGAACAACTTTCTGAAAAGAGAGAGGATAAAGATGAGTGAGTAAACTACCCAAAAGCAGCACTTGCAAGACACCAAAGCTAAGCAATGTGTGGCCAAACTATCAAAAGGAAGATGGGCAATTTTTTATTTTCCCATAAAAAAAAATTTGTACTCCCTTTGCTTACCCCACTAATGCCACGCGAAAAGCGAAAAAGTATTCCTTGTCAACCCTGATCCAACACCATTCTTCCACACTAGGACAGAAAGATAACTAAGGTCTGTACAAAAAACGCCCTCATCTTTCATCAAGCTGATGCAACATAAAGGCTCTATGGATCAAGCCATCTAGTTCAAAATGAAGAGAGGCTCTCATTTCATTTCTCATACAGTCAAAAGCAACCATTGTCAAACCTATTGAGCTTGTTACTTTTTTTTTCGAGAAAACCCCAATCTAAGGATCACAGCCTACCATGGGTTAGGACGAAACATTAAGGAAAAGATCTAAAATAAAGGAGTTGAAGAAGTGTTCGTCCCATAAAAATTAAAAAAACTAAAAAGAGGAAAGGAAGAAAAAGGAAAGCAAATAGCAAGAGTTGTCAAGGGGTATGGTGCTCCAAGGCCATACCATCTTAAAGTAGGTTTGTAAGAGGTTCCCTACACAATGGCTCTCACAAACTTGTAAGCACCCCATTTTTGCCCGCTTAGCAGCCTCCAGTCTGCCCAGACTTGAGTTCAAGTCAATATAGACATATTCCAATTCAAACCAGCTTTCCAAAAATAATTCAATCAATTAATCGCTTTGCAGGCCTATTAGGCCCAAGTAGAGGCGAGATGACCAAAATGCCCTTAAGGCATTATTCGGTCCAATTCCAATGGGCACGTTTTCTTGAAGATGGTAAGTCCCCATTTCAATCTCAATTCCACGATCAAAAACCAATTCTAGTCCAGCTCCAATTCAAATCAAGTTTGACATGTTTTTCCAAAAAGTTGATCCCTCAGACGGTAAGACCCTTTAGCTTGGCACGTTTTTTGAGAAAATTCTTTGGAACGGTAAGTCCCTTCAAACCAGTCAACCGAGACGAGACCCCAAGTCCCCGAGAAGGTAGAACGATCCACCTTTGGCGCTTGCTAGCCCACCAATGAAGAATGTCCGTTTTGGCAGGCTTTTTGAGAAAATTGATTCTTCAGGCTATAAGTCCACCTAGCAGATTTTCGAGATCAGACAGTCTCTGAAATGATTGCGACCAGTTAGAGTAATGAAAATACTCGCAAAATTCACAACCGTCAGAGTGGTGGAAATACTCACAAACAAGTCGATTTAGGGAATTGCCCATAAACTCCTTATATCACGAGACCGAACTCGCCTCTTGGCCGTGACACGTTTACCAAAGGACGAGAGACCTTTGAAAACCAACTCGTCATAGATTTTCAGAGTGAAAAAAACACTCAAAACACAGGTCAACACCAGTGCCTATTAGCCCACTTCAGTGAAAAATAACCAAACTGCCCTTAGGGCTTTTCGGTATGCTTTTTTGAGAAAGTACCTACGTCCTCAAATCGGTAAGTCCACCCTTCCAAGATTGTCCTAAAGACAATCCGACATGATTAGATGCCTTCCAATCGGTTTCAGGCCAATTCTGACACCCTCTAGTCAAAATGACCATTTTGCCCCTAGATAGCCAAGCGCCCGGTGAACCACACCAGCTCTAGGTATCAAACCGACAACCTCCCAGGGATGCTTCTAATAATATTTTCAGCCTTCCGATTCATTTTTGGATCATTCCAAATTGATTCCGGCAAGCCCTATGCAAAATGACCGTTTTGCCCATAATGGGTCGGTCGCCTTTTCTAACCACGCTGGCTCTGCGTATCAAACTGGAAACCTCTTGGAACATTCTAGCTAATGTTTCCAAGCCTCAAGCCTTCTTCCAGGACATTCTAAGTCCATCTCGACAGCTTTCCGGCTCGATTGACTGTTTTGCCCCCAAAGGCTCGGTCAACCTTTCCTACACATCCTAACATTATTTTTCAAGTCTACTACCTCTAAGACATTATTTTAGGGTTTTCTATCCATTTTCAGCCCTTCGGGCCATTCTTGGCCCTTTAAATCATTCCTGGACTTTTCGGAGTCACTCCTAGTGAAGCCAGGCTAAAAATTGCACGGTAGTCACTAATACAGCCTCCCAAATCTTCTGAAGATACATTGCTTGCCGACCTTCAACATTTCCTAAATGGCTGGCGCCACTAGTAGTGGGGCCAAGCCAAAAAATGGCCTAGTGCCAATGGGTTTTTTAGCCTAGGGCCACTACAACAGGCGCTAGTTTACTCTTCTGTCTATAAATACAGACCCTCCTCCAGCATGAAAAGGGTTCACAAACACAATCCAAAAACTCTGCTCTTCGATATACAGAGCTTGAAGCCTCTCCAAACCCTAGCTCTCTTTAGGTTCTTCAAAATCCTAGCCTCTATACACTTAACCCTAGCTCACATACACTCTTATACACTCATATACGAACCTCTGAAGCCTCTATTGAAGACTTGAAGTGCAGCAACTCCGAACCTCCCGAAGACTAAAGCAAGCCCTTGAAGAACAAAGTAAAACAAAGCTAGCGAGTAAGCAAAACAAAGCAAATACAGCAAGCAAAACAAAGAAAACACAAGGTAGGCTTCTTATTTATATTTACGCAATTTCCCCCTCTCTCTTCTCTCTCCTAACCCACGTGGGTTTTCTTTTATTTTAATCCCTATCTTGTTGACTTAAGGTTAACCCTTATTGACTCAAGGTTGACCCTATGTTGATTTTGATGATAACTAAACCTTGTGTTATTTTACTAATGAATCTACTTAGTGTGCAGATTAACAAAGTTCATAATTTAGACTTAAAGTTCAATCTTAAGTCTAATACATGTCAGAGAGAATGCTCAACAAATTCAAGATCAAGCAATGAACTTCAAGAGCTATGAAATGGACCAAATAGAGGAGTGATGCTTATCTCTACTTCAAACAAATGTTTTGTATTCGAAGATATTGAAGGTGTTCAAATGAAGCTTCTATCAAGTATGCATAGACTCAATGACGATTGATTTGCACTCAAGAAAGATTGAAGACTTCATTAGAATGTGCAATGGTCAGTTGAAGATGTTTTTGTTTGTTAAAGAGATTGATAATGCTCAAGAGAAGATCTCATCAAGAATGCAAAGATCAGTTGAAGATGAATTGATTATTGAGGAGATTGAAGATGCTTGAGAAGAAGGCTCATAATAATTGTCTAATCTCTACCTGGAATCCAAGTGAAGAATTCTTCTACAATGTAAAGAACCAATAAAGACTAGATGTATGAAGAGATTTCATCAAGCTTGCAAAAGTCTCATTGATGTGATTTTAAAGAAGAAAGAAGAATTGCTAGCAAAGAGAAGAAATTAGCAATGAAGCATTGTGAAGCTCTACGTAATTGAGGAAGCTTGGCATTGAAAGAGAGTGTTCTAAAATGAAAAAAGAAGCTTTGCAAATGAAGAAGATAAGATCAACATTGATCTTATGAAGCTCTGACTGTTTGAGAGTCAAGAGAAGATGAATATCAAATGATTAATTCAATCCAAATTGAATAAAAGTTAACTCTGATGAGTTAAAGAGATTTGATTGATCATCATACCCCAAAGAAATACTCCTTGAAGATCTTATACTAGTGCTGAGATGAGCTGGATCATTAGAAGTCAGAAAGCAGATTTTTGGGTAATGAGCGGACTCATGGAAATAAGGAGTCGCCTCATGGTTACAGAAGCAAAAGGCTTAAAGACCAAATGGACAATGAGCGGACTCATGAAAATGAAGAGTCACCTCATGAACACAGAAGCAAAAGGCTTGGAGACCAAGTAGACAATGAGGGGACTCGTGGAAATGAAGAGTCGCCTCATGGAGATAGACGCAAAGGCTTGAAGATAACATGATCAATGAGCGGACTCATGAAGATGAAGAGTCGCCTCATGACAACAGAAGTAAAAGGCTGAAGATCAAATGAACAAAGAGCGGACTCCTGAAGATGAAGAGTCGCCTATTGACAGCAGAAGCCAAAAATGTGAAGACAGAATGAACAAGTAGTCGACTCATTGTTATGAAGAGTGGACTCATGGAGACAGTGAACTACGTTTGGTAAATGCAGAAGCAGAGAGTGTCGACTCCACAAGCATGGAGCCGACTCCTTGAATATAATGGCTAGTTTTCCTAACGTTATAACAAACTGGACGTGCATCAATTGAAGCCCAACAACCTCCAACGGATGGAATCAATACAAGGGTTTATATACAAGCCTCCAACTGCATTTATAACCAAGAAATCAAAGGAAGAAACATAAGAGACAAGAATCACTGACTGATCAAACCTGATATTCCTGAACATTCTTCCTGTCTTCTTCTTGTGAGCTTTGATTGTAAAATCTACTCTTGTTAGAGAGTTTTCTTGTTACTTGTATATTCTTATACACTTTTAAGGGAGAGTTTGAAAGTTCTCTTGAGAAAGAAAAACTCTTGTAACTTTGAGTGAAGCTTGGACAAAACCACTTGGTGGCTGAAGAACTCGGTGAGGAGTTCTTGTGTATAGTGAGCTGAGCACTTTGTCAATCAGCAGCCCATTTATAATTGGTGATTACATCGTGGAAGAAGACTTCAAGGAGGTCTTGGGGTGAAGACGTAGACCACGGTTTATAATTGAACCTCGGTATATCGGTGTGTTCTTCTTTTGCTCTGCTTTCTCTTCTCCATTTGATTACATTGCATTTTATTTAGTTTGAACACTATTATATTGCTTAGATTAATTTTAATTAATCTTAATTACTATTAATCTTCGAGAAACCCAATTCATTCCCCCTCTTAGGTTGTCTTTTGGGACAACACATCTTTTACTCCCCTTTCTTGCATGCTTGAAACAAGGGACTCCCAGGTTTATGTGTAGGATTAGGCTATTGAAAGTCACCGTGTCGAGGGCTTTCTCTTAGTCTAACTTGAGACCACGTGGGTTTGGCCGCCTTGGTTATGTGGTGAAGTCTTTAACCTTGTTTGTTCACGATCTCAACTTGCATTATGCATATCATGGTCATGCATCTCTCTAAAACTTGTTTTCAAACTTGTTTTCAAAACTTGCATCAAAAATCATTTTCAAAACTTGCATTAAATTTTCTTCTTCCAAACTAATTTCAAAATCACAATCTTAAGGTGATTCTAGCCTTTCTATGGTTAGGATTGTTTTAGGAAAGTGTTACATTTAAAGTGACTTTCATGGTCCATACTTTCAATTCTTTATTGTTTTCAAAACCATAATCCTAGAATGGTTCTAATCCCTTCATGGTTAGAATCGTTTTAGGGAAGTGGGATATTTTTAGAGACTTGTAAAAGTCCACATTCAAATCCCTTTCCAAATTACTTTTCAAACTTACCTTCCAAAACTTTCTTTTTAAATCCTCTCCAAAACATCTTTTCAAATCTACTTTCTAAAATCTATTCTCCAATATACATTCTAAGAACTATCTCCAATCTCCTTTCCAAAATTGCTTCCTAAAAATTGCTTTCTAAAAATTCCCTTCAAAAAACTTACTTTTCTAAAAAGCTCTTTTCAAATTCCTTCCCAAAAGTTCTCTTGAAAAATTTTACTTTCTAAAAAACACTACACAAGTTTCCTTCCTAGAAACTCACTTCAAAATATCTACTTTCCAAAATCCCTTTGTCTTGGAGTTCAAGTCAAACCCTAGAGCCATGGTTAGGAAACCCTAATTTTCTCTCCTAAAACATGATTTCCAATCTTGCCTCAAAACATAGATTTCCAAAGCCTCTAGTCTCTACGTCAAATCTTAGATTTCCAAAATCATTTTTCCTATACCAAAACTATAGCTTTCCAAACCTAAGTTTTTCCAAAATTCCTCATTTCCAATTCTATGTCAAATCAAATCTTTCGTTTTTGGAAACTAAATCAAATCCTCCGTCTTTATAAACAAAATCAAATCATCTCTTTTTGAAATAAAAACCAATCTTTTATTTTAGGAAATAGAAATCAAATCTTTACTAATCCAAACCTTTTCCTAATTTCAACTTTTCTTAATCCCAATCCTACCTAAACCAAATCTTTCTTAATTCTAATCCTTCCTAATCTCATACATTCCTAAATCTTAAGTTTTCAAAACTTAAACTCTCAAATCTTTCCATAAATTTTAAGCTTCTTAATCTTTCTAAACCTAAACTTTTCCTAATTCTAAAACTTTCCAAATTCTAAATCTTTCTCAAACCTAATCAAATCTCTCCTAACAAGGAAACTTTCCAAATTCGAAATTTTCTTAAGTTGAAACTTTCTAAATTCAAAACTTTTCAATTTCAAAACCTTTCCTAATTCGAAACTTTCCTAAAAACGGAACTGTCCTATTTTGAAACTTTCCTAAATTCGAGATTTCCTAAATCCAATCTTTCTTAAACTCCAACTTTCCAAATCTTCCAAGTCCAACATTCAAGTCCAATCTTTTCTAAATCCCTTCCAAGTCAAATCAAATCTTTCTTAAACCTCAACTCTTTCCTAAGTCCTATCTTTCCTAAGTCTAGGTTTTCCAAAACCAAGCTTTCCGACGTCAAACCTCTTAAGTTCAAATCAAATTCAATTCAATTACATGCTTCAACACTAAGTTACCCTAAGTCCTAAGATGTCTAGACCCTAGTTCAACCCTAACTCTAAAGTTAGGAAGCTTCCAACTCTTCTCAAAAAATTCTTCTCTAAATTGAGATGGTTTTTCAAACTTTAATTCAAGTTAAAATGCTTTCAAATCTCAACCTTTCCAAATGAGTCCAAGTTCTTCTTCCAAGTTGTATTTTCCAAATCAAAATTAATTTCAAATCCTCAAGTTCAATTTCAAATCAAAGTTAATTCCAAGTTCAATTTCAAATCTTCTATTCAAAGTTCAAATCAAACCTTTTTTATTTCAAATCAAATCTATTTTCAAATCAAATTTTCTATCGGACTCTTGTCCGAACTAAAACTGACCTAATTCCCAAAAAGGGATACGTATGCAACCTTCATGGGTGCGGTCATAACTATTTTCAAATTTTCAATTCCATGATCAATTTCTAATTCTACAATTTATTTTCAAATCTCTATTTCCAATTTCTAAAACTTTTCTTTCAAAAGTCAAGTTTTCTTTTCAAATCTCTTTTCAACATCAGATCAAGTTGTTTTCAAACCTATTTTCAAAATCAAAGTCTTTTCTTGTACTTACATATCATGCATCATGTCAATTTCTTTCTAAAAGTTCTTTTCTAAAGTGGATAGTTTTGAACGTATACTAACCAAAGATTTTGAATGAGTGAACCCAGGGTAAATAGACATGTAGGTACCATAAGGGCAGGGTAGGATGATGGCTTAGTGCGTCTTCCCTACACGTAACCACCCTCCGAACCTAGATCACTGTTTTCAAAGACCAAATGGAGTTATTTTCAAAAAAGGGTTTAAATATTTTCAAAGATTGCAAAATAACCTATTTTCTTAAAAACCTTCTCCTGAGGATGTTTTCCAAAACTTTTTTTCAAAAACCTTAAGTGTAATCTTCAGATTGTGCTTAATTTTAGGTGACCTAACTCACCTTAATCAAGTTAGGTGGTGACTCCAAATTTTTTCTAAAAATTCAAATCAATTTCTAATTCAAATCTAGTTGCACTCATCCTTCTAGGAGGATGAGTTCTAACAAAAGAGCACTCTATTTTTCTCACTTGTCTTTTTTGAGTGCGAAAAATCAAGGCGCGACAGTTGGCGACTCCATTGGGAACACTCAGTGGATTAGACCAATATCATGTCTTCTCACCCTCACCCATTTGGAGTCTTTGATTAATTTGTCCAATTCTATCCACTTCAAAATTTCAAAATCAAGTTTTTCCGGTTGTTTTAAAAAAAAATGTCATTGTTTGCACTCTGCTCATATTCATTCTATCTTCCATTAAGTTTGTCATTCAAGTACTAACTTTTGCATATTTATTTTTGTAGGTGAACCCTCGTTCATATATTTTTTTCATGTTATATTAACTGTTGTGTATGAATGAATGCATGGATTGGACATGATAGATGAGAGTTGTTGGGCTCTTTCTTCCAATTTTTAAAAATCACACGTGCACTGCACGTGCACTTGCATTCTGCATATTTGCATTCTCTACCCTGATATATCCTTTCTAGTTAGAAGGGGGAACGGTATATTGGTTGTGGGCACGATGCTGTGTCAGTTTCTTCGCCTAGGGCCTCTTGATGGTTCCCCCGCTCGGATCACCAACCGATAATGGCACCACCTCAAGGAGTGGGCCTAGGTTTGAAGATCTGGAAACCGAGCCTTTTTACAACGCATTAGTAAACCCTCAACCTTATACTCATATAGACACCATGCATAACCGAACCCTGCTAGATTTAAGACACGCACACCATTTTCAAAACCATGGAGAAAAGGGCGACTGCTTTACTTTCTTTTAAATTTATCTATTCCTGTTGTTATAATACCTATCTAATTACTCAAGCATCCATGTTTACTTTACAAATGCATTCTCTCTCTTTTTACTCTATGCATCCATGTTCATGCATTCAATATTTCATGTCAAGATAAAAGTTCCAAAATAACTCAAGTCACTGCATCTCCATGCATATGATCAACCCAAAGAGAGTGACACTAAGTTTGCTCTCCATTGCATTAAACCTACCTAAACCCTAAAGGTTCCCATGTAACTCTAAGGATTCATGGCATACATTTCAAGTCATTCCATAAGAGGGGCCCCAATCCCTCTATGCTCACGGAGATAGGGTCGTCAAGAAGGCAAGGGGTAATCAATCAATAGGGTCTCTCAACGACCTCCTCAATATCAAATTCAAAGAAGGCAAATCCGAGAACTTAAGAGTAGTTTAGGATCCCCAAATGTAAAAGTGGATAGGCAGAAGTCCCAAAGAAATTGTTCCCTTTCCCCCATTAAAATTTATTTTGATTCTATTATATTTAGACTCTGAAAGTTTAATATATTTCCTTATTTTTGAATGAATGCATGTTCCCACTCAAATGGTAAGGTAGCTGCATACAAGGGCAAACCCCCTATCTCCAAGCAGTGAGCTAAATTCATCATGATTAGTTTCCTTCTCAAGTAGAGGCATCCCTAGGATGTGCATTGCATAAAGCTCTCGAATAACCAAAACCTAACTTGCGATTTGTGTCATTGTTTTCTTTCTTTTTATTTTCAGAGATCACACTATTGCAAGTTAACATTGCTCCTAAGAAAGGTCAACATCCACCCAGAGACCCCATTATCACCCGACAAAGAGCGTTACTAATGGCCACCAATCTTGAAGAATCGTCCCAAGTCTCTCGAGAAGAGGTAGAAAAAATGAGGACCAAGGTTGATGAAATGTTTAAGCTCATCCAAACCTTGGCCATAAAGGATGCTGCTGCAATCCCATTGTCATCCATGACTTTGTCCAAGCACCCTGAACCCGCTAACACAAGGATTGTGCTTCAATCTGACAATGCTGGAAGAAACAAGGAAGATGCCAAGGGGATCAACATTGAAGAGGAGGAAACCATATTGCTCTCACCTTCCATAAAGAGGATTCCCCTAGACCCTCTCAGTCTGAAAATCCAAGGGCTCAAGGATTCATTGCGAAGTCTCCATGGCCATGACACTTATGAGTTTACTTCTTATAACGAGCTCTACTTCTTTTCGGATCACCCAAGACCTGCCAAGTTCAAAATGCTTGACTTCCAAAAGTATGACGACACTGGTAACCCTATTGCTCATCTTTGCCTGTATGCTGGGGCACTAAGTGGTCATGGGAACAATCTGAACCTACTAATGCAATTATTCCCACACAGTCTCACTGGGTCTACCTTGCAGTGGTTTGCCCATTTGGACTTGAGGAAGATGATGACTTGGATTAAGCTGGTCATTGCATTCAAAGCCTAATATCGTCACAATATCGACCTCACCTTTGACTGATGGTCCCTGATGACTATGAGTAAAGGTGAAAAAGAAAGTTTCAAGAGCTATGCCTTGAGATGGAGCGAGGCCGCTACACAAGTCAATCCTTCATTGGAAGAGAAGGAGTACGTGCAACTTTTCGTACATACTTTTCATGATATATACTACGAGAAGCTCTGCACAAGCGTAGGGAAAAGCTTCTCTGAGCTCATCATGCAAGAGGAGATGATAGAAAATGATCTTAAGATAGGAAGGATTATGGACCCCTATGCAATGACTGTAGAGAGTTCTGCCAACATAGCTAAGAAGATGGCTACTACAAAGGGAATAATCTAGAAGGAAAGCGAGGTGTCTTCCATCCTTCCTAGCCAACCACCCCCATACCGTCCACCACTACAATCACACCCCGTCCTACCCTTACGCACTTTAACCATGCCTGCTCCAACCCCTAACTATGGCCCTGCTAGGGCACGGCCTAACTTTAATAGACCTATCCGACTCATCCATACCTTTGATACCCTAGCCTGCACCCAAACTGAGGCCTATCATAACCTTCTGAAGAATAATATCTTACAACCCATACCTGCTCGTCCATTGCTAAGCCCTCTACCCCCAACTTTCAATCCTGCCCACACTTGTGAATACCATTCAGGTGGCAAAGGGCATGACACCGAAAGCTGCTTCTCTCTTAAGCACAAAATTCAATACCTAATAGGCAATAAGACCATTGACTTGCAACCGATGAATCCCCTTCCTGCTCCTAATGTAACCATAAATCCTCTACAGGACCATGCTGTCAACTTGATATTAGAGGAAATAGTGGAAGAAAACGAACTGGATGTGATCGCGGTCGAAGACTGGGAGATTGATGAAGAAAGCGACTGGGAGGAGGATCTCCTGTCATGCCCAATCTACCTCTATAACCCTAATGAGGTGCCCGTTTCTTCTGACTGGCTAGTGGAGGAACTCACACTCGTGGAAGAGTACCTTGTCGCGCCCCAATTTTTTGCACTCAAAAAAGATAAGTGAGAAAAACACAGTACTCTCTTATTAGAACTCATCCTCCTACAAGAATGAGTGCGACTAGATTTGAATTGATTTTAAATAAGGGCTTTTGGAAAATAATTTGGGGTCTCCACCTAACTTGATTAAGGTGAATTAGCTCACCTAAAAACTAAGCATAATCCGAATATTACACTTAAGATTTTTTGAAAAAGATTTTGATAACTTTCTCAAGAGAGGGTTTTTAAGAAAATAGGTTATTGGCAACCTTTGAAAAAATTTAAGCCCTTTTTTAAAATAACTCCATTTTTTTGGTCTTTCAAAAACAATGATCCTAAGTCCGAGTTACGTGTAAGGAAGACGCACTAAGCCATCACCCTACCCCGCCCTTGCAGTACCTACATGTCTATTCACCCTAGGTTCACTCATTAGAGTCTTTGATTAATAAATGTCCAATATTATTCACTCTAGAGAAGAATTTTGAAAAGAGAAGTTTGACATAATGCATAATATGCAAGTGCAAGAATTTGATTTGATTTTACAAGTGAATTGGAAAAGACTTAATTTGATTTCGAAAAGAGATTTGAAAAGAAAACTTTGAAGTTTGAAAGAAGGTTTTAGCAATCAGAGATTGGAAATAGATTTTAGAATTAGAAACTTGAAATGGATCATGGAATTGAAAGTATAAAAATAGTTATGGAATTGAAAATTTGGAAAAAGTTATGAAATTAGAGACTTGAAAGAATTATAGAATTGGAAATTTGATAATAATTATGAAATTGGAAACTTGGAAAAAGTTATGACCGCACCCATGAGGGTTGCCTACATATCCCTTTTAGGGAATCAGGTCAGTCGTAGTTCGGAGAAGAATCTGATTGAAAATAGAAGATTTTGATTGAAAAAAGAGTTTGATTTGAAACTTAGAATGGAAGATTGGAATCGAGATTGAATTTAGACCTAGAATTGAACTTGAAAGAGGATTTGACCCCTAAAAGAAAACTTGGACTAGATTTGGAAAGATAGAGTTTTGAAAACAATTTGAAGTTCGAAATTAGAAAACCATCTTGGTTTAGAAAAGGGTTTTTAGAAAGGAGTCAAAGCTTCCTAACTCTAAGAGTTAGGGTTGAACTAGGATTTAGGTTACCTAAGATTGAAATACGTGATTGAATTAGGAAGGTTTGATTTAGATTTGAAAAAGTTTGATTTTAGAAAATTGGATTTAGGAAATATTCGACTTAGGAAAGTTTCAAATTAGGAAAGCTAGATTTTAAGAAAGATTTTGAGAAGAAGTTTCATTTGATTTGAAAAACTCGACTTGGAATAGATTTAAAAAAGCTAAGGTTTGGGAAAGATTGAAATTTGGAAAGCTTTAGGATTTGGAAAGTTTGAACTTAGGAAAGTGTCAAATTAGGAAAGTTTTGGATTTAGAAAGTTTCAACTTAGTAAAGTTTTGATTTTAGAAAGATTGGAATTAAGAAAGTCCTGAATTTAGAAAAATTTGAATTTTGGAAAGTTTTTAAAAGATTTCAATCTAAAAAAGCTTTGGAATTTGGAAAGCTTGATTTAAGAAAAATTTAGAAAGTTTAAAAATTAGGAAATGTTTAAATTTAAAAAGATTGGAAAGTTTGAAATTTTGAAAGGTTTGACATTAGCAAAGTTTAGAATTAGAAAAGGATTGAATTAAGAAAGATTTAATTTCTATTTTCTAAAAAGAGATGATTTGATTTTGTTTCTAAAAACGGAGAATTGGATTTGGTTTCCTAAGTTGGAAGACTAGATTTGACATGGAATTGGAAAGGATGAGATTTGAAAAACTGGATTTAGAAAATATTTGACATGAAAAAGACGTTTAAGAAACCTAAGAGTTCGATGTAGAAAATAGAATTTTGGAAAGCTGTGATTGGATGTGGAAAAGGAAAATAGAAATTAGGGTTTCCTAATCATTGGCTCTAGGGCTTGACTTGGACTCCAAAAAAAAGAGATTTTGAAAAGTAAATGTTTTGAAGGGAATTTCTAATAAGGAAATTTGAAGAGTGTTTTTTAGAAAGTAGAATTTTGAAGAGAGCTTTTGGAAAGGAATTGTTGGAAAGAGTTTTTAGGAAAGTAAGTTTGAAAAGAGATTTTGAAAAAAGAGATTTTTAGAAAATAAGTTTAAAAATAGATTTTAGAGAGGATTTAAAAAGAGGTTTTGGAAAGGAGATTTTCAAAAAGCGATTTGGAAAGAGAATGGAATATGGACTTTTACAAGTCTCTAAAAATATCTCCCTTTTCTAAAATGACTCTAACCATAGAAAGATTAGAACCATTCTAGGATTGTGATTTTGAAAACAACAAAGATTTGAAATTATGGACCATGATAGTCACTTTAAATATAACACTTTCCTAAAACAACTCTAACCATGGAATGGCTAGAATCACCTTAAGATTGTGGTTTTGACGAAAACAATTTAGGGTTTACACCCAAAAACTTATGCAACACCTTCTTAAAACAATCATAATCATAGAGTAGCTAGAATCATCTTAAGATTGTAATTTTTGAAAACAAGTTTGGAAGAAGAAGATTTTAATGCAAGTTTTTAAAAACAAGTTTAGAAAACAATTTTGAAAAGATTTATGAGTATGATATGCACAATGCAAGTAGGGTCGTGAACATATAAGGTTTAGGCTTCACCACATAATCAAAGGGGCCAAATCCACATGGTCTAAGGTCGAATTAGAGAAAAGCCCCCGACACGCTGACTTTCAACCATTGTTCCTGCACATGAACTAGGGATTCTCTTGTTTCAAGCATGCAAGAAAGGGAGGGAAAAAGATAGGGGATTGAAATAGAAGAAAACCCAAGTGGGTTAGGAGAGAGAAGAGAGAAGGAGGGAAATCGTATAAACGTAAATAGAAAACCAACCTTGTGTCTTCTTTGATTTGTTCACTTTATTTGCTTTACTTCGCCTTAATCTTCGAGAGCTTTGAGATTGCAGCATCTTAAGTCTTCAATGGTCTGCTTGAAAGCTTGTATAGGCGTGTATTGGGTGTATGTATGCTAGGGTTAAAGTGTATGGGGGCTAGGGTTTGAGGAAGCCTAAGAAAGCTAGGGTTTGGAGAGAGTTCGAGGGCTGTATATTGAGAGAGAGAGAGAGAATTTCTGGAGTTAGATTGCCGACCCTTTTTACGCAGGGAGGAGGCTCTATATTTATAGACACAAAATTGACCTGGCGCCTATCCCATTGGTGCCACTTAGGAAATATTTTAGGGCGGCAAAAAACATATCTTCAACCCTTGATACGCAAGGTAGAAGATTTGGGCGTCTGTCCTAGTGACTACTATGCATTTTTTAGCCTGGCTCCACTAGGAGTGACTTCGGAAGGTCCGAAAAGCCAAAAATGGGTAGAAACCTCTGAAATAGTGTCCCAGGGGTAACAAACTTGAAAAACTAGGTCAGAATTGTCGATTAAGCTATTAGGGGCAAAACGGTCAACTAGACCGAAAAACCAATGGAATGGACTAGGAATGATCCATGAGCGGACCTAAAGGTTGGAAACACTATCTAGAGTGTTCCAGGGGAGTGCCGGTTTGTTACCCAGAGCTGGTGTGGTTGGAAAAGGCGACCAACCTACCAGAAGCAAAATGGTCATTTTTTGCACCGGGTTTGCCGGAATTGACTCGAAATGATCTGAAAAGATAATGGAAGGTCAGGAATACTATAAGAAGCATTCTCAAGAGGTTCCCAAAGGCACTCAGATATCTAGGGGCAAAATAGTTGTTTTGACTAGAGGGTCTCGGAATTGGCCCGAAACCAACTAGAAGGCACCTAATCATGCCGGATTGTCTTTAAGACAATCTTGAAAGAGTGGACTTACCGCTTTGAGGACTTAAATACTTTCTCAAAAAAACGTATCAGAAAGCCCTAAAGGTAGTTTGGTCATTTTTTACCGGAGTGGGCTAACAGGTACTGGTGTTGACCTGGGTTTTGAGTGTTTCTGTCACTTTAATGGTTTATGACGAGTTAGTTTCTAAAGGTATCCCGTCCTTTGGTAAACGTGTCATAACTAAGAGGCGAGTTCGGTCCTATGACATAAGGGGTTTATTGGCAATTTCCTATGTCGACCTATTTGCGAGTGTTTCTGCCACTCTGACAGTTGCAAAGTTTGCGAGTATTTTCATTATTCTAACGGGTCACGATCATTCCAGAGACTGTCTGATCTTAAAAAGCTACTAGTTGGACTTACTGCCTGAGGAATCAACTTTCTCGAAAAGCATGTCGAAACAGACATTCTTCATTGGTAGGTTAGTAGGTGCCAAGGATAGACCGTTCTACCATCTCAGGGACTTAGGGTCTCGTCTCGGTTGACGGGTTTGAAGGGACTTACCGTTGTGAAGATTTTCTCTATAAACGTGCCAAATTGGATAGTGTTACCGTCTAAGGGATCAACTTTCTCGAAAGGCGAGCCGAATTTGATTTGGAATTGGAATTAGACTTGAAGTGGGTTTTGATCTTGGAATTGAGATTGAAACGAGGACTTACCATCTTCGAGAAGACGTGCCTAATGAATTTGGACTGGACAATACCTCAGGGGCATTTTGGTTATTATGCCTCTATTTGGGCTCGGTGGGCCCGCAAAGCGATTGATTAACTGGATTATGTCTAGGAAACTGCTTTGAACTGGAATATGTCCATATTGACTTGAATACAAGTCTAGACGAACCGAAAATTGCCGAGCGGGAAAAAATGAGGTGCTTACATACCCTGTTAAAGATATGGCCATTGATGGTTGGGGTGCTGAGTTTCTACACCCTAAGTATGCTAAAGCTGAGCATCACTTATTGGAAAACCCCTAGCCCGCACCTGGGATCAACTATGAGGACATGGGCTGGGAACTAGAAGAGTCAAGAGCACAGACAGAGTCATTCGAGTTAAAGGGAGGTGAACTAGCCACCCTATTTACGGAAGAACTTGTCGCGGCGAACAATAAGGTGGTCAAGGAGGTTGATAACTGCGTCGTCACTATCAACATGTTTGGAGCTCTAGAAGAAGGTTTTTCCTATCTTGCCTTGGCCAAGGATCCTAATCATGAATGGAGTGTCGAGGATATGGGCATTGTCCCAAGGCCCTACTGGGACGGGCTCTTTTTCAAAAGCGCACAAGAGAAGGGTGTTCTCACTCACTTTCTTTGTATCTCTTTTACTTTCTGTTCTTAAGTTAAATGTCTGCACTATCATTCTAAATGAACTCTACATTTTTCATTAAATAGCGAAATATCAATTTATGTTATTGTCTTAAATTGCTATCATCTTATATTTCTCTTGTGAATGGTGAATGTTTCTGACATAAGGGGCATGGTCTATCTTAATGGAGAACTTGACTTGAAGGGTATGATAGCATGAGTTAGCCACTCACTGATTGGTTAGCTTTCCGCAAAGAGAGTGAATGAAGGTGAATGAGGAAACTACCCTAAAGGCAACACTTGTAAGACACCAAGGCTAAGCGATGTGTGGCCAAACTATCAAGATGAAGAGGAGCCATTTTTCATCTTTCCATATAAAAAAAATGTTTATATTCCCTTTGCTTAGCCCACTAGTCCCTCGCAGAAAGCGAAGACTTCTTGTCAACCCTAATCCAACACCATCCCCCCACACTAGGGCAGACAGATAACTGAGAACCCCAGAAGGAATGTCATCCATCCTCTATTATGCTGGGGCAACGTTGAAGGCTCTATGTATCAAGCAATCTAGTTCGAAGTGAAAAGAGGCCTTCATTTCATTTCCCATACAGTCAAAAACTACCTTTGTCAAACCTGTTGAGCCGGTTACTTTTCTTTTCAAGAAACAAAACCCCAACTTAGGGATCATCGCTCACAATGGTTTAAATTAAAATGTTAAGGAAAAGATCTGAGAGAAAGAAGTTATAGAAATATTCATCTCATAAAAACCAAAAATAAATGGAAGAAAAAAAAAAGCAAAAGAAAAGAGTTGCCAAGGGGCAAAAAGGCAGGAAAAAAAAAGAGCATATCTAAAAAAAAAAAAAAAAGGCCTGAAGAAAGTCATGTTTGTGCCACCTTGAAAAACGTATAGAAAGGACGAAAGAGAAAAGCATCATGTTTATACAGAAAAGTCGAAAGAAAATGAAAGTGTCATTTCATCCTGAGAAATATATAGTAAAGGCAAGAAGGAAAGTTTAAAGGTGATCCTAGATGAGAAAGAAGTCCAATAAAAGCTGTAGGTTTGAGCCTTTACCCTTTCTTGTTAAACCCCAAACCATAGCCTACATTACAACCCTATTAAAGTCCACTCTGATTAACAACGGATTGCTTGATCTAAATGAGCCAGACGTGTTGCTAAAATTGAAGAAGGATGCTAACCCTGTTGGAAAAACAATCAAGGATGGTATGGATCTAAACCCTGCTGAAAGTGACATCAAACTTGAGCCTATATATCCCGTTGTTTCAAAAACCCCATAGCTTAGCCTACATTACGGTCCTAAAACAAAGTCTCTTCAGATTGAAGAACTGGCTGCTCATTGCTCTGCTGAAGGTCAGGTAAGCAATTGTCAAAGCCCCGAGAGTTGCGAGTTCCAACCAAATAGTCCTATACACTAACCCAAGTTAGAAAATCGAAGATGGTCAAAAGGTTGAGAAAGGTAGGAAGTGCTATCATTCAGTCAAGGTAAGGTTGAGCCAAAAGAGAGATCGAACCCCCTGATAAGGAAGGAGTTGCCATTTCAAGGGTGTATAATTTGACGGCGCTCCATTCATTGTATTAATTGGTGTATCCCTAATATGTATATGTATTTCTGTAAAAATATTGGCATGAGCTTTGCATATATAGGACATAGCTTCCTGTAGAAATAGAAGTCACCAATACAGTTTAACATTATCTCATGTAATAAACATACGACATCATCATCCATGCACATACATCTTATTATGTACTTAGCTGTATAAACCATAATTATCTTTGCCTATCTATGCATTTAACTATCTAAATCATAAACATCCATCTCTATGCAAAATTTACAAAAATAAAGTTGTCTGACATAAACTAAACACATCTACAGGATAGGGGCAAATAAAGATCTGGGTCCACACAAGGGGCATCTGTCAAAGATCAAAATCCATATCCTCCAGATCGAAATCTCTTAAACCTGGCTCTAGAGGAGGTGGATAACTACTAGAAGCACCAGCATCCTGCAAGGAAGACAAAATCAGAATCAGCAACGCAAAGGAATAACTAAACAATAGCAGAGCGAAAAGGAAAATGAAGGAAAGGACAACATACCCCTCCACCTCCCACCTGGGCTAACTGGGCCGTCAAGGAAGCTACCTCTGCCTGGTACTAATCCCGCTCCCACTGGAACCAGTCCCTCTGGTCTCTCATTGTAGTAAACTTAGCCTAAGGCGCGTATCCCCCGTCACAGCGCCACAAGTCAACTACCTCTTGGCCAATAGCATATCCACCGACTACTACCTCAAACCAGGTGAAGGCACTGACAGAATGAGCTCTGAAGTGTGCGGTATAGTCAGTCTAGGGAGGAAGTAAGAACCCGGCACCTGACTGGCGCTCTTGATAGGGAATAGGAACTCCCTCCACCAAAGCTCCAAACATGTACTCTGGTGGATCTCCTGCTGACCTGAACTCCACATGAAACTAACGCTAGTGCTGATCTCCTAGGTAGGACTCCCAGGAATCATCGCTGAAAAAAGAAGCCCTTGATAGGGATAACAGAACCAAGTACCTCACTGTCTCATAATGAACTGATCCAATGAAGGGCGCCAAGTCACGTCCCTCGCCTCAATAAGCTCCAGGTTAGCCCGAATCGTCACAAAGTCGGTAATCTTTGACCGCTCATCCTCAATAACCTCAGGACGATGGATTGGCATGTACTCATAATTCCACTAGACAAGAAAGGGCCAGAAACCAGCCAGGCTGCGCCAACTGGAGGAAGTCTGAACCCGCATCGATCAAAGGAAGCAGTTGAAGGAGAAGGACCCCCAATCCAGCTCAAACAAAGCCCAAAGATCAGCTACTATACTCACCAACCGAAAGGGCATAAGTAACTTGTTGTTGTTGCAGAAGTAGCTAAAGATAATGTACAAAACAAGTCACCGCCTCATGATGTCTCACCGGGCAGGTGGTGGCTTAACAGCAAAGGTACTGTCATCCCGACTAAGCCAAGAGACTGGGAAGGTAGAACTCTCAAAAAGGGGTAAGTCCAGTAAAATACACGCGTCAACCTTACTAACTGACTGTAAGGTGATCCGCCGATTGATGAAGGAAAGCCCCGTGATGATAACCCAATCTAACGGAGTGGGTCCCAACTCGAAGCCCACAAAGTGGAAAGTCCCGGTCTCTCTGAACCACCTCCTAATAAGCACCAGCACTAGATGTCTGTTCTAGCGGTTAGCCTATAATCCCATAAAGGCCCCAAACCCAATCTTTACCAAGAAAGCCTGGTAAGATGGAGCCGCCCGCTGCATAGTATTGAAGACAAGATGAACAGCCCCTCTAAAGGATGTGTACCCGTGGAGGTGGCAAATGCTGTCGTGAGTAGACAATGGGATGAAAGGCAAGGTCTCCCAGTGGTGGAATATCGAGTATCTCCAAATCCCCAAGGTCAGGATCTGTCTGTCTATGTCTGGACGAAGCCCTCTCGTACCGGATCACCTGATCACCAAGACCCGGTATCTCCTCCTCTGCCTCCATCTCCGCCTCAAAAGCTGCCTCAAACAGAAGGAAGGGGTTGACTGGAGGCCTACTCCCCTGTCCGCTCTAGCTGGAAGATACCCATCCAGTAGATCGCTTACTGCCCCAAGAGCGACTGGAGCTGCTGACAAAATTCATCTAGGCCGCCTTCCCAGAGCGGCGTCTCCTCCCAGAACCGTCATCGCCCGCGTCTGCCATCCTGAAGGGTAAGCCAAGGTAAGAGGTATTAATGCACGGTATATACAGTTCAAAAGATAACAAAAGAAGATAAGAAAAGGAAAAAAATAGGGAAAAATAATAATGACAACCAAAGATCAAATATAAATGGAACAAATTAATGACGCAAGTCTCAAAAAAGTCTACTCAATTCAAAGGGTTTTTTCTTAAGGCTTTCCTTCAAAAAGTTTTATTTACAAAAATCAACTCTCAAAAAGGTTTCCTAACTTTTTCTTTCGAAAATTTATCTTTAAAAATCAATTCCTAATGTTCTTAGTATTTCTTTTCAAAATCTATTTCAAAATCAAGTCCTAAAGTTCTTTTCGAAATCAAATTTCCAATCTATCTCAAAGCTTTTTCTTCAAAAAGGTTTCTATTCCAAACAAACTTCAAGATTTTTCAAAACTCTTTTTTCAAAAAGTCAAGTTGCAAGTCAAAATGAATTTTCTACACATTTTGCCTTAAAAAAAAGTCAAATTCAAGTCAAAGCAAATTTTCCAAACAAATCAAGATAGTTTCAAATTCAAAATCAAAAATTCATTTCAATATGAATCCCAAAAATCTTCAATCAAAATCTATCTCAAAGCTTCTGCCTAATCGTATTTTTCAAAAAGATTTCCATTCCAGTCAAGATTCTAGATTTTCAAAAAGAAAATTTCCGAAAAAAAAAAATCTCTCAAGGTTGCATTCAAAAAATTCTTTTTTCCAAAATTTCTATCAATGCCAAAGTTTCCTAAACTCCTTCAATCAAAGTTTCTACTAATTTCAAAAGATTTTTCTTAGTCCAAAATCAATTACCTCCAAAGTTTTATCTAAAAATCTATTTTCCAAAAATCTTCCTAAGTGCTTTCCTTCCAAAAAGTTTTGTAAAAGACCCCCCAGTTTCTTGGGGCCTTCTCTGCCAAAAAGGCCTCGCCACCAATGGTTTTATATCTTTTTCGTTCAAAAAGATTTTATTTCAAAAACTTTTCCAACTTTTTTCTAAATTTTGAAAAATTTTAGTAGAGTTCAGCTTAAAAGTAGTCCCTACAACACCCACTAAACTAGCATGAAAAATAAACCATGCACTTCACCACCTCACAATCACATGGCATTAACACACATGCACACTTTCAAGACTTTTAATTTTCAAAAAACATCTTTTGCTTTTCAAAAATTCCCTTGGTTTTTAAATTGTCACAAAATTTCTCAAAACCATTTTTTAAATTATTTTCATATTTTTCTAATTGTTAAAATCTAATAATTTTATCAATTTCTTAAATTTTCTTAATTTTTTCTATTTTCCAAGTATTTTTTTATTTTTTCAAAAAATAAAAATTCACCGAGTTTTTAAAAAATCACGAAAATTCATACGACTATTAAAGACATTTTTCTAAGGCACATAGGATAAAAATCTAGCCAGAAAACTCAATACCCAAAGTTATAGGGACAAATACCCGATTCTTGCAGAAATCCCTTTCACATAATCATGCAAAATTGCTCAAACTAAATCAAACAAATACTAAACTAAAAAAATAACTTCACCAAAGTGTTCAAAACATATCAAGACATTAATTTTCACTGTTCACATAACTCAAACAAAATGCTACACATCAAAATCAACATAAAAACAAAAACTCACCTCTTGGAGTTTCTCGACGAAATTCTCTCTTCCGGCGACGATGATCACGTCTGGCAACCCTCCGTGGTCCCCAAAGAGCACCTCTTCAACGTCCAAGTCATTTTCCTCGCAAAAAATTTTGCACTCTTAAACAATCTTGCAACCCCGAGAATGTTCGAACAAGAAATTTTTCTGGTCTTGTTTCCAAGCCTAGCACCACTAGCAGTGGCTCCAAGACACTTTTAAGCCAAGCGCCACTATTAATGGTGCTAGTTTCCAATTCTGGGCAGTTTTGCCTTTTTCCCCCCCAAAACTTGATTTCGAACACCCTTTCGGCCAACTATCAATTTTCAAACTCCAATTTCCAAAAACAAATCCTCAAAGTCCATCCCTCCAACCACCTCACGGTTAACATGGGACTCTTACTCTATCGTTTTCTATCTTCGACAAGCAAAGATAGAAAAAGAGGGGCAGCTGTAAGCACCCCATTTTTGCCCACTCGACGGCCTCCAGTCTATTCAGACTTGAGTTCAAGTCAATATAGACATATTCCAGTTCAAACCAGCTTTCCAAACATAATCTAGTCAATCAATCACTTCGCGGGCCTATTGGGCCCAAGTAGAGGCGAGGTGACCAAAAAGACCTTAAGGCATTGTTCGGTCCAATTCCAGTGGGCACGTCTTCTCAAAGACTGTAAGACCCCATTTCAATCTCAATTCCAAGATCAAAATCAAATTCCAATCCAGTTCTAGTTCAAATCAAGTTTAGCACGTCTTTCGAGAAAGTTGATCCCTCACACAATAAGACCCTCCAGCTCAGCACGTTTTTTGAGAAAATTCTTTAGAATGGTAAGTCTCTTTAAACCTGTCGACTGAGATGAGACCCCAAGTCCTTGAGATGGTAGAACGGTCCACCTTTGGCGCTTGCTAGCCCGCCAATGAAGAATGTCCGTTTCGGCATGCCTTTTGAAAAAATTGATTCCTCAGGCGATAAGTCCACTTAGTAGCTTTTCGAGATCAGGTAGTCTCTGAAATGATCACGACCCATTAGAGTAATGAAAATACTTGCAAACTTCACAACCGTCAAAGTGGCAGAAACATTCGCAAATAGATCGACATAAGGAATTGCCGATAAACCCCTTATGTCACGGGACCAAACTCGCCTCTTGGCCGTGACACGTTTACCAAAGGACAAGATAGCTCTGGAAACCAACTCGTCACAGATCGTTAGAGTGACAGAAACACTCAAAACCCAGGTCAACACCAGTGCCTACTAGCCACTTCGGTGAAAAATGACCAAACTGCCCTTAGGGCTTTTCGACACGCTTTTTCAAGAAAGTACCTAAGTCCTCAAAGCGGTAATTCTACCCTTTCAAGATTGTCCAAAAGATAATCCAGCATGATTAGGTGCCTTCCAGTCGGTTTCGGGCCAATTCCGATACCCTTCGGTCAAAATAACCATTTTACCCCTAGATAGCCGAGTGCTAAGGGAACCACACCGGCTTTGGGTATCAAACCAGTAACCTCCCCCGAATACTTCTGATAATATCGCTGGCCTTTCGATGCATTGTCGGATCATTCCAAATAGATTTCGGTAAGCCCGATGCAAAATGACCTTTTTGTCCTGGCGGGTCGGTCACCTTTTCCAACCACGCCGACTCTAAGTATCAAACTAGCAACATCCTAGAACATTCAAGCTAATGTTTCCAAGCCTCAAGCCTTCTTCCAGGACATTCCAAGTCCATCCCGGCAGCTTTCTAGCCCAATTGACCGTTTTGCCTCTAATGGCCCGGTCAACCTTTCCAACACATCCTGACATTATTTTTCAAGTTTACTACCCCTGAGACATTATTTTAGGGGTTTCTATCCATTTTCGGCACTCTGGGCCATTCCCAGTCCTTTAAATCATTCCCGGACTTTCCGAAGTCACTCCTAGTGAATCCAGGATAAAAATTGCATAGTAGTCACTAATAAAGCCGCCCAAATCTTTTGAAAAAACGTTGCTTGCCAACCATAAGCATTTCCTAAATGGCTAGCGCCACTAATAGTGGTGCCTGTAAGCATCCCATTTTTGCCCGCTCGGTAGTCTCCAGTCCATCCAAATTTGAGTTCAAGTCAACATGGAAATATTCCGGTTTAAATCAGCTTTCCAAGTCTAATCCCGTCAATCAATCGCTTCACGGGCCCATTGGGCCCAAATAGAGGCAAAATGAACAAAATGCCCTTGGTGGCATTGCTCGGTCCAATTCCAGTAGGCACGTCTTCTCAAAAACAGTACGTCCCCTTTTCTAATCTAATTCCAGTCCAATTCTAATTCCAATTCCAAATCCACCCCGACACACCTTTTGAGAAAGTTAATTTCTTGAGGTGGCAAGTCCATCCTGTCCGATACGTTTTCGAGTAAACTTTTCGGAACAGTAAGTCCGTTCAAACCCATCGACCAGGATGAGACTCCAAGTCCCCGAGATGGTAGAACGGTCCACCTATGGCGCCTACTAGCCCCCTAATAAAGAAATGTCCATTTCAGCACGCCTTTCGAAAAAGTTGATTCCTCAGGCACTAAGTCCACCTAGCAGCTCCTCGAGATCAAGTAGTCTCTGAAATGATCGCGACCCGTTAGAGTAACGGAAATACTCATAAACATCGCAACAGTCAAAGTGGTGGAAACACTCGCAAATAGGTCGATATAGAGATTTTGCCGACAAACCCCTATATCACGGGACCGCCGTCAGAGTGACGAAAACACTCAAAACCTAGGTTAACACCAGTGCTTGCTAGCCCACTCTGGTGAAAAATGATCAAATTGCCTCTAGGGCCATTTCCAGCACGTACCTAAGTCCTCAGAATGGTAAGTCCACCTTTCCAAGATTGTCTTAAAGGCAATCCAGCATGATTAGGTGCCTTCTAGTTAGTTTCGGGCCAATTCTGAGACATTCTTGTCAAGATGACCATTTTGTCCCTAGGCATCCGAGCGCTCCGGGAACCACACCGGTTCTGGGTATTAAATCGGTAACCTCCCAGGGATACTTTTGATAGTATCCCCAGACTTCCATTACCTTTTTAGATCATTCCGAGTCATTTCTAGCAAACCCGGTGCGAAATGATCGTTTTGCTACTGATGAGCCGGTCGCCTTTTCCAACCACACCAGCTTTGGGTATCAAACCGGTAACCTCCTGGGACATTCTAAGCAATGTTTCCGAACGTCGAGTCTTCTTCTGGGATATTCCGAGTCCATCCCGGTAGCTTTCCAGTCCGATTGACCATTTTGCCCCTGATAGCCCGGTCAACCTTTCTAACACATCCTATTATCATTTTTCAAGTCTACTACTCCCGAGACACTGTTCTAAAGGTTCCTGTCCCTTTTCAGCCTTCTGGGCAATTCCCGACCCTTTAAATCATTCCTAAATCTTCCGGAGTCACTCCTAATGAAGCCAGGCTAAAAATTGTATGGTAGTCACTAATACAGGCGCCCAAATCTTTTGAAGATACATTGCTCGCCGACCTTAAACATTTCCTAATTAGATAGTGCCACTAGGAGTGGCGCCAATGTATATTTTGCCTGGCGCCACTGCAACAGGCGTCAGGTCATTCCTCTGTCTATAAATACAAAGCCTCCTCTAGAGTGAAAAGAGTCCCCAAACTCAGTCTAAAAACTCTCCTCTTCGATATACAGAGCTCGTAGCCTCCCCAAACCCTAGCCTTCATACATAAACCCTAGCTCTCATACACTCACATACACCCCTATACACTCCTACACTAGCCTCCAAAGCCTCCATTGAAGACTCGAAGCGTTGTAACTCCGAACCTCTGGGAGATTAGAACAAGTTCTTGAAGATCAAGGCGAAGACCGAAGTAAAGCAAGAAAAGCAAGGTGTGCAAAACAAAGCGAATAAAGAAGATACAAGGTAGGCTCTCTATTTACGTTTACGCAACTTTCCCCCTCTCTCTTCTCTCTCCTAACCCACTTGGGTTTTCTTCTATTTTAATCCCCCATCTTCTTTTCCCCCTTTCTTGCATGCTTGAAACAAAGAATTTCCCGGTCCATGTGTAGGATTAGGCTATTGAAAGTCACTGTGTCGGGGGCTTTCTCTTAGTCTAACCGGAGATCACGTGGGTTCGGCTCCCTTGATTATGTGGTGAAGCCTTTAACCTTGTATGTTCATGACCTCAATTTACATTGTGCATATCATGATCTTGTATCTCTCTAAAATTCGTTTTTAAACTTATTTTCAAAACTTGCATCAAAACCATTTTCAAAACTTGCATTAAAATTTTCTTCTTCAAAACTTATTTTCAAAATCACAATCCTAAGGTGATTCTAGCCTTTCCAAGGCTAGGGTTGCTTTAGGAAAGTGTTACATTTAAAGTGACCAATATGGTCCATATTTTCAAATCATTGTTGTTTTCAAACCACAGTCCTAGAAGGGTTTTAATCTTCTTATGGTTAGAATCATTTTAGGAAAGTGTGATATTTTTAGAGGCTTGCAAAAGTTCATATTCAAATCCTTCTCGAAAATCTCCGTCTAAACTTACTTTCCAAAATCTCTTTTTAAATCCTCTCCAAAATCTCTTTTTACATCTACTTTTTAAAATCTCTCTCCAATCTCCTTTTCAAAATTGCTTTCTAAAAATTCTCTTCAAAAAATATCTTTCCTAAAAACTTCTTTTTAAAAAATCTCTTTCCTAAAAACTCTCTTTTCAAAATCACTTTCTAAAAACTCCTTTCTAAGATTTCCTCCCAAAAATCTTCTTTTCCACAAAATTCACTTTCCAAAATCTCTATCCTTGGAGTCTAAGTCAAACCCTAGAGCCAACGATTAGGAAATCCTAATTTTTCTTTCCTAAAACATGAATTTCAATCTTGCCTTAAAACCTGGCTTTCCAAAACCTCATTTTGTACATCAAGATCATATATTTCCAAAGCCCATTTTCTTCCCCAAAATCTAGGATTTCCAAAACTTCATCTTTCCAATTATATACCAAATTAAATCTTCCCTTTAGGAAACCAAATCCAATCTCCCATTTAGAAAACTAGATCCAATCCTCCGTTTTTGGAAACAAAACCAAATTATCTCTTTCTTAGAAACAAAATCCAAATCTTTCCTAATTCGAATCCTTCCTAATCTCATACCTTCCTAAACCTTAAGTTTCAAAAACTTAAACTTTCAAATCTTTCATAATCTAAATCTTCCCAACTTCTAACCTTTCTTAATTCCACACCTTCCCAAATTTTAACTTTCCAAATCTAAGTTTTCAAACCTTTCTTAAACTCAAACATTTCCTAATCTCAAGTATTTCTAAATCTCAAATTTCAAATCTTTCCAAATCTCAAACTTTCTAAATTTCCAATCTTTCCAAATTCAAAATTTTCTTAAGTCAAAACTTTCTAAATTCGAAACTTTCTTTAGTTACAACTGTCTAAATTCTAAACTTTCCAAACTTCCAATCTTTCTTAAACTAAACTTTTCCTAATTCAAACTCTTTTCAAAAATCAACTCTTTCTTAAAAAGGAAACTTTCCTATTTCAAAACATTCCAATTTCAAAACTTTCCAATTTTAATTCTTTCCTAATTTTAAAACTTCCCTAATTCGAAACTTTCCTAAATCGAAAATTTCCTAAATCAAAACTTTCCTAATTCGAAATCTTTCCTCAAATGAAACTTTTTTAAAACAGAACTTTCTTATTTTGAACCTTTCCTAATATGGAACCTTTCCTAAAATGAAAACTTTCCTAATTTGAACCTTTCCCAAATCCAATCTTTTCCTAATCTTCTAAGTCCAACATTCGAATCAAATCTTTCTTAAACCTCAAGTCTTTCCTAAATCCTATCCTTTTTAAGTCTAGGTTTCCTAAATCTCAATCTTTCCAAAACAAGTCCAAATCCTTCTTTCAAGTTCTATCTTTCTAAATCAAAGTCCAATATTCTCAATTCCAAATTTTAATTTCAAATCTTCTATTCTAAGTTCAAATCAAACCCTTTTTCAAACCAAAATTTCTTTCTTCCAACCGAAATCTTCTATTTTCAATCAAACTCTTGTTCGAACTACGACTGACCTGATTCCCCAAAAGAGATACATAGGCAACTCTCATAAGTGCGGTCATAACTTTCTTCAAACTTCCAATTCCAAAAATCTACTTTCAAATCTCTATTTTCAATTTTTAACACTTTCTTTACAAAATCAAATCTATCTTTTCAAATCCATTCCAATTTTAAATCAAATATGTTTCTAAAATCGAATCAACTCTTTTCAAATCTATTTTTAAAATCAAATCTTTTTCTTGCACTTGTATATCATGCATCATTCTTTTGAACATTCTATTCTAAAATGGATAGTTTTGGATATTTATTAATCGAAAACTCTAATAGGTGAATCTAGGGTGAATAGACATGTAAGTACCGCAAGGGCGAGGTAGGGTGATGGTTTAGTATGTCTTCCATACACGTAACCAACCTCCGAACTTTGGATCACAGTTTTTGAAAGACCAAATGGAGTTATTTTCAAAAAAGGTCTTAAATTTTTTCAGAGGTTGCCAAACAACCTATGTTCTTAAAAAAACCTTCTCTTGAGGAGATATTTTCAAAATCATTTTCAAAAATCCTAAGTGTAATCTTCGGATTGTGCTTAGTTTTTAGGTGACCTAACTCAACTTAATCAAGTTAGGTGGCAACTCCGAATTGTTTTTCAAAAGCCATTTATTCAAATCAATTTTCCATTCAAACCAAGTCGCACTCATTCTTTTAGGAGGATGAGTTCTAACGAGAGAGTACAGTATTTTTTCCATTTGTGTGTGTATTCCTTGAGTGCAAAAAATCTGGGAGCGACAGCGCCTAGCCAAAAAATGGCCTAACGCCACTGCAAAAGGCACCAGTTTACTCTTCTGTCTATAAATACAGAGCTCCTCCAGCATGAAAAGGGTCTACAAACACAGTCCAAAAACTCTGCTCTTCGATATACAGAGCTCGAAGCCTCTCCAAACCCTAGCTCTCTTTAGGTTCTTCAAAACCCTATCCCCTATACACTTAACTCTAGCTCACATAAACTCTTATACACTCATATACGAACCTCTGAAGCCTCCATTGAAGACTTGAAGTGCTACAACTCGAAAGCTTTCGAAGACCAAAGCAAGCTCTCGAAGATCGAAGTAAAACAAAGCAAGCGAGTAAGCAAAACAAAGCGAATAAAGCAAGCAAAACAAAGAAGACATAAGGTAGGCTTCCTATTTACATTTACGCAATTCACCCTCTCTCTTCTCTCTCCTAACCCACTTGGATTTTCTTCTATTCTAATCCACATCTTCTGCCCCCCTTTCTTGCATGCATGAAACAAGGAACTCCCCGGTTCATGTGTAGCATTAGGCTATTGAAACTCACCGTGTCGGGGGCTTTCTCTTACTCTAACTAGAGACCACCTAGGTTTGGTCCCTTGGTTATGTGGTGAAGCCTTTAACCTTGTATGTTCATGACCCTAACTTGCATTATGCATATCATGGTCATGCATCTCTCCAAAACTTGTTTTCAAAACTTGTATCGAAAATCATTTTCAAAACTTGTATTAAATTTTCTTCTTCATAAATTATTTTCAAAATCACAATTTTAAGGTGATTTTAGCCTTTTCATGGTTAAGATTGCTTTAAGAAAGTGTTACATTTAAAGTGATTCTCATGGTCCATACTTTCAAATCTTTATTGTTTTCAAAACCATAATCCTATAATGGTTTTAATCGCTTCATGGTTAGAATCGTTTTAGGAAAGTGGAATATTTTTAGAGACTTGTAAAAGTCCACATTCAAATCACTTTCCAAATTACTTTTCAAACTTACCTTCCAAAACTTTCTTTTTAATTTCACTCCAAAATCTTTTTTCAAATCTACTTTCTAAAATCTCTTCTCCAATATACTTTCTAAAAACTCTCTCCAATCTCCTTTCCAAAATTGGTTTCTAAAAATTCTCTTCAAAAACCTTACTTTCCTAAAAAGCTCTTTTCAAATTCCTTCCCAAAAGTATTATTCAAAAATTCTACTTTCTCAAAAACACTACTCAAGTTTCTTTCCTAGAAACTCGCTTCAAAATATCTACTTTCCAAAATTTCCTTTTCTTGGAGTTCAAGTTAAACACTAGAGCCATGGTTAGAAAATCCTAATTTTCTCTCCTAAAACATAATATTCAATCTTGCCTCAAAACATAGATTTCCAAAGCCTATAGTCTCTACGTCAAATCTTAAATTTCCAAAATCATTTTTCGTATACCAAAACTATAGCTTTCTCAACCTAAGTTTTCCAAAATTCCTCATTTCCAATTCTAAGTCAAATCAAATCTTTCGTTTTTGGAAACTAAATCAAATCTTCCGTCTTTAGAAAAAAAATCAAATCATCTCTTTTTTGAAATAAAAACCAATCTTTTATTTTATGAAATAGAAATCAAATTTTTCCTAATCCAAACTTTTTCATGATATTCAACCTTTCCTAATCTCAATCCTTCCTAATCCAAATCTTTCTTAATTCCAATCCTTCTTAATCTCATACCTCCCTAAATCTTAACTTTTCAAAACTTAAACTTTCAAATCTTTCCTTAAACTTTGAGCTTCTTAATCTTTCTAAACCCAAACTTTTCCTAATTCTAAAATTTTTCAAATTCCAAATCTTTCTCAAACCTAACCAAATCTTTCCTAAAAAGTAAACTTTCCAAATTTGAAACTTTCTTAAGTTGAAACTTTCTAAATTCAAAACTTTCCAATTTCAAAACCATTCCTAATTCGAAATTTTCCTAATCCGAAACTTTCCCAAAACGAAACTTTCCTAAAACGGAACTTTCCTATTTTGAAACTTTCCTAAATCTGAGATTTCCTAAATCCAATCTTTCTTAAACTCCAACTTTCCAAATCTTCCAAGTCCAACATTCAAGTTCAATCTTTTCTAAATCCCTTCCAAGTCAAATCAAATATTTGTTAAACCTCAAGTCTTTCCTAAGTCCTATCTTTCCTAAGTCCAGGTTTTCCAAAACCAAGCTTTCTGAAGTCAAACTTCTTAAGTTCAAATCAAATTCAATTCAATTACATGCTTCAACCCTAGATTACCCTAAGTCCTAGGATATCTAGACCCTAGTTTGACTCTAACCCTAAAGTTAGGAAGCTACCAACTCTTCTCCAAAAATTCTTTTCTAAACTGAGTTGGTTTTTCAAATTTCAATTCAAGTCAAAACGTTTTCAAATCCCAACCTTTCCAAATCAAGTCCAAGTTCTTCTTCCAATTTCTATCTTTCCAAATCAAAATCAATTTCAAATCCTCAAGTTCAATTTCAAATCAAAGTCAATTTCAAGTTCAATTCCAAATCTTCTGTTCAAAGTTCAAATCAAACCCTTTTTTTCAAATCAAATTTCCTATCGAACTCTTTTTCGAACTACAACTGACCTGATTCCCAAAAAGGGATACGTAGGCAACCTTTATGGGTGCGGTCATAACTATTTTCAAATTTTCAATTCCATGATCGATTTCAAATTTCTAATTCTACAATTTATTTTCAAATCTCTATTCCAATTTCTAAAACTTTTCTTTCAAAAATCAAGTCTTCTTTTCAAATCTCTTTTCAACATCAAATCAAGTTCTTTTAAAATTTATTTTCAAAATCAAAGTATTTTCTTGTACTTGCATATCATGCATCATGTTAATTTCTTTCTAAAAGTTCTTTTCTAAAGTAGACAATTTTGGACGTATATTAATCAAAGATTTCGAATGAGTGAACCTAGGGTGAATAGATATGTAGGTACCGTAAGGGCGAGGTAGCATGATGGCTTAGTGCATCTTTCCTTCATGTAACCAACCCCCGAACTGAAATCACTGTTTTCAAAGACCAAATGGAGTTATTTTCAAAAAAGGGCTTAAATATTTTCAAAGGTTGCCAAACCACCTTTTTCTTAAAAACCCTCTCTTGAGGATGTTTTCCAAAACCTTTTTTCAAAAATCCTAAGTGTAATCTTCGGATTGTGCTTAGTTTTAGGTGACCTAACTTACCTTAATCAAGTTAGGTGGCGACTCCAAACTTTTCTAAAAACCCTTAATTCAAATCAATTTCTAATTCAAACCTAGTCACACTCATCCTTCTAGGAGGATGAGTTCTAACGAGAGAGCACTGTGTTTTTCTCACTTGTCTTTTTCGAGTGCAAAAAATCAGAGCGCCACAAAACTTACCCCTAGGCATTAATTAAGAGCTTCTTTATTTTAAGCATTCAAGAAAGGGGGGTAAAAGATAGAGGTTAAAATAAACAATAGCCCAAGTAGGCTAGGAGGGAGAAGAGTGGGGATTGCAAAAACATAAAGAGAAGACTACCTTTTGCCTTCAACACTCTCAAACCTCCATGGATGCTTTGACTTAAGCTTGAATAGTTTTGAAGAGGCTTGAAGGGGCTGGAATGAGGTCTTCTATGACATTGATGGCTATATAGGTGTAGTGTATAGGTTAGAGGGAGATGAATTCTAGCCTAAGTGCTTGAAGTGTGAACTGTATATAGGAATTCGAGGTTCTAGAGCAGTTTTTGCAGAGCTTCGCTACCAATTTCAATTTTGGAATATACAAAGGGGGAGGCATGTATTTATAGGCAAACCTGGAGGGGCCTAGCGCATGTAGCACATGCGCTTAGGCAAATTTTTCCCTAGCGCATGTCTTAGTACTATTCCACAAGCAGAATGCCACGTGGCACACTCTGTACTGGCAAAATCTTAAAGCCTAAGTAAAGTTTGATCGATCTGATCAAAATTTGGGTGCACATAACATACGCTCGATTGCCGAAAATGTTTGTTTAAACTTTGCCATGATAATTGTGCAATCCAAGAAAGATTCGAGGAAATCGGTTACGTCCACGACGTTCTCCTAGTGTTTCTCAAGAACTTTGAATTCTTGAGAAGCTTGAAAGGTGTTCGAATGTGAGATATCATCTCAGGAAGTGCACACGAAAACACACTTTTGCAGAGCGTCTGTGATACGCTCCCCGAGTGTTCAAAAGTAATCGTTTATGGGCTATATGATTAGGACCTTCAGGAAGCGATCTCTCCGATCAGACCGTATCGATGAAAAGTGCTCCGAAAATACTTTTAGAAATTTTCTAATTTAAGCATTTCTAAAGTTGTTTGATTGTGCGTTATAATCAAGGAATTGAAGAAAAAGTTAATCTTAGCGGAGCGTTTGTGAGACGCTCCAGGGGTTACTAAAAGTGACAGTCTTCAAACCATGCAATCGGGGGCTTCAGGAAGCAATCTATTCAATCGAGCCATATCGATGGAAAGACTTGTGGACAGGCTTCTAGGAATTCCCTTATTTGCGCATTTCTCAAGTCCTTTGACAGTGTGATATAATCAGAGAATCGGGAGAAAAGATCACCCTAGCGGAGCGTCTGCAAGACGCTCCAGGGGACCTTTATTGATTTTAGAATGTTTAGCGTAGTGGGGCTCACCTTGGGTTAAATGGAGGTGTATGATGAGATTTGTCATTCAATACCTAGAGCCGGTGTAGTTTCAGGGTGTGTTCGAGCCACCAAGGGTAAAACGGTCATTTTGACCAAAATTAGTCAAAAAAGGGTCAGGATGGATTGAAGTGGTATATGAAGTGTGTTAGACTGTTCGAGGATGGTCCTAGAAGAGTTTTTCACTGTTTGGTGGGATTTGTACTGTGTTGAGGTGTTCAAGGGCAAAATGGTCATTTTGACCGGAGTGTACCGGAATGGGATTGGAATTCGACAGGATGGCGTGTTAAATATGCCTAATTATCTAGGAACACTTTGAAAGGGTGGACTTACTGTCTTGAGGGATTTTGAACTTTCTCAAGACGTGCCTGGAGGCCAAGGGGCAGGTTTGGTCATTTTTCATCGAGTCGGGCTAGCAAGCGTCAGTGTTGACCTAGGTATTGGTTCCCTAGACCGCCTGGTCTAGGAAAGCTACATGTGTGGTGTTGGTCCCTGAGACCGTCCAGTCTCAGAGAGCTACCTGTGGGGTGGTGTTGATTTCTGAGAATGTCTGGTCTCAAAAAGCAACTTGTGAGGGTGGTGTTGGTCCTCAAGAATGCCTGGTTTCGGAGAACTACCAAATGACAAACATTCTACATTGGCATGGTAACAAGCGCCAGAAGTGAACTGTTTGGAATTTGATAAGGTATTCGTCCCTGAGATCACCCGATCTCGGGAAGTTACCCAGATGGCGTTAGTTCCCGAGACCGCTCAGTCTCGGAAAGCTGCCTATAATGGCTAGGGGCAATACGGTCCTTTCAGCTTTAATTGGGCCTTGTGAGCCCCGAAAGCAACCAGTTGATTGGATTGGAGTTTGAAAGAGCTATCTTGGGCTCACATTTGTTGTGATGTGAAACTAGATCCGGTCGGGCCAGAGATTGCCGAGCAGGCAAAAATGGAGTGCTTACATATGTAATCCCCCCTCTCTCTTCTTCTTCCTAACCCACTTAGGTTTTCTTCTATTTTAATCCCCATCTTTTACCTCCTCTTCTTGCATGCTTGAAACAAAGGACTCCCCAATTCATGCCTAGGAAGAATTATTAAAGATCACCATGCTGGGGACTGTTTTCAAATTGGACCCTTGATGGTGCGCGTTCGGCCCCTTTGATTATGTGATGAAGCCTAACCTTGTATGTTCACGACCCTATTGCATTAGGCATATCATATTCATACATTCATTTAAAATTGTTTTCAAAATTATTTTCCAAACTTAGATCAAAGTTGTTTTTAAACTTGCATTCAAAATCCCTTTTTCAAAACTTGTTTTTGAAATCACAATCCTAGAGTGATTCTAGCTATTCCATGGTTAGATTTGTTTTAAGAAAGTGTTACATTCAATGTGACTATCAAGGTCCATATTTTGCATGTAAACCTTAAAATTATTTTTCATCAAAACCACAATCTTAAAATGATTCTAGCCATTCTATGATTAGGGTTGTTTTAAAAAAGTGAGATATTCAATGTAATCATTATGGTCCATATTTCAAATTCTTGTTGTTTTTCAAAACCACCAACTTAGAATGGTTCTAATCTTTTCATGATTAGAATCGTTTTAGGAAAGTGAGACATTCAAAAGATTTCAAAAGTCCATATTCAAGCCCTTTTCTAAAAACTCTTTTTAAACTTGCTTCGAAAAGCTCTCTTCAAAAATATACTTTCTAAAAATTCCCTTCAAAAATCTCTTTCCTAAAAACTCTTTTCAAAGATCTTCTTCCCAAAAACTCTTTTTCTAAGAGTCCAAGTCAAGCCCTAGATTCTAAAGTTAGGAAACCCTAGTTCCCTTTCTTAAAATCATAACTTTCTATTTTGCTGCAAATCATAAGTTTCCAAAAATTATCTTTTACATCAAACCTTAGGATTTCAAAACTTCTTTTTCTTCACCAAATCATAGATTTTCAAATTCAAGATTTTTAAAATTCAAACTTTCTAATTCAACATCAAATCAAACCCTCCAATTTAGGAAACTAGATTAAATCTTCCTGTTTAGGAAACTAGATCAAATCCTCCAATTTTGAAAACAAAATCAAATCATCTATTTTTGAAAATAAAATCCAATCTTCGACTTTAGAAAATAGAAATCAAATCTTTCCTAATTCCAATATTTTCTAATTTTAAACCTTTCTAAATCTCAACTTATTAAGTCGTTCCAAGTTCTAAAACTTTCCTAATTTCAAATATTTCTAAATCTAAAACTTTTCAAATTCAAATCTTTCCTAAAATAAATCTTTTCTAAAATGAAACATTCCTGAATTGGCACTTTCCTAATTTGAAAACTTTCCTATTTTGAAACTTTCTTAATTCAAAATTTTTCAAAATCCAATCTTTCCTAAACCTTAACCTTCTAAATTCTTTCAAATCAAATAATCAAGTCAAATCTTTTCAAGTCAAGTGTTTCTAAATCAAATCAAATCCCTTTCAATCTTTCTACATCTCATCTTTCGTAATTCTAAGTTTTCTAAACTCAGACTTTCCTTAATTAAACTTTTCAAATCTAAATCAAATATTTTCTAATTCAATTACATGCTTGTCGTGCCCCATTTCTGGATGCTAGGCCCTCCTCTCTCTTTCTGGGCCCGAGGGTAGGAATTTGGTACAGTGCTCTCTCATTAGAACTCATTCTCTTAGAAGGACGAATGCGATGAGGTTTGAATTTGAAATGGAATTTATTAGGGCTTTTTCAAAAAGTCTTTGAAGTCACCACCTAACATATTTAAAGATGTACTAGATCATCTACACCAAGTAAAACCCAAGGGTTAAACTTAGGTTTTGAAAAGTATTTTCAAAAAAACGTTCTCATGAGAAGGTTTTAGGAGGTAAGGTTCTTTGAATACCATATAAACGTTGGAAAGCCCTTTTGAGAATTGACTCCAGTTTTGGTCTTTGAAATAGAAATTCTTAAGTCTGGGGTTTGGTTACGTATAGGGAAGATGTCTTAAGACTATCACCCTATCCTGCCCTTGCGGTACCTATATGTCTAATCACCTTTTACTCACCTAACTATGACTCATCAGTTACCAAGATTTAATACTATCCACTTAGAAAACTTTTGAAAACAGAATTTTAAGAAGAGTTTGAAAGAAGGAGTTGAGAATTTAAAAAAGGTTGTGATCGCAGCCCATGAAGGGTTGCCTACGTACCTCCTTAAAGAGGATCAGGTCAATCGTAGTTTGGACAAGAGTCCGAAAGAGTTGAAATTTTGAAATGGGTTCCTATTTTTAGAAAGTTTTCATTTTTAGAAAGTTTCCTTTTTAGGAAGGTTTGAGTTTGAAAGTGTTTCCTTTTCAAGAAGATTGGACTTGAAATGTTTCCTTTCAGGAAAATTTGATTTGATTTTGAAATGTCTTCTTTTTAGGAAGATTGAGATTTGAAAAGATTTGATTTGATTTGAAAAGATTTGAGTTGATTTGAAAAGATTGGGTTTTGGTAATGTTTCCTTCTCAGGAAGATTTGATTTTTGAAATGTTTTCTTTTCAGGAAGATTTGATTTGATTTTGAAATGTTTCCTTTTCAGGAAGATTGAGATTTGAGAAAATTTGATTTGTTTTGAAAAGATTTGATTTTGGAAAAGGCAAGTTTGAATTGTTTCCAAAATAGAAGGAATTAAATTAGGTTTAAATTTGAAAGATTTGAAAAATGATTGATTTGAGGGATTTAAAATGGAAGGTTTTGATTTGATTGAAAAAGAAAGTTTGGAAAAGGAAAGTTTCAATTGATTTGAAAATTGAGGATTTTAAGGATTTGAAAATGGTAGGATTTTGGCTCAAAAATGAAAGGTTTGCGAGTTGGCAAAAACGGGACTTTCCTAGGATTAGACTTCTATGAGTTTTGGAAATGGTTTGAAAATCGAGTCTTTTGAAAACATATTGTAGGGCCTGAAATCCTAACTTAGATTTTAGACATCCAAATGAATATCGTACTTTGCCTAAAGCCAAAATCGTTTTAGGCTTGTGGCTTTGAAAAACAACAAAGGCATGAAGTAAAAAATGTAGACATTTTGGATCCTTTTGAATGTCACAAACTTCTCGAAATAACCCTAGTCATGAAAGGACTACGATCGTTCCGAGATCGGATTTTTGAAAATAAACAAATATAGGCTAACGGAAGCCATTTAAAATGTTACACTTTTCTAGAAAATAAGGGGTTAGGATCCACCTAGAATAGTGGTTTTAAGAAAATTACTTTAGAAAATAGTTTTAAAGGGTAGAGGAATGACATGAATGCAAATGTAATTTAACGATAGTAACAACATAAAACATACAAGGCTAGGTATCACCACATTGCAAGAGGGCCCTAAAACCGTGCCGTGAAGCAAGTGAGGGCAAAGTAGATAGTCGAGTCATTAGGAATAAGAGGACGTTAGGTCCATGTCGAGAGTAAGCAAGAGGAGATTACCGATAGGACTAGCGCCGCTGTCATTCAAGTTGATAGAGGTGACCGGTACACTCTGGTGATCGTATTGGGAATCCACTGAGCCAGGTTTTGTTAAGGTGGAGTGTGAGCAACTGTAGAGTTGTCTTGGAGAGGATGGAACTATAGAGTAAGCTATTCTTGATTGAATTTCACTTTCAGCTTTCAGGAGGCCTTCGAGAGGCTAGTAGCTTCTGAGTATTATTTTTTAAATTCTTTGGACTGTTGGTGAGGAAGAGACCCATGTGAGGCTTCTTAGGAAGGATGACACAGACAAGGTTGCCGGAAATGAGCTGAACTTGAGGAGTCATAGGAGGTTGTTTTGTGTTTATAGTTCTTCTATGTTGGCTTAACTGTTGAGTTTTGATTTTGGTAGACAAGATAGGCTTCTTGTTGATGTGTCTCTGGAAGGATTTTGCTTCTCTAAGAGTCTTGAGCAGGTTTATGAAGGGGGTGAGGTCTCCTTTGATAGGTTCAAAGTATCTAGAAAGTCGAGCATCTCCTGTTGGTTCTTTATTTGATCAGGATGGTGGCTCATTGACCCCGTCTTCATGGCTTGGAAAGGTTTGAA